>JAMZEH010000050.1:7310000-7910000 GCA_024699665.1 Ostrea denselamellosa
AACCGAGAAATGTACTTTATTTCTAGTTCACCATGACGATGCGAGAGGTAAGATCTTGACAGAGTTGCTTCTAACTGTTAGGGGTCTACTAATCATATTATATCGACCTTTGCGCCTAAAATTGCAAGCAATGCAGCTGGTAAAAAAGAAAACCAACATGGCGGCGTAATATACGTAGTTTACAGGAAGACAATCTTTAATTATACATATTTAAAACGTTGAGAGCCTGTGCTTTTGCACACTGCATTGTAAAAGACCATGCTATGTCAACGGTATAGGGGAAAATGTACATTTGTTTCAACACTGTGAAACGACGAACACTGACGATTGATCAAGAACGTCTAAGATATTTGTTTAAAAATGTAATTGAAAAAGTTAAACTGTCGTAAACATTACATATCAAAGTTACCACCATCAGTTGCAAATAATTATGTTTCATTCATGTTTATTTAATTTGAGGTTGTGAAATGGTAAATGCATAGTGATGTATAGCAAGAAGGCTTTTATCAAAATCGTAAATTGCATGATCCCAAGGGTAGGTATTAGGACTCCAGAGATGGGCCAAACTTGGTATATGGTATTGATTTGTTTGTTTGTTTATAGCCGCCTGAGCAATTTTTCAGCTATCCGGCGGCATATGGTATTGAAACAAAATGACCAATGATTAAATTTGTTAACAATTGAACATTTTGACTTCTTCGTTATAACTGCAGTTTCATTTAAAACCACATCAACGCTTTATCTATCTTTCATCTCTGAAAATTCAATTGTAACCAGATAAACAGGAGAGTGTAGGTACCGATATCTGGCTGTGTTCGCTAACAGAAGCATCACAAACTTTATATTATTTGGATAACTTTAACATTGCTGCGAAATAATTAGTCCGAATATTTGCAAAACGGAATTTTATTTGCTATCATGTACATCAAATTGAAGGCGTATATTCTTGTCAAACTGTGAGGTGTTCTTCTTCTGCTTCTATCGGTACTCTAGTTACGACGAATGCCAGGTAAGACAGCTATAACACACAGAAATTACAAGTGTTTGAAATTCGAAAATCGAATAAAATTTATGAAGGATATAAGATTATTAGAAATTAATATTTTAAAGCAATTAAGAAATTTAAGCAACTGGTTTCAGTTTTAAATACAATTTTATAAAATTTTAGAAAATTTTTATGAATAATAGAATTTAGATATCACAGAATCAAGTATTATTGACAGTGTGTAAACGTGAATATTCACCAAAGCAGCATTGTCGTAAGAAGTAATTGCATAACGCAAGGAATCCACAGTCACTGTCAAAATCACACCATTGTCCGGTGGGCAAACAAAAGTTATGGTCAAAATGCTGGGCTGAAACCATAGTCATACGTGAAAAAGCGAAGATAACGAATGTTGATTAATCTCATAAATTCTATAAAGAATACAAAAATCAATATTAGGGCAAACACCATAGGTGGGATCAGGTGTCTAAGAGGAATAAGCATCGCCTGTTGACCAGTAGTGCCCACTGAGACCCCCTCTCTTGATAAGGTAAATGGAGTAATCCGTACACAAAAGTACACAAAATCCGTACAAAAGTACATAGAGTATGCACTTAAAGAACATTCTAACAATTCGTTGAGAACGTCAAATAGCAATCAACCTAAGGACAGGTTGTATTTACAAATAAGTTCATTATGGATATAACGACCATAGAATTTGCTAAAAAGCTGACTTTAAACAAGACTGTTGAATCCTCGGTAAGATACATTTATTTTTCCAATAGCCTTCATCGAAGAACATGCGTTCGTGTATTGAGAATAAAAAAGTGAAATACTGAAGCACAATTTGTGCCTCTGGGAATTCCAGCAGACCGTTGGAAGACATGATCTCTAAACACTATACATGTATAAATACTGTCATTGAGGAACCCCATCTTTATAATACTATCTTCAGGGTGGGTTGGTTAGTTATTTTACGTCCCGTCGATAATTTTTCACTCATATTGAGACGTCACCAGCTGTAGGTGAAGTACCACAAATTTAGACTTATGCGTAGCGCTCAGGGCCGTAGCATTGAGAGTTCTTTTACGTGCCAATGCTACCGCAACACGGAACCTTCGTTTTTAAAGTCATATCCGAAAGACCCGTGATTCTCACTTCTAAATGCCGAGCGTTTGGCGAAAGAGCAATCACTCCTTATGTTTACATCTTAGGTTTGACGCAGCCATGTCACGAGCGGGCCTCGAACTCACGACCTCCCGATTATGAAGTGAACGCTCTACCACTGAGCTATATAATTGCAACCGGTCCCATCTTCAGGGTACGTGTGCGAAGAATCAGAACGTTCTTTAACAAACTAATGTTTTGATGACTGATCACAAGATACGAATATTTCTGAGTTTTTTAATATTTATTGAAGAAACAGCTATCTGTTGTGTCAAAAGGTATATTGGTTAACTTGTGGGGAGAAATTGTGGTATGAAGAGTTGAAAAGTCATACGTTTTGATGCTATTAATTAGAAAATGTTTTGTGATTTCAAAATTACTAAAAGTTCTTTCTTAAAAATGTTTTGAAATCCACGTTAGATTTACGCTACTTCTCACGAATATTATGTCTGAAGTTTCTACATCACAACAGTAAATATTTTCACGAAGGCTTCTTTGTAGAGTGTGCAAAATTCTGAATTGTGAAGTCTATGCATAAGAAAACTTGTGACTTGTACATGTAGGAAGCGTTTATTTCACAATGGTTTCTTGTAAATATACTTTAGCTGCTGCAATACCCCCACCCCCGTTTTATTTATTTATTTATTTATTTGCAGTCGTGGTAAATCTTTATGTGTAAGGATGGGAGAGGTACGTCTCATTCCATCTACGCCAAGAGTAGATGTGAAATTCAAATCCAATACGTTAAGGTAGTATTTTTACCTGAGTATGAAAAGAAAGGGGAACGAGAGGTACACGATTCATATTAAGACATTCCGATGTAATAGATTCTTTGTGTGCGGCATTATATTATCCTCTTTTAATGGAAAAGGAATGAGCAAGCATTGAACTACTATAGATTAATATTGGTTACATTCATATGTAATGTCATATTGTTGAAAATTTGTAAAAGTTAAAGTTAAAATCATCGGGCTAAAATCGGCCAAGGTTTTTTTTTTTTTTTTTTTTTTAATGTATGCAGTATCTGTAAGACATTTTCCTTTTAAAATAAGATAAAATAAATCAACCCAATTCACTAACAAGAAGACATAAAGTTTATCAAATTACGACTTACCTGATGCAATGGTCATCAGACAAACCAGAATAGTTAAGGCAACTAGGAATTTTCCCATACTTAATCGGTTACAGCTGTACTCGACGAATGATATCTCATACACAGCAGACCTTTTATACTTTACATGACTTCCTTTTTTAGATTTTCCAGTTAGTTTATTTTCCAATTGAAATTTACTTTGTGGTATAATTAGGCATACACCCAAATACATAAAGCTGTCAAAAATATGGAAATCCAAAATCTCATAGATGAAATTGGTTTTATTGCACGTACTTGGTCGTATTGTTTTCTTTTGAAAATTATCATAACCACGCCGTAATGTGACTCGATGCGTTTAAAGAGGCAAATTCCCAAGAGCAATTTATCTCCGTCACTTTGCAATTTCATGAAATGTCGAATACTGTTGAATTGTTTAGGTTACTTTTCCGATGAAGCTTCGGAAAAGTAGAGTTGATTTGCAGAAGTGCATGACGTGCATCTGAACAACGTGAAAGTTGTCAACTGAAGCATTTAATAGATTGATTACGAACTTGTATTGATGTCCCTTCAGCCGACAATCCACAGAGTTGTGATTATTAAACATTACTCCTTCCTTAATGATCATTTAGCTTATGGTTACGCGTAGAATTAAGATGTTGGAAGTACTGATCTGGGGCCCGTTTCACTAAAAGGCGTACGATACGTCCAAACTGAAGTTAAGGCTAGGGTCGTACGCCAAAATTTAGTCCGGCGTAAGTTGCGTTTCACTACATGGCGTACGCCAGGCCTCAAATCATTTTATCGGACTAAGTTAAGGCCAGACTTACGTCCTTAACAATGAGGCCATGCACATGCGCACACGTATCATACATTTTTATAGAAAGTAGTGAAGGAAAAAGAGAGAGGGAACTTGAAAATTATGTTTCACTATCGTCTCAGTTTTGGAAATAATAATTTAAGATTAACAATGAGTTAATGACAAAAAAAATTTCACATTTCAATTGCATTAAAATCACTATATATATGCATGTATATATCATTTGAATAAAAGAGCATAACAAATATACAATGTAAATTATATTTTCAATCTAAACAAGTGTTAGAATATTTGAGCTTTTATTGGACCAGTCAAAAATATTGCAATAAATAATAAAGAAGATTGTGTGTTATTTTCCATATACATGTATCTTTTCACCAAGAAACATAATCTCTCTCTCTCTCTCTCTCTCTCTCTCTCTCTCTCTCTCTCTCTCTCTCTCTCTCTCTCTTGTGTCAAGTTAATTTCTTTAGCACTTTCGTAAAAATATGTGAATTTCTTAAAAACAAAAAACAAAAAAAACCCCAAAAAACATGTAAATATCGTTGTCGTCGTCTGCAACATTCACTTTTGACTGCGCATTCAAAATGACTTCGGAGGTGAAAAAACGCAAACCAAACTGGTCCGACGACGAGATGAAAATTCTTGCTACCTGTGTAATAGAGAAAAAGGACATTTTGTTTGCAAAACTTTCCGCAGTTGTGACGAATGAAAAAAAGAAAGCTACGTGGGAAGATATCACAAAGCAGTAAGCACATACATGTATACAAATATAGCTTTAAGAACTTATGATTCTATATCACCGATCAAAAAACTTAAAAATTTGATTAAATATAATACCACAGGGGCTAAGCACGTTATATGACCCCGAAACTCCTCGTAACCATTAATAAAGGTAACGAGGAGTGTCGGGGTCATATAACGTGGTAAGCCCCTGTGTGTAATACATGTACATTTAATCTATATGTTACAATTAATTCATTATAACTTTTTATGGTCAAAAACCTAGTGAAAAATGATTGTTGTGTGTTTTTTTGAAATATGTTAATTCGAACATAAAAATATACAACGAAGGTAGATGTAGGATTCGAAGTTTTATTTCGTGTGTGTGTGTGGGAGGGGGGGGGGGGGGGGGGGCTCCGTACTCCAACCTCAAATTTCTATTTTGGGGGAGGGGGCTCCGTACTCAAAGTTGGGGGGGGGAGCTAAGCCTATGATAACACATGTTTTTGCAAAAAAAAAGTGGGGGGGGGGGGGGGCTAAGCCTATGATACATATCTTTGCAAAAAAAGGGGGGGGGGGGCTAAGCCAATGATATACATATCTTTGCAAAAAAAGGGGGGCAACCCCCCACCCCCCCCCCCCCCCCCCCACCCCCCCCCTGGTTCCGACGCCTATGTAATGTATATTTTGATAATTATTGTAGAATAAATTCTTCTGGCCACTGTAAAAGGGAGACAGGGGAAGTGAAAAAGAAATGGAAAGATGCGCGATCCATTGTCAAAAAGAAGGAAGCAGGCAGAAAGTTGCTATTTTTAATGTTTACGTCTGAAGTTACGCCTGCCTTTGACCAGGTGTAGATTTTGGTCTTAACTTAAGGCTGGCGCAAAGTTACGCCTTTTAGTGAAACGGAAATTAGTCCAAGTTATTGGCGTAAGTCCGGATTTACGCCGGCGTAAAGTTACGACGGGCGTACGCTCTTTAGTGAAACGGGCCCCAGAGCTTCGTTACAATATTCTGGCTTATTTCTAAGATACAAGTGACCACCAAGGCTTAAACAACCCGTATCGCACTATAAGAATAGATTGATGACCCTTTGTTTATACTAGAAACAGGCAAACACATGATATGAATGTTTTTCGTTTGATTCTGCAAGATTATTCTTTAATTAGATAGTTATGAATTTTACTGAAACATCCCATTCACAAAACGTATTCAATTTGAACCTTGTTGTAGTGCATGAACGAACTTAATTTAGGATATATTCATATGAGAGAGAGAGAGAGAGAGAGAGAGAGATAGTATAGACGATTAAAAATTTATAAATTTAAAAATGAGGTTTAAAATATATGATAATCTGTTTTGCAGTACATGTGTATTAAAAATTTGCTTTGCTTAATTTTAGATATAATCATTTTCTAGAAGATTTTTATGGAAAGTCCACATTAAACTTTAATGAGAATCCCAACTTTTGGGAAACCCTTTCCTTTAGTGATACGTAATTAATTACCTTAATTAAGCATTCGCTATCTGGAATAATCGGTTAAAAATAGGTAGGTGTCTTAAGTGATTGATCAAATTAAAATATAATAGAATTTTAATGCAATCAGTTTGAACAAAAAACAAAAACCAAACAGTAATAATAAAAATAATAATTTTCAGCAAGTAATAACGGATGCTTTGTCAGATCGAGTCTGAAGCTACGAGGGTTAAAAAGTATCCATCTTAACGTATTTCCGGTTGAGATCCACTTCGTTTCGATGTAATTGGCCCCTGATGCACGTAGACCAACGGTGTTCAAGACGTGCCATCAGCCCAGAACTAAAAACGTCAGGGTCCTTTCCACTGACCCACTCCTCAATTGCCGTCACGACTTCTTCGTCAGTCCGGGAATGATGTCCACTGATATCCTTTTTCATGTTTGGGAATAGGAAGAAATCGCTTGGAGCTAAGTCGGGCGAATAGGCAGGATGTGGTATTAATTCATTCCTGTTTCGCCCTACAGCATCCATTGCAACTTTGCAAGTGTGGACTCTCGCGTTGTCTTCTGCGTTTTTCACGGATCGCGGTTATCAGTTGGCCTAGCAAATTTGCATAGTACACTCCATTTATTATACTTTTCTTTTTTTTTTTTTAGGTCCAACATAATAACGCCTTTTGCGTCCCAAAATACTCTGGTCATCACCTTGCCAGTAGATGATTGAGTCTTGACCTTTCTGGCCTCGCTGACCCCGCCCTACCCACTGACGACTCTGAGCTTTATTCTCATAATAATGAACCCAAGTCTCATCTGCAGTCATCAGACGCAAGAGAAAATCATCTCTTGACCTAAAATGCTTCAACAAGGCGCTGCATACTGATGCTCTGGTTGCCATTTGCTCATCGCTAAGGAATTTGGGGACTCAGCGGGCTTTTAACTTCCGCATTCCCAAACAATCATGTAAGATTGTTGAAATGCTACCATGTGAATTGCTTAATGCCTGCGCTATTTCTTCTACCTGAGTTAGGGCCTCTGTGGCCTAGTGGTTAGAGCATTGCGCTCAAAATCACAAGGCCTCTCACTTCTAGTCAGTGCGGGTTCGATTCTCGCTCGCGCCGATATATGTGAAAAAGTGCCAGTTTACTTTCGGAAGGTCGGTGGTCTCTTCCCGGGTAAATTGTATCTGTATTTTCTCCTCCACCAATAAAAACTGGACGCCACCAGATAACTGAAAAAAATGTTGAGTGTGGCGGAAAACAACAATCAAACAATCCCCTGAGTTCGCCTATCAGAATATACCAGATTCCGAACTTTGTTAGACATTTCTTCGTCGGTGGCATCTTCTAAATTCGAATTCCCCTACCAGAATTTAACCGAAGCATAAGATGGTGCAGAAGACCTATAAACATCGGCTGACTCGTCGTGTATTTCCTTGTCTGTGTTACCTTTTAAACACAAGTACCGAATTACAGCACGGTTCTCAACTTTAGATGAAAAGTTTGCCTTTGCATCACTAGCCATGTTTGACATTCTATATAAATGAATGAATCGATACGCATGCAAATTTGTACCCAGGTATAAAACCTGTGTGTACACAAGGCATGAAAATCGTGACCGTCTTAATCAACCGGAAATGGGATAGGCTGGTTACTTTCTGACTCGCCCTTGTAGTGATTTTTTTGAAAATGTGTATAATAAGCATTGTAATAGAATATTAAAAGTAAAAACATATGTACACCAGAACTTGCTATATTGGGTGAAATTGGTAGAAATCCAATGTCTGTACATCACTTAAAAAAATTATTTCATACTGGTTAAAAATATCAGAAATGGAAGATTTAAGGTATCCAAAATAGTGTTCCTTTTTTATTTTTAATTATCTTATTGAGGAAGGCAGAACTAAGGAAATTGGGCAACCGAGGTAAAGTTACTATGTAAAGATTGATTTCAATATGCATGAATATCCCAAAATGTGGCAAATAGTAAACATTTTATATTTATTTAAAAAACGAAAAGTGAAATGAAAGATAATTGCATGCAGGAATTGCATTCTTCTTGGTGATATCCAGAAGCATACCTTGATATTATAAATTGTAAACAATACAAAAAGTATTGATGTAACCGTAGAATATAGAGTCATAATTCAGAAATTGAATGTGAAAGATATAAAGATACAACAAGAAACAAGATGATTTTGATGCAAAGCATCAAGTCGGTCGCTAAAATTTGAAATATTTAAACTATTTTCTAGGAAATGCACAGAAATTGTAGTATGAAATATTTTATTTAAAAATGGAAACAAAGTTAAGAAAAAATTTAAGGGTACTTCACACACACACACACACACACACACACACACACACACACACACACACACACAGGTGGACGTATGGGCTGATATAAATATTTCTGGTTTTGATTGTATAAAATTCCTAAAAAATATTAAAGGGACCTATAATATTTTTAGGATGTTCAAAAGTTGAAATATGTAATCCCTCCCTATATAACTCTATACAAATTCTTCCACTGTTTTGAACTTAAATGGAAAATAATGGGAATAAATTATATTCCATTAGATAAATTAAAATTGTTTTAATTATAAACACAAATTTAGTTTCCGATCACTTATATTATTCTAAGGGAAGTATGTAACAATTAAAAAGACAAACACCCTATTCCGCAAATTTTCAGCCACTTGGCCTTTATCAAGCGTAAAAAAAACAACAATTTGTTTGCAAGCTAGGTACAATCCATGTTAATTCATAATAATAATGTTTTATCTTAATAATTATCTTATGTTTTATCTTTATGTTTAATGTTATATATATATATATATATATATATATATATATATATATATATATATATATATCACACACACACACATGTATACACACACACACACACACACACACATATATATATATACACACACACACACACACACACACATGTATACACACACACACACACACACACACACACACACACACACACACACACACACACACACACACACACACACACACACACACACACACACACACATATATATATATATATATACCTTTACTCTAACTATCGCCTGGACCTACTTGAAGCCAGAGCCCGCCCCCTTTCCGTCACGTTCACTCCTTAACATAATTGCATCAAATGCAATATTAAATCGAAACTGTGCATACTTGATATATTCGAAAAGGTGTGATAAAATTTCAGATAGTAGTACACTGGATAGTATCTGCACTATATATTAGAATGGATTTAATATGCATTGGCGTACAGTTCGTTAGAATAAATTCATGTTGAATTCTAACCCGAGTCCCCACGGGATTCCGTAATGATGACGTCTGGATATGAATGAAAAATTCTCGAGCGGGCGGTTAAACAATGTACAACCAACCAACCGTTCACTGTATTTTCTGGTATTTTCTGCGGTTGAAATTTTTGCTATTTCTGAGGTTGCATCATACCTATATGTATCTATTAGAATGTTTATATATTTAGGGGATTGTAATTTTTGCGGATTTTTCCTATCCGCATTATTCCAAAAAAACATCAACAACCGCAGGAAATAACACGTTACACGAGGAGTATGATAAAATGAATTCTTTGTATATACTTTTGCACATAACCCATACACCTCACCCCATTGACAGCAGATGTACCATGTATCGAATAATGTTAGTGTTAGGAATGTTTAGTGGATTTTATTTTCAACAAATCCTTGTGGAAATTTTAACAAAATATTTTATATAACAATGGCATTATTCATATGACTGGAAACAACAGAATAGTGTCAGTAACAACAGAATAGTGTCAGTAACAACAGAATAGTATCAGTAACAACAGAATAGTATCAGTAACAACAGAATAGTGTCAGTAACAACAGAATAGTGTCAGTAACAACAGAATAGTGTCAGTAACAACAGAATAGTATCAGTAACAACAGAATAGTGTCAGTAACAACAGAATAGTGTCAGACAGAATAGTGTCAGTAACAACAGAATAGTATCAGTAACAACAGAATAGTATCAGTAACAACAGAATAGTGTCAGTAACAACAGAATAGTGTCAGTAACAACAGAATAGTGTCAGTAAGAACAGAATAGTATCAGTAACTTCTTACATATACCTAGTGTGCACCATCAATGGATGTACGATTAAATAACTTGTCTTGTACACGTACATGGGTTCGTATGCCGCATGTTAAGAACACATTGGTTCTGATGCCAAAATAGTCCTCCACCCATGTACAGATCTGATTAACCGCAAGGAATTTTCTGTGTCAAAGCACACACATGTATTCAGTAATCACTTTAAACATGGTCAGCCAAAGGAACAAGAGCCTCATGCTACTTTGTTTCCTCAAAGATTATGAGTGTAAACATGGATGAAAACCACCACTGAAACGTAGATTTTTTGTTAAACAGTCCGAACAACAGGTCCACGTTTGTATCGACGATGCCGAGGCAAGACAGTCAGCCAAAAGCTCGGATAAATATGAAAGCGAAATTATAATGTTGCAAGAACACAATGAAATGCTAGAAAACGAGAGTATATTGATAGGTCAATCACGCAGACAAAATTTGGCATCGATTCTAGTAAACATTCTGATTATCTCCTGAAAGTGCATACAGGTCTATTAAGTTATGCACTGTTCACATAGATTTCCAATGAAGTCAAAGATGTATATATGGTCTATATCTGGGCAGTTTGTTTGTAGTTAAAAAGTTTGGATGCAATAGTGGAAGATATCTGTAGGAAATACAAGGCGTACATTTTAACTTGGAATACTCTGGGACACAAGACTGAACTTTTTATGGTGAAGAATGCTGTTTTTGTTGACGGCATCAATTCCTTTGTTAGTACGTTTGAGTTTCAGGAACTGGCGGTTAGATTCGGAAGTAATATCATTCAAAATCCGCGGTGGTTTAACCCTTTCTCTACCGGCACTTTTTGAGGCTTTGAAGACTAAATGATAGTATCTTTTAAATCAGTTTAAAGCAATTTGTGCCCTGATTTGGGGTAGGCATATGACATATACTCTTGTTATAGGGATAATTTTTTACCCAAAGGGGTCAAAGGTCATACAAGTACATAAAAAAACCAACTTTTCGCCTAAATCATAAAGCTCACAATCCCTCTCACTGGATTAAAGTAAAAAATAGCAACTTCTAATTCTATCAACTGATGCGTCTTTCAAAACACTACAAAAATATTACAATGAAAAGGCTGAGATAACTAACAGTATTCAATCTCGTAATTCTTATAGAAAATACAAATCAGAGGGATGGGCAAACACGGACTCCTGGTCATACCAGAGGTAGGATCAAGTGCCTAGGAGGAGTAAGCATCCCTGTCGACCGGTCACACCCGCCGTGAGCCCTATATTCCGATCAGGTAAACGAAGCAACCCGTAGTCAGAATCAGTGTGTCAAGAACGGCCTAACAATTGGTATGAAACACATCAGGCAACGTTTGACTTAATGGCAAGTTGTACTGGCAAACTCGATCGTTATAAATAACGACCATAAAATTTGCGAAATACTGACTTTAGACGAGACTGTACAAACCCCTGTAACATCAACTTGTTTGTCAGTAGCCCGCCTCGATTTAAAAACTGGTCATAAGCAGAACAAGCTCTTGCGTATCGAATCAGTTGGGAGATATAAACACCATATGCATGTGATGATGGAATATTGCCACATAAATAAGGGAAGTTGACGATGAAGAAATTGACATCATCCCGTTTATCATAAAGATGAGTTGTTTGGTTGCCGCCGGCATCTATTTTCAGTAAAATATCTAAGTACGAAGCAGAATTGGAAGACTCTGTGGTGTCTTTTATTTCAAGCTCACTGGGATATATCGAATCGACATATGAATGAAAATGATCATTGTTAATAGACAAAACGTCGTCGATATATCTAAATGTCAAATTGGAGGCCACAGCAAGAGATTTTTTTCGTCTCGTGTAGAAGCTTTTGAATGAATTCTGCTTCGTAAGAATATAAAAATAGGTCAGCTAAAAAAGGAGCACAATTCGGGCCCATGGGAATTTCCAACAGACTGTTGGAAGACCTGATCACCAAATACTACGAATATATTGTCAAATGTTTAATTTTATTGACAAATGATTTCGGTTGCTAAGTAACAATATATACAGTGTAATTGTGACAAAAATTTGCCTTTATGCAGCCATGCGATGCAATTAATAGATAATTCATATACTATTAAAAAAAGTAGGAAATATTGGATTGATAAGGACAATGAAATGTAGATCATAAGGTCAGGAAGGAAACAAATGACAGAAAAATATTAAGGAAACATTTGTCAATTTATTCGAAACCTTATGTAGTGTCAAAAAAGGATAGATTCTCCAGAATAAGGGTCGACACCAACACAAGGTCACACAGCAAATTTACCACCATTGTGAAACAGAGTTTGTATCTGGTAAAACCCCCTCGGTTGGCCAGACAAGCTTGGATTCGGCGTGGCATACTCCTAATGAGACGTCCCAGGTCATTTTGGGGAAGGTTATTCCATTTGCAATGCTGCAGCAAGTCTTTGGAGGTTGTTGACGTTGGCGTAGTCGCTGTCCCAGACATGCTCGATGGGGGAAAGCTCCGAACCGAGTGCGGGCCATGGTAATGTGGTGATATTCTGCTGTTGGAGATGATTTGTAATGATCCTGGCCCTATGACATCTGGTATTGTCATCTTGAAAAATGAAGCGGCGGCCATAACGACATGCAAACGGCACAACATGGGGGTGTCAAGATGTTGTCCCGGTAGTA
Source organism: Ostrea denselamellosa (assembly GCA_024699665.1). Lineage (NCBI taxonomy): Eukaryota > Metazoa > Mollusca > Bivalvia > Ostreida > Ostreidae > Ostrea > Ostrea denselamellosa. Next base: position 7,323,059 of record JAMZEH010000050.1, read on the forward strand.
CTGCCCTGTGACACGTCCAGCAACAACATGCAAGTCTGTTCTGCCGGCAACAGTGATGCCTCCCCACACCATTACAAATCCATCCCCATACCGATCATGTGTAATGACGTTAAAGTCATGGAAACGTTCATTATGTCGGCGCCAAACCCTCCTGCGTATGTCCAGGAAGTTCACAGTGAACCTCGACTCATCTGAGAACATTACATGGTTCCATCGGCGATTATCCCAGCGTTGATGGTGGCAGCACCATTGGAATTGGACCCTAATGTGACAACCCCTCAAATAGGGAATGACACGAAGACGTTGGGCCTATAAGTGAAATCTGTGCAGTCGATTCCTGGTGGTCTGGCCACTCACTACCAAGCCAGTATCCCTTTGAAGTTGAGACCTTATCTGATTTGCTGTTACCAGACGATTTCTCAAGGCAGTAGTGCAGATGAATCTGTCCTGAGCCCGAGTTGTTGCCCTTGGTCGACCGTATCGTGGTCTATCCTCAACAGACCCTGTAGCACGACGTCTGGACCATAATCTGCTGATAAGAGACTGGGAAACATTCATTGCCCTTGCCACAGCGACCTGTCTTGTGCCAACCTGTAGCATGCCAAGGGCACGTAACCTCTCATCCTGTGTTAGACGGCGCCGCGTCTCTGTGTAATTAACGACTTCAACAACTGACAATCTGATGCTTTCTCTTCAAAATCTTCCTTTATAGTGGCTCTATCCTTCCAATTCAGAGGCAAGCAAATTTGCGACACAACACTCTTGATCATCAGTCGAATTCTGTGCGGATCGTGAGAGTGTGATTTTTGTGTGTGGGTGGTGAATTTCTTTGGAATTGCTTCCTCGTTAAGGAACTATACAACATGTTTTTGTATCCATTTGTATACGTAAACACTTTGATCACAAAATACAATATCACCTACTTTTTTTGAATAACATAGCATGATTTTAGTGAATGCACCATTACTTCATTACTTTGAAAGTATAATTTGTAGACAGATCTACATCCCCCCCCCCCAAAAAAAAATATAACAAAAATTATGAATTTTTGGAAGAGAATAAGGTCAAAGATTATCAGTTCAAAGTTGTGCATTGTGAATACCGACGCAGTTATCTCAACAATATATGATAGTCTGTCATAATATTCCACTCAACAGAACACAGAAAAATCAAATAAAAAGATTTTTCATTCTTCATCCAAAATACATGTAATTAGATCTCTTTTGTTATCATATTTGGTTTCTAAGCACCAACACCACGACACATGTTACTATAAAGCATTCCCCATTTTCCTCTCCGAGTACAATGTATAGGAATGTTGAAACACATGTACTTATTTTCAATATTTGCATCTTATTGTTTAGGATGTCCTTGTTATATTCAACATTTTAAAGCGTTAATTTGACACATTGATATAAAATTGCTCATACATTACACTATTCAAGATTTTGCCAATGATTTGTTAAGACAAAAAGATTTCTTATATATATATATATATATATATATATATATATATATATATTGTATTACACTTCACGATCAATTGTGATACATGCAGCATAAGAAAAACACCTTTACACAGAAAACACAGTATACTAATTCATAATTTTTTTTCTTTTTATATGACAAATCTGCACACTTTCTAACATCATATCCTTGTTGACTGTGCTATTTTTTAAAACAATTTCTGTCATTTGACAAACAAAGAGGAACTTTACATGATTGGCAAAATACACATGTCTTATAACTAGGAACCTTCTTATTCATAAGAATTGCCTCCGCATTATTTCCTTTTATCTCAAAGGGGGCCTCCGTGGCCGAGTGGTTAGAGGAACGGGCTCAAAATCACATAGCCTCTCACCTCTGTCGGAGCGTGTTCGAATCTCGGCCGCGGCGTTATGTGAGCAAGTTTGCCAGTTTACTTGCGGAAGGTCGGTGGTCTCTTCCCAGGTACATTGTATCTGGGTTCTCTCCTCCACCAACAAAAACTGGACGCGACCAGATAACTGAAAAATTGTTGAGTATGGCGGAAAGCAATAAATAATCAAACTTTATATCAAAATTCATGTATACACACAAGGGGACTTTCTTTGGATGCATACTTTTCGTTTAAACCCGTCAGTGACATAGCAAATGTTTCACGGAATTGAAGTTGTCCAAAGACAGAGGAAGAATTCGTAAACTTATTATAATATAAATTCTTGAAAATTGATACAAGAAGTAACAACTATGATGTCAAGCATACGAAAAAACAAAACTTTCCACCTATGATATTGAGCTCTTATGTAATATAAGTATTTGTTTGTAAACTGGTTTGAAAATCTACAGCACCCATATACTTATTCTAATCATTAGCAACTACAGGTTGCACACACCGATCACGGTGGTTCAGTGGTAGAGCTCTCGCCTCGTGAACGGAAGGTCGTGAGTTCGAGCCCCGCTCGGGCCGGCCGCGTCAAACCTAAGACGTTAAAATAGGTAGTGATTGCTCCTTCGCCAAGAGCTCGGCATTACGAAGTGAGAGTCACGGGTCTTTCGGATGGGACCTTATAAACGGAGGTCCCGTGTCGCAGCAGGTGTGGCACGTAAAAGAACCCTCACTGCTAAAAGCCATTAGTGCTAAGCATAGGTCTAAATTTGCAGCCCCGTCACCGGTAATAGTGACAGTCGCCGGATAGCTGAAATATTGCTCAGGCGACTATAAATAAAAAACAAACAAACAGGTTGCACAAGTTCGTTTTTGTTCCAAGTTGATCTAGATTTCATAGTGCGTTCACAAACAGCTGTGGCTGAGCCCTGGTGTAATAGCGACATAAAGGTAACTATTTTACAATCTTTCCATTGTACAAAAACAAATTCATCGACTCTGTGTCATCTAAAATCATCTCTTGTTGCTACTCTTTCCAACATTTGTGCATTTTTAGGTTCATCAGGTATAGACAAGCTATTAGATTTCAATACACCAATAAGTTAAACTTTCCTTGAAAACAATTCCTTGCCAAGTGCCAGAGATGTATCAAAACAATCAGTAAACAACCTATATCCTTGACAAAAAAGAGTTTTACACAATGTAACAGCAACATTAAATCCAATACCTTTGTTTTATCTGTAAAAATGGTTATTTTTAGCAAGATTCACAAGAAAGTTGTATGTATAGCATCGTCAAACATATTACATGCAATAAACCAAAGCTTTATTCCAAAGCGAACAAGTTTGTTTTCGATGAATTGACGAATACCAGAGACCTTCTGCTTAGAGGCAACCATTCTTTCATCTACCGCTATTTTCTTGTGAGGCTGGTATAATTCTTGCGATGTATCCCGAATATGATCAACCAATGTCTGAATGTGTGTTAACTTCTCAGCTGATGAAAATAAAACATGGTATTGTGACATGTGCTTTACTGTATAATAATCATTAGAAATGAGTAAACTATAACACTGTATCAAAACACTTATGCCTTCGGATGTCTAAGTTACAAAATTTAACATTTGGTGTCGCGTGCAAAATCTTGTCAAAATTGTACACACGTAAAATTTGAAGTGCTACTCATTCTTAAGCTGTGACCTATTTTAAAAGTTTTTACCATAGACATATAGACAGACAGAAAGACCAAAATCTATGTATCTATGCCTTTAATTTTTATGCACTAATCATACCAAAGACTAACTAATGAAATATCAAAGACATGTTCAAGAATATTGTTGAAATTCTTGCTATTTGATACATGTATTACTGGTCTCTGATATTCGCATGTTGAACTGAACATTTCACAAAAAGTGGAATAAAAACAGCAGAAACCTTTGTTAATAACAGCTGGTGGGGTTACGTGCAAGAAGGACAAAATAGCCTAGAATCTATTTCTTGACATAATTCCTGGTACTGGGTTGTTCCGATAGAGAGCATGTGTTGACCAACACCTGTCTATTAATAGACTGGAATTTCACGACAAACATATATAATATAATGCCCTGAAATCTGAAACAAAAAGTACTTATCAATAAAAACTAAGTCAACTTTGCCCCAGAAGAAATGTATAGGTAGAGCTTTTACAATTATACAGTATTTATATAGCACGTTATAACGTATACTAGTCGCCCAAGAGTTATTTCCCTTCATCAAACTATTTAGCAAGCTGTGACGTAAGGTCGGAACAAGATTCAAAGTCATGAAAGCATAAGTTGTGATTATATCAATCGTTAGTATACAACAACATACTGCAGTAGTGATATTAAGGCACTTCAACCTTCCGAAAACATATATTACGTCACACCATGTGAAAGAATTCGACAAAGGAAAATCGTTCTTAGGCAACTCAGAACGTCTGTATTTCACAAGCACTTTACATAACATATTTGCATAAGTATGTAAGATAAATAAAACATATTATGTAATATTTACTTAAACTTTGAAGTCAATGTTACCACATAGTTATTTAATCACAATTGCTACATATACAGTTCCTCTTCACTAAGGGGCTGCCAACTTCCTTGGGAAGCATAAGATAATCTTTTTCCTCTAGATATGATCATCTCCGCGTACCGGTTGGTGGCAACACATATTGAAAACACCAGAGCTTATGTCAAAAATGCTTTAAAAAATTCACAGGCTCCGTGACCAATCTAGCCCCATATCTGAAAGAAAATTGAAAATAAAATTAGTATTGTCCATCGTACTCAATTTGTCACCACATGAACTTGACTCGACTTATAATTAGCAAAAGCATTAAGTGGCTAAAAGGGGTCAACCTCAACACTCCTATGGGAATGAAATCAGCACACCTGGTAAATACAGACGTTTGGATATATAACAGAGGTAGAACCTAGAAGAAGATGGCTCTCCTGCCGACCAGTCACATGCAACTTGCCTTGAACCTTTTGTCTATATCAGGTAAACGGAATAATCAGCCCTTATCATTAGAAACAGAATAAGTTTTGGCGTCTTATCTCTACTGTTTTGTGTGTGTATGAGTGTGTGTGTGTATGTGTGTGTGTGTGTATGAGTGTCTGTGTGTATGTGTTTGTGTGTGTCTGTGTGTGTGTCTGTCATGTCATTATAATGTAACAATAAACGGTAAATAGGTTTGACCCTATATAAATAACCTTAAGATCGTCGCAACTGATTGACTGGTTGTCGTTCAGGATGAAATGCTAAAGTTCCTGGGTCTGGTGCGCCTTGGTCCTTCACATCAACATCCTTCCAATGCATGTCTGGATTTGCCAGTGGATCCGCACTCCCAGAAGATAACGGTGAAGACTGAGATGCCAATGCCCTTTAAAAGATGAAAGAAATATTTAATTACAATCACGCATCCCTGGTTTGTGCTTTCTTAGCAGGGGATAGTTTCAATCATGACATGTACGTTAAATATGTAGGGAATACATTCCAGGCACTTTATCAGTGTACCTAAGTGCATAATGAACAAAATTGATATGCAAAAGCGGATGCAGCGCCTCCTTTTTTGATTTTTTAAAATTCATATGTATGTAGAGCTTATTTGTTCATAATCTTAAACACACACACATACCTCTTAGAGTTCATCAGCTTCCGGGGCTTCAAGTCACCTCAGATCCCCCCCCCCCCCCCCCCCCTGTTGTGAAATTCCTGGATCCACCACTGATATGCACAATGTAGGTGTCAATGAGCCTAACACACAGAGAGAGAGAGAGAGAGAGAGAGAGAGAGAGAGAGAGAGAGAGAGAGAGAGAGATGGGAGTGGGAGGTGCTAAATCGCCCTTACATAATTGACCTGATGGGACAGAAATCGTAGGTTCAGTCAAAGTACAGAAATTTAGGCTTGAAGGCACCTGCTCAGTAAGCCTATATTGTCATATTGCCAGGAATTCAGGCTTCAAGTTTCCAAAAAAAAAGGGGGGGGTGGCACCTGTGAAAGTCAAGTTGCTAAGCCATTTTGGGTACCAAATCTGGAGTTTTACTTATTACATGCATACACTTGTATTAATTATATGATCTAAGAATAATAACTCTAATTATCTGACAGTAATATTAAGGAACAGTAGCTCATGTGTTGTTATCCGCAAATGTATGAATACAATAAAGTAGTTCTTAAAAATGCAGATGGCGGTACATTTCCGGTTGTATGGAAACAGCAGCAGCAAAATCAGGGATATAACATTACTTACACTATTTTTTTTTTTTTTAATTTGGCGAAGAAAACGGGGGCTGCCCCCCTCCCCCTCTAAATCCGACAGTTTAATGATTGGTCCAGAACATTTTTAAGGCACATGTTACAAAGATGTGAAGTTGAAAGACAGACTTGTCGTAACCCCAAGACAACTCCCCCTCCTCCTTGTTTGTACTCTATGCAAACAACTATAAAATCTATCGTTACAATAATATGTCATCCTTAATGCAATTAGCCTGTAGGACTAGCGCTCGTTTGATTTTTTTTTCTTTTTTGGGAATACAGAAAAAGATATCGATCAAAATAAACGCATTGATAAGCGAGCGTCCGTGACTATCGGGCCAGGGTTATATATATATATATATATATATATATATATATATATATATATATACTATGCAGCCGCCGGATAGCTGAACAATTGCTCAGGCGGCTATAAACAAACAAACAAAATATACTATGTTTAGTTCTTAATGAAGAACTGTATGTCATATACTAACAGATTTGTCGTAAATTATCAGTCCTGTCAGTCAGGAGGGTAAGAAATTTTCTGGACTGACAACTTGCTGGAAACTGTCAGTCCAAATGACACACTGCAAATATCTATCATGGTTCTATATCCTAATGTGTTCTGGCAAAACTTTGAACCTTTATCTCTGTTTGACCGAATGTCTGACAGCGATTTAAAAATTTCGACAACTCTGTACTCAGTGTATATATCATAATAAAACAACTTTCTTTCACGAAACAACAATCAATGGCATCAAATTGTAAATTTCCACAATTTGACAAAACCGCCAACAGCTTTTCGCGCACTGTTTTCTCAAGCACTTGCTAGATGTATCAGCTTACATGTCATTTATAGTGAATGCAGAGTCGGTCGAATCATCATCCAATGTATCCTGCAACATAATATCTTAGTCATCTTCTTCATCAGATGATATCAAGTCGTTTTCCATTGTAAATGTTATGTAATCTATATGTGTCAAAATATCTCTGTTGTTTTCCGTAAAACGGAAACACGTGTTGCATCTGCACAGTCAGATCCCCGGATCCGGATCATGGAAAAGAAATATTTGTGACACCATAATGATTAGTTTTCTCTAATAGATTTTAAGCAGGGGCCTAGTGTTTAAATCTAAATTTCAACACACCCTCTCTCTCTCTCTCTCTCTCTTTCAATCTCTCTCTCTCTCTCTCTCTCTCTCTCTCTCTCTCTCTCTCTCTCTCTCTCTCGTTTTTTCAAATTCGAAGACAGCCTAAGTTTATCAAACAGCAAATTTGGTTTTGTATAAATTTCTGAAAAGCTGAAAATACTACCTGGTTATTTTTACAGATGTGATTATTGCTTAAGTTTATCAAAAGGATTTAATTTACCTGTATAGAGGTAATACACATCATTACATGCGATGCGCCGCGATCGGTTGCTATATTCTTACATTGCCAAACATTGAAAATAATTTTTATATACACTATAAGTAGGGAAATATGCTTTTCAAGAGTACAGAAATAATTGCATTTAACGAGACAATAAAAATAATACCATCGAGGGAGAAAATGGCTTTGTGACAATGCGTTGCATCACATTTTAACAAAGGCATCTTTCAATTTCAATGTTCATTATAGTTAAATGCTACTATATACACCACTTATTTTTATATAGTTAAAACATAGAAGAAATTCTTTAAAATATGATATATGAATGATATATTTCATACCCCTGGTTTTAAAGATTTAGAGGCATTCCTTTTGTGATGTCCTGTTATAACGCGCTACCTGTCAAATTGACCGGTACGGGAGAAAGGGGGGGGGGGGACTTAAAGAGCCTGTGATGGACAACATCCATAATAATAGAATTCTGTCTATATTCTGGTGTGAAACAATATTCAATGAATAAATGATAGAATAACATGGAATCAGGACACTGCATGTTCTACAGTTCTGAATATATTCAGTCTAAACAAAGCATGCTACATTTTTGTACAGTTGCTAAATGTATGACAATATATTCTACACAAACAAAAGCACATTTTTTATGTTCATTGTGTGCAATATTACATATAGAAATCTATGTGTACATGTAAAAGGAGAAAAGTAATGCAGGTTTGGTATCAAATTTAGAATTCTTGACGGGTACTGCTAAACATAGTACGCTAGAGTACTTTGGAATACTCTAGAATACCCTGCTAAATTTTCATTATTTAATGCAATTTGATTGTTTATTTATAGCTATACCACTTAAAGAAACATTAGAAAATATTGTTGCAATATTTTTCAAAAGTATTTCTTTTCAGCGACATTTTGACCAGAAAACAACATTTATGAAAGATTTATGGCATCCTGATCCCGAGTGTTATTATTTTGTTTTGTATTGCGCGATGTAGATTCCATCTACATGTATGATTGATAGTTACTTCTGTACACAATCCTTTTACATTTTCTCCTTGCAATGAATATTACTCCTTTCATATTTTATGTTCCCAATGACAATGCAAAGACTGAGCGATGAAGGAACGGTGAACGCTTTGATTTGTGAACGGTGAACGCATGCTGAGCGATTTTTGAACGCAAAACTGAAAGGAGAGCGCACGGTGAACGTACGGTGAGCAAACGGAAAATGGAAAAGTAGAACGTTTTAGGGAATGGAGTGATTGCTCCTTCGCCAAACGCTTGGCATTTAAAAGCGAGACTTACTGGCCACTCAATTATGACCTTATAAACGGAGGTCCCGTGTCGCGGTAGGCGTTGGTAAGTTAAAGAACCCTCACTGCTACGGCCCTGAGCGCTAAGCAATGGTCTAAATAATTCACCTACAACTGATGACATCCTAATATGAGTAAAATTCTCGACGAGACGTATAACAAACAATTAAACTGGAGAGAGCATAGTTTAGTGAATAATGTCTATATGCAGAGAGTCAGGCTATGTTAAGGAGTATGTCGTTTCATGAATAATGACGTCGTCCATAAAATGCCTAGCGTGTTATGCTTGTTTACAAATGTAAAAGATAAATATGTAAAAACATCTTTTCTTATGATATAATAAAACTAGCATATCTGTCTATGCAGTACTAATAATTTGAAATATACTCTCAGTGTTTTACATTTTAACTTTTGAATACGTTTTGAATATAGGATTACATAATTTAATTTTCTTAACATAGGATTATATAATTTAACCATTTGAATATAGGATTATATAATTTAACCTTTTGAATATAGTGTTTACGGCGTGGGTTCGAATTCCGCTTGCGCCGATATATGTGAGAAAGTTTGCCAGTTTACTTTCGGAAGGTCGGTGGTCTCTCCCCGCGTACATTGTATCTAGGTTCTCCCCTCTACCTACAAAAACTGGAGGCCACCAGATAACTGAAAAATTGTTAAGTGTGGCGGAAAACAATCAATCAATCTTTTGAATATCGGATTATATAATTTAACATTTTGCATATAGGATAATGTAATTTTACCTTCTGAATATTAACAACATCAAAACGCATGATTTACAATCATCTACATGACCATACCTCACGATAAATGAAAGACTAGACTTTTTGACATCATAGACAGTTCCTTCGTCAACAAAAATGGTAAAAGGAAATATTCATATTTTGTGATCGGTCATCCCAAAAATTATTTTGTTAAACACCTCGCACAAGTACTCCGAAGTTGATATTAAAAGATGCTAGAGTTCCTCATTGAGAATATCGTCGTAGTCTTTGGTGCCAGGTCTTGCAACAGTCTGTTGGAATTCCCATGGGGACGAATTGTTCTTCTTTGTTAGGTGACCTGTTTTTATATTCTTATGAAGCAGAATTCATTGAAAAACTTGTACTGAGAAGATTGATTGATTGATTGATTGATTATTGTTTTCCGCCACACTCAACAATTTTCCAGTTATCTGGTGGCGTCCAGGTTTTATTGGTGGAGGAGAGAACCCAGATAAAATGTACCCGGGAAGAGACCACCAACTTTCCGAAAGTAAACTGGCAAACCTTCTCACGTATATTTGCGCGAACGAGAATCTAACCCGCGCCGAATAAAGGTGAGAGGCCTTGTGATTTTGAGCGCAATGCTCAAAACCACTCGGCCACGGAGGCCCTCTACTTGAGAAAAAAAAACAAATCTCTTGCGTAACCTTCAGTTCGACATTTAGATATATCGATGATGTTATCTATTAGCAATGATCATTTTCATCCATATCTCGATTCGATAAATTTCAGTGAACTTGAAATAAAAGACACCACATAATCTTCCACATATGCTTCGGACTTAAATATTTTTTATTTTTTTTTTATTTTTTTATTTTAACACCTTCCACTACATACAAACAAACGACATTGACAGATGACACATTCAGCTAACAAGTCAGTGATAAAATTATTAATCTATGAAAGCATATATTTATGGTGTGAAAGGTCTTTTTGGAGAGAGAGAGAGAGAGAGAGAGAGAGAGAGAGAGAGAGAGAGAGAGGTACAAATGTATCATTGTCTTAGCAACAGATTTTGATAAAAATACATAGAACAATTCAAAATTTGAGGAGGGAAATAAATGAAATTGAACATGTTGAAGTGACGGAAGAAATATACACTATAAGTATAACATATTAATTTACATGATCAATAATACAAGATTCACATACCATTTGCCAGTGTTTTTCATACTCATCATATCTACAATTTCTTAAAAGCAAGTATTTCTCAACCATAATTCTGTCTGTAATTATTTTTGTAATTGCTGATATATGAACTTGAGGCTTATTTTGATATTTACTAGAAAAAATGTAATGTTTAACTATCAGCAGAATCAAATTTTGAAATCTATATATATGTCTATTATGGTATTTACCAAATAACACAGTAATTTTGTCAAAATTTACAGGGATATGAAACTGGTCTAAAATCCATTCTTCTACCTCACACCATAGTTCCCTTATTTTTTGACAGTCAAAAAATAGATGTTCTAAAGTTTCTATATCAACTCCACAAAAAACACATATTGGGGAGTCTTTAATTTTAAGTTTGAATAAATATTGGTTGGTAGGAAATATTCTGTGAAGTATTTGAAACTGCAGCCATTGATATTTTGACTCTTGTGTGACTTTAAAGGGAAGCTCAAAAATCTTATTCCAATTGATTTCAGGAAAGGTATATCCATTTTCATTCCATTTTATTACAGAAGTAATTGTTTCCCTCTTTTTGTGCAAAAGATTGCTGTACATATCTTTACAACCTTTACTATTTTTATAGAAGAGTATGATAGACTTTGGAAGGATTGGTCCTATTAATTTTTTCCCTATGTGATTAGGAAGCACAGATAATATTGCATTTTAAAGTCCAGCATATTCAACAAAGTTAGTTTTTACATGAAACATAAGTACATCATCTAGAGTTAGGAAATTCCCATTGCTGTCGAAAAGATCTCTAATGAAGACAATCCCTGCGTTATAATAGTGTTTCAAGAAGACAGACTCATTACCTATCTTTACTTTAGGATTAAACCATATGTGTTCGTTTAGTATGTTAGGGTCTACCTGACTGTTGATATTGGTTATATGCACCCAACTTGAGAAAACATCTTTCCAAAACATATTATCTATTCTTTGGGATGTATTTAAAAGGAAGTCTGACCCTTTTAACAGTAACTCTGATATTTTTATTTCAAGGATTGATTCTAAGAGTCTTACCCATTTGTTATTTGCATGTATTATTCTTCTAATCCATGATGATTTTAAGGCTACTATAAACTCATTATAATCAGTCATTTTTAATCCTCCAAATCTATAATCTTGGACAATTGTATTTTTCTTAATTTTATGAACATTACTCCCCCAAAGAAATTTATACAACTCAAATTCATTTTTTTTTTAAATATTTTAATGAAAATAGATACTGGGGGCTAACTAATAATTCAACGTTATGACAAACTGGATGATTTCAATTTCTCCACCTTCAACTTCCTTTATCTATTTAGCAATATTCTGTCATCACCTTCATATGATGTGGCGGAAAACAACAATCAATCAATCAATTTATATGGTGTTTATATCTCCCAACTGATTTGATGCGCAAGAGTTTGTTCTGCATATGATCATTTTTTTTAAATCGAGGCAGGCTACTGAGAAACAAGTTGATGGTAAAGGGGTTTGTTCAGTCTCGTCTAAAGTCTGCATTTCGCAAGTTTTATGGTCGTCATAACGATCTAGTTTGCCAGTACAACTTCCCATTAGGTCCAATGCTCTCTGATGTGTTTCATACCAATTGTTAGGCCGTTCTTGGCACACTGTTTCTGACTACAATTGCTCCGTTAACGTGATCGGAATGTAGGGCTTATGACGGGTGTGACCGGTCGACAGGGGATGCTTACTCCTCCTAGGCACCTGTATGTCCAGGGCTCCGTGTTACATTATTTCAAACGAAACGAAGATGTGAAGTAGTCTACTCCAAAGTCTGCATATAATATATTATGGCACGCAGTGCCTGATTGAATAGGGAAGTTGAACAATGTTCAATTGCCAAAAAATCTTACCTTTTTAAAGGTCATTGTCTATTGTTCCAAAGTTTATGCTTTATCTTTATTTCATAGCATTTAAACTCAAATAGATTTTTACTAAAATTATTAATAATTTAATGTAATACAACAGCACAATTACATGCACAAAGCTATTCATAGGTTGTGCGGGAAAATTTACATGCACTGTTAGGGAGAAGGCGCCTTCATACGAAGAATTCGTCTAATCACCCACAGAGAACAGCCAGTATTTCAACATGTAACTATGCACCGTATAGTAACGTGAAAGTGAATTACATCCACAAGTCTTTCTCACAGATGGAGGTACGGTAGTTGGAACATCGAATGTCATTCCATCCGTCAAGTTTGACTAAAATTTCCAAACAGTTCTCATTTTCGTGTTGGTTATTAGGTTCTCCCTTGATCCAATTTGTAAAGCACAGAGGTGACCCAGAAAAATTCCAGATCCACGTACTTTCATTTCTTCTGTCTGTACCTCCCAACCAGACTGGTTCTATAATATGATTTAAAATATGAAATTCATACGAGGAAGTAAATTGCCTGACAATATATTATTAGAACCACGAAGCATTATCTGTTGTTGTGTTTAAAACGATGCTGTAAATGTCTCTTCTTGATAATGATAATTGTATGAATGGTGATAAAATGGTTGACGAAACGGTTACCGACCTACAAAACTGTTTTCTTCCACCATTTTGTGTATAAAATCATTTTCTCCCCACGTGTCTATTTCAACTAAGTATGCAGACAGATTGCGGCAACTCTCCTGAAAAAAAAATAATTCAGAAAATGTAGAGTTAATTAATTTTATAGCATTTATTTCACGAGTAAAATTCATGTTACTCTACCTTTTATTTTCAGAAATGTTTGAACATTACTGCACACTCACTCAAATCGTAAAAACAATATGCTACTACAATGATCCATATCATAAATGAAAGATGCGTTCCCCAATATCCGTAAACATTTTCTACAGCAAGCAGATCAGAGCCACCGACGGCCATTATTTAACCGGTGAATTGTGATTTTTGAAAGATATAACTGCAATGGCATGTGCATACAAATTGACTAACACGCATTATTCATTGCTCATATTTAAATTTGAAAACCTCTTTTCATGTATCATATTTTTTATTTATATTTTAAATTTCCCGCCTAATCCTTTGGGTAAGTAGCCATGGAACAGTACATATGATGTCATATGTCATATTGTAAATGAAAGAGAGAGTAATGTCGAAAAATTTGATAATCAATTCTTGAATTGATTTTCATTTACAATGTAAATCTTACAAACTTCAAATTATTAAGGAAGTTGTACAATTTGAACTTTAACGAGTTGGTATCTTTTCATAGTTATCTCACTGTAAACGCGTTGGTGTAGTGACTCTCTGAGGTAGTCTCGTTCAACCAGACTCTCGACTGTCTCCGTAAATTTCCCACGAGCAGAGTCCGGTAAAGTCACTCGATAATGATAATAACGGTTACCGCTAGGGAGTAAAGTCACACGATAATGATAATAACGGTTACCGCTAGGGAGCGCTAAAATAATTTTGGTTCGAGTTCAATGGCGACTTCACGTAATGATGTTGCTTCAAAGCCTAACTAATGATTTAGGATGCGTGTAGCATAATTAGTGATACTAACATTTTTTATACTCTGATTATTACATAATTCTTCATCACGCATGATCTGTCCATGTCTTACACTTTACTGTACTCAGTTTCAAAACACTATTCACCGTGTGCATGAATTGCATTCCTTTGTTAACCGGCCTGTTTTTATATTGTTATAAAGTAGAATTCATTGAAAAGCTTTTACATGAGAAGGGAAAATATCTTGCTGTGGCCTTCAATTCGACATTTGGATTGATGATTACATATTGTTTAACGTCCCGCTCGAGAATCTTTCATTCCTATGGAGACGTCACAATTGCCGGTGAAGGTCTCCGAAATTTAGGCCTATGCTCGGCACGTATGGCCTTTGAGCAGGGTGGGATCTTTAACATGCCACACCTGCTGAGACACGGGGCCTCGGTTTTTATGGTCTCATCCGAAAGACCGCCCCATTTAGTCGCCTCTTACGACAAGCAAGGGGTACTGAGGATATATTCTAACAACCTGGATCCCCACGGGGCAAAAGTTATGGTATATGGTGTGTGGAGGGAACATAATTGTCGGTCTAACTCATCCTACAGTTTTCAAATGAGGGCCTTCTGATTTTACGCTTAAATATTTTGACAATAAGGTTCATCTCCATACGTTCTATAGTCCCCCCCCCCTTTATATGATATACATATTGTGAAAATACTTACAGCAGCGACACTCCAAGTTAATCTCTGCTTATTTAATTTATAACAGGACAGTCTGTGTCTTCTCCAGCCTTTTGGGCACTCTAGAAAAGAAACTTGCTCAATATAGGTAGAAAGTGTTACTTCTGTCACTACACGGATTTGCATCCTCACAGCACCGAGGAATGCTAAAGATAGACAGAATATTGTTTTACGTCCGGCTTGAACATTTTTCACTCGAATGGAAACGTCAACATTGTCGGTGAAGGGCTGGGAATTTTAAACTTATGCTCGGCGCTTAGAACCTCTGAGTACGCTGGGATCTTTGCTGTGACACGAGGCCTTGGTTTTAGCGGTTTCATCCGGAAGACCGCCCCATTTAATTGACAAACAAGGAATACAGACGTCCTATTTTTACCTGGATCACAAAATAGACGACCACACAAACAATCAGATTTGTCGAATTTTCAGGACGACCTGTCCCTATTTTCTGTGGAAACGAGGACGTATTGTATATTCAGTCTCTCCTGTCCCCCTCGTTTCGATCTAATCGTCCAAAAACTTACCTAAATCAATCCATGAATGATTTTTCCGAAAATAAATTCAACTGACACTATTCAATTCCACATCCAATCTATAATAATCGTCATTTCAGATGATTAAACATCTCCATACGAGTGAAACATTCTCTAGCGGGACATTAAACAAGAACCTACCAAGCAATAAAAATATTATACATCTTTTCCCCTAGCTGCCAAATTACAAAATGACTTAAGCACATGCGTCACTTCATTTGGATGATACCTAGAGGCCTCGGAAAGGTAAAATGCCTTACTTATTGTAAATCGTTCAAAATACGAGCTTTTTATATTCAGAAGAAAAATTGAATTCACAGAAATACAATGCCTGTGATGATTGATTGATTATATATAGTTTGATGTCCGGCTCGAGAATTTTTCACTCATATGGAGACGCCACCATTACCGGTGAAGGGCTGCAAAATTTAGGCCTATGCTCGGCGTTTCTGGCCTTAGAGCAGGGAGAGATCTTTGACGTGCCACACCTGCTGTGTCACGGGACCTCGGTTTATGCGGTATCATCCGAAGGACCGCCCCATTTAATCGCCTCTTACGACAAGCAAGGGGTACTGAGGATATATTCTAACAACCTGGATCCTCACGGGGCAAAAGTAATGGTATATGGTGTGTGGAGGGAAACTAATTTGTCGGTCTAACTCATCCTACAGTTTTCAAACGAAGGCCTTCTGGTTTTACGGAATGTTTACTAGTATGGGTATTGAAGATGTGCATGTGGCAAAGATTTTGATTTTCTTTAATTGTTTGAGAAGATGACATGTTATTGAACACATTTTTTTTCCAGTTTTGAGGGAAAATGTCAATGTAAGTGCATGGTTTATCGAATAAGCTACCCTGAATAGATATGAATATTTAAAACAATAGGTAATATATTGCTGACCATTTCTTATTCATGTGTTTCAAAACAAAGTATGTCACAAGACGTCTTTACTAATCATTGTCGCAAAACAGACACCTTATGATAAAAACAAGCTATATAACTTTCTTGAGGGCATATTATGTACTTTTGTTGACCCAAGGGACTATTCCCGAAAGTTTCACAAACACCAAATACGAATTATGAATCAATCAACACAAACAAACTAGAATTATTGAAAAAATCAACTCCATTAATCTGCGTATTCTTTAAATTGCGCCAAATAAATCTTTGGTATACATACCTGTCCTGCGCTTCATTTTTGTCATTTCCGCCTTGAATGCTTTGAAGGTCTTTAAGAATTCTTCTTTCACTAAGGTAACGAAATAAAGCTTATATTTGAATGACATTGTTATGTATCAACTCTCGATGAAGGCACTGTGACGTGCAAGTGACCTTTCAACTCAACATACAAGCCTAGAAACCGTCAGGTAGTGACGCAGTAACGCGTCTGTTCTGTTCATCTATCGTATCAGAAATGAGACCTCTAAAAAATTAAAAAGTAAGTAAAGAGATTAATTAAAATATCTTCACTTAGACCGAGAATCGAAAGACATTTGTTTGATATATTGCAAATATAGTTTTCCTGGGTAAGTTGAAAGTGATTTTGATGATTTTAACGTGTTACATTTTGACTCGGTGATTTAACGAAATCTGGAATCATGACAGATTTTTGATCTTTGAACACTTAAACGGAAATAAAATATGAGAGACCTAGTGAACAATATGGACGTGTGTATTATGTTGCTTTACAAACTGTTGAATTAAAAATCCGTTTTATTTCGTAACAATTTGTATAGTTTTCTCTCAGACAATCTCTTAAATGCTAACTATGTAAAGCGATTATAAAGCTTATCACAAAAAGTCGTATACTTTAGAAGACGCTGAGTAACAACGCATCCGTTCTGGACTTGTATGTTACAATGGAGACCCCTCTCTAACCAAACAACGTTTTTATTCATATGCATGTTTTTGAAGCGTTCTATGAAGTTTGTGATTCAAGTTATTTTAATCGTTATGTTTCTTACAAAGCCAATACTGTATGAATAATAGCCATTTTAATAGAAGATAACAGTTAATATCGAAAGATATGTCAAGCCTTAGCAGTCGTATGCAAATACACTCCGAGACCCTGATAATGGCTGGACTTTGTGCTGCTTGACCACGGGTCAGTTATGAAATATCGATTTTTAAACCTTCCTTTGGAGTTAGTTCCCCATATACCCAGGGATTGACATTAACTTTTATGAGCACTAGACCAGTCGGGCTACTTCAAAAAATGATTTTCACTAGACTTGACCTTACATCCACTAGACCTGACCAAAGTTAAAAAAAGACACTTTCATTGTTTCTCCATTTAATAATCTGTCAGCATGATTAACATAATTATTGGCAAATGACACTTTCGGTTGTAAGTTTAAACTAAAGATTTTAAAATTGTCTTTAAAAAGATTTGTGTCTTATAGATGTGTTTATATGATAAGTCATTCAAATTCTGGTCTTCCTGTTCGTTCCACACCATGCCACCATAACTCAAGGGCCCGCACTGCATTATACTCGATCGGTTCAGGGCCTTGAATGGATATTGCCATGAGGAAATTAAGCATACCTGGCGTCAGTCTGGCACGCCATTCTGATTTGATCCTGGCCATTGCGGAAAAGCCACGTGCACAGATGGCAAAAGACACCGGGATGCAGAGAACGATTTCTACCAAAATAAGGGTATTCTTAAGGGTTTCGTTTTGGTTGGGATTAGTGAAAATCCTGTCATAGAAATCCTGAACACTTGTGTTATTTGTTTCCCTTTGCATTCTAATGTTGAGGTGGCTGGCTATTTTGTCTGTTTCTGATGCTCTATATCACAGTCATGCCTATTTAAAGGTTCTGAATAAAACTCACAAAGAACCTCAAGTTGA
Organism: Ostrea denselamellosa; assembly: GCA_024699665.1. NCBI lineage: Eukaryota > Metazoa > Mollusca > Bivalvia > Ostreida > Ostreidae > Ostrea > Ostrea denselamellosa. The sequence continues at coordinate 7,341,447 of JAMZEH010000050.1, forward strand.
TCTTCCCCATACACAGCAGGTGTGGCACGATAAAGATCCCTCCCTGCTCAAAGTCCATCAGCGCCGAGCATCATTTTCATGAGTGACTCTCAAGGAGATTACGCGGACTTTTCCCAGGTCTTTGTTGCAATGGCGATTCACGAGAACAGGTTTTAAGTCCGCAAATAATTGACCATCCCGCTCTTTCATGGCATCAAAGGGCGCCCATTTCATGTCGATGGCAAACACAATGCATGTAAAGTAGATGAGGAACATCGTTTTTCACATTATTGTTTGTCCAATATTTACATTTGCTGCACATGAACCAGGGACTTTTCTATTGCACCTATTACACCACCAGTATGGATATGTTCATCATCGTGAATTTTGACATACAAAACCTTTGGAATCCCATTTTTAACAAACCGCGCAAAAACAATCTCGTTTAACCTTTGGAATCCCATTTTTAACAAACTGCGCAAAAACAATCTCGTTTTCGCAAATATACACATCTGTTCCACCATCAAACATAATCGATAAAACCCATGCATTGGATAAGGATCTTGCTGTTTTCTGCTTTATATCTATGTATATATACTCCATAAATCTGCTGCATGCCTCGTTAGTTCTGTAACTAGTAGGAAATTGAACTCCAATTTTCATTTGAAGCTAAATCAAATCAGGATAAAATGAAAAGTGTGGTTCTTTTTTAGAAATGACGTATGCTCTATAAAAACAAGAACTAATCTGGGATCTTCGTTCTTGATTTAGTTTTCTCAGAGAAGTATCTAATGGTCCTACAGCACCAGGCATACAAGCTTGAGCACCTGAACTACTACCTTGATCATCATTGTCTTTGGCTCCATATCCCCCGTACAACAGAAAACAGTAGATGATGTCTCTTTTATTTTATCAATCTTATACCGCTTGCAAGCATCAGTATGTGTTCTTCTAGTATCATGCTGTTTCAGAGAGTCCATCCTGAAATTGCTTGTCTCCTCTACAAATCGTCCTACCTTATAGTAGTTTTTGCACACAGTACAAAACATAACATTTTCTGTTTCATCAACTTCTATCCATAGGAATGCCCCCGTCCACTTAGAATAAAATGACGTAATTCACTTTTCTTTTTGATTGCTTTGAAAATCTTTAAGGATTCTTCTTTCACTAAGGTTTAGTGATTTAACGAAATCTCCAATCATGCCAGATTTGTGATCTTTGAACAATGAAACGGAAATAAAATATGAGAGACCTACGAACAATATGGACGCCTGTATTATGTTGCTTTACAAATTGTTGAATTAAAAATCCGTTCTAATAATTAGTCCGATGTTTTGAAATAGAAATGATAAAATATGCATATTGTTTTCCTTCTGTCAGAGTTCAAGTGCTATGACTGCAGATCCTTAATCGGCAAATATACCCGCAAAAAGAATATTGCAACGTATTTGATATTAGTGCAGAAAACATGCTGTTGATCCGATAACATATCCTTCCGTTACATTTTGTATAGTTTTCTCTCAGACAATATCTTAAATGTTAATTATGTAAAGTGATTATAAAGCTTATCACAAAAGTCGTATACTTTAGAAGGCGCTGAGTAACAAAGCATCCGTTCTGGACTTGTATGTTACAATGGAGACCCCTCTCTAACCAAACAACGTTTTTATTCATATGCATGTTTTTGAAGCGTTCTATGAAGTTTGTAATTCAAGTTATTTTAATCCTTATGTTTCTTAGAAAGCCAAGACTGTATGAATAATAGCCATTTTAAAAGAAGATAACAGTTAATATCGAAAGATATGTCAAGCCTTAGCAGTCGTATGCAAATACACCCCGTGACCCTGATAATGGCTGGACTTTGTGCTGCTTGACCACGTGTCAATATGAAATATCGAATTTTAAACCTTCCTTTGGAGTTAGTTCGCCATATATCCAGAGTTTGACATTATCTTTTTTGAGCACTAAACCAGTCGGGCTACTTCAAATGATTTTCACTAGACTTGACGTTACATCCACTAGACCTGACCGAAGTTAAAAAGGACGCTTTCATTGTTTCTCCATTTAATAATCTGTCAGCATGATTAACATAATTATTGGCAAATAACACTTTCGGTGTTCAGTTTAAACTAAACATGTGTAAGATTGTCTTTAAAAAGACTTGTGTCTCATAGATGTGTTTACATGATATTTCATTCAAATTCTGGTCCTCTTGTCCGTTCCCAACCATGCCACCATAACTCAAGATTTATACTTTATATTTCAAAAAAAAAATCCTCTTGAAAACGCCTGAAATAAACCTTAACATACGTTTCCTTTCCACGTCGTTTATTTGGCGCTTCAAATCAGCTATGTAGTTTGTTTTATTGCATAGTTCAGCACCACTTTTGCTACCCAGTGCTTGCGTAACCCGGATCTGCAGTAGAGTCATGAAAACTACGAGTATAGTTCCCAACGCTGTTATCGCCATCTGAAAATACAATGTTCAAGTTAAAATTGCTGTTAAAATTCGAGTCAATAATTATCGCAGTTGAGGATCTGAAGACACCCCTCACCCCCCACCCCCCCTCACCCCTCTCATTTTTGGTCGTGCATTTCCATTTTCCGGTCTGAAATCCACCGGACGGAAAAGGTACCAACTCGCGTCTTGCCTCTCCCTCCCCATCTGAAATTTTCTGACCCTATGTTTAGATCTGCATCTCCCCGATGGTAAATTAGTTCTGTCGAATCCACATATTATAATATTAACGACCGGCATTTAGAAGTGAGAATCACGGGTCTTTCGGATATGTAACAATAAATCAATTAACATTTTTTGTAAATTTTGTAAGTAAAAGGTTATAAAATATTTCATACCTGAGTGCACGTCCAAAGAAAGACAGTAATGATTTGTTCAGTCTCTTAATACCAACTTGTGTAACAACCACACCGACGAATAAGAAATGGACAAGCACTTTATATATTTTGTAGTTGATATACCGAACACTGAACAAAGAAACTAGATTTTAAAAAAAGTGCATTGACGCATCTGTATGGTGGCTGGTTTATGCCATTTTACATTTGCTCGCCTATTCGTTATTTCGAGGCGAAAATCAACAAAACGAAAAGACGAATAAATAAAGATTAACGAATTCTTACCCTGATATAACAAAAAGAAACAAAACTAGGCAAATGTCGTTAATTTCAGGAGGTTTTTTTTTTTTCGTCTTTTCGACTCGAAATAATATTAAGACGACAAGACACCGAAAAGACGACAAAATTGGTCGAGGATTTGCAGGTTTTCTTTGTCATCTTTTCGGATATATTTTGTCGTCTTATAGATCTTTCGTTTTGCCGTCCTTCCGTCTTTTCGTTATTTATTATTATTATTATTTATTACAAGGCATTTATATAGCGCATTATCTAACATTATCAATATTACTCTAAGCGCTTTACAACATACACAATTAATATATCGCCAAACATACATACAACATAGAGAAATTAAGAAAAGGACTAAATGGGGTATTTTAAAACACAAAGTATATTTAGTTACGCTAACTACAAAAAAGACTAATATAGCACACTAAAACACCACACACACACACATCGCATATATACATACACTTGCATACGCACACATACATACATAGGTTTTTTTGGGTTTTTTGTTTTGGTTTTTTTTTTTTTTTTTTTTTTTTTTGGTTTTTCTTTAATATGACCGATACATGTAAAAAGAAATACACATAACTTAAAAGAACAATAATAGAAATGAGTTTTAAAAGTAATTCATGCATGGTAAAAGTGAGTTAAATATTTCCGTATGCAAGTCTAAAAAGGTGTGTTTTGAGAGATTTCTTAAAAGCCCACATGGATTGTTTATCTCTCAAATATCTGGGCAAGTTGTTCCAGAGAGTGGCCGCAGATTTGTCCAAGCGTCTCTCGCCGTATATTTTGGTGCGGATTCGAGGTTGCACTAGTAGTGTACAGTCCTCTGATCGCAGCGAACGTGTTGGTTGGTAAGCACGAACGATGTCTTGCAAATACGTTGGTGCACTGCCGTGAAGACATTTGAAGACGTACACAAGAATTTTATACTGGCACCGGAAGGGCACAGGTAACCAATGGAGATTAACAAGAGTGGGGGTGATATGCTCGTGATGAAAAGATGAAAAGTCGCTAATCTTCGTTTTGTCGTGTTTTTGCCTTGAAATAACGAAAAGATGACAAAATGTAAAATGGCACAAATTGGCCACTGTATAACAACGTACATCAGGATTGTATGGTTGTTTGTACATTGTTTGACGTCCCGCTCGAGAATATTTCGTCACCATTTCCAGTGAAGGGCTGCAAAATGTAGGCCTATGCTTGACGCTTATGACCTTTGAGGAGGGAGGGATATTTATCGTGCCGCACCTGCTTGACTCGGCCTCGGTTTCGTTGCGGTTTCATCCGAAGGACTGCCCCATTTAGTCCCCACTTACGACAAGCAAGGGGTACTGACAACCATTTCAACCCGGATTCTCCCTTTGCATAAATAAAGGGTGTAGTAGTTTGCACCTGATACAATGTTGGCAATTTTACAGATATTTTATTAAAATATTTTTTCTTTCATTAATTCATTCTAGAGTTAAATCAATTATTTTATTAGTAGCTTATTTAATTACAGGTGAAGGTGTGGTATGAGACAGTCCAAGTATTTTAGATTTACTGAAATGTAGCAGTCACATTTTTGTGAAATTAGCGTATGCTTTTAATTGACTAACAACTCACTAAGTACTTTCAGAGAAAAAATCAAAGTACTGAAAGTATTGTGAAAACTTGGTTTGTCGATTGATTGTTTGTTTTACATCCCGTTGAGAACCTCGACCGATCACACCCGCCTTGAGCCCTATATCAGGTAAACGGAGCTATCTCCAGTCAGAATCAGTATGACAAGAACGGCCTAACAATTGATATGAAACACGTCATACAACATTTGACCCAATGGCAGGTTGTGTTGGTAAATTATATCGTTATAACGACCATAGAATTTGCGAAATACTGGTTTTAAACGAGACTTTAATCTTCTGTAACATCAATTTATTTTGTCATTAGCCTGCCTTGAGTCAAAAACTTATCATACCCATAACATGGTCTTGCATATCGAAGGAAGCAAACGATGGAGAAGCTGAAGTCGTCCCATTTGTAATACAGTTGAGTTGTTAGTTTGTTGTTAACATCTTTGTTTAGTAAAATGTGCAAGTATGAAACGATTTTATATCTTGTATGTTAAAAATCTATGTCGTTGTTTGATCTATTTTGATCATTTAGTTTTGGTTGTATGATTGTATATTGTTTAATATCGCGCTCTATAATTTTTTACTCATATGGAAACTTCACTATTGCCAATAAAGGGCTGCAAACGTTAGATAAATACTCGGCGCTTACGGCCTTTGAGTACGAAGGAATTTTTTATCGTGCTGCTTCTGGTGTAACACGGGGTCTTGGTGTATACGGTCTCATCCGAAGGACTGCCACATTTAGTCGCCAAGTACGAAACGCAAGTGAATGAAATTACCACATTTTGCAGTGATATAAAACTGTAAGAATAAATTACAAGATCATTATGATATGTGAAAAACATACCTTATTATTAAACGACATATAAGAAATATAATGCTTTTCCCCCAATGTTTTCAAAATACATCGTTCAGAACAAATATCTTTTTAAAGGAACATTAAAAACCAATAAGTGAAATAATAAGCTAAAAGGAAAAGTTACACTCGCATTCAAATGTAAGTGTATTTCACAACAATCTAAAAATGTTCTCAAATGGAACCTAAGACGAAAAATAGGTAGTGATTACTCCTTCGCCAAACGCACTGCATTTAGAAGGGAAAATCACGGGTCTGTCGGATATGACCTTAAAAACGGAGGTCCCATGTCACGGTAGGCGCTTGCACGTTAAAGAACCCCCACTGCTACGGCCCTGATCGCTAAGCATAGGTCTAAATTGCTGGTACTTCACCTACAGCTGGTGACGTCTCAATATAAGTGAAAAATTCTCGACGGGACGTAAAACAAACAAACAATCAATCAATATCAGCATCCCAGAAAAACGAGGCCATAAACATTCCAGCTTATGGAACAGTCTTTGCCTTCTTTGTCGGGGGTTAACCAGGGTGCTTCCATTGTCTAGACTGTTGTTTGGCTTCTGGGATGAAATGATGCACCCACGCTTTAACCACAGTAACAAATATCTGAAGGAGGTTAACAGGATCTACCTCCAAATGATTAGATTAGCACGCGACAAAGTACGTCTGGTGTGCTTTTGATCAACTGTAGTCTTGGTATAGGTCGCACTGAAAGCAAGATCCTCTGTTAGAATGGGATGTACTCTTTATTCTGTGAAATGCCAACTATACTGGCTGTATATCTTTCTGTAACTCGCCTGCCAGTACATTTCAATGTCATGGACTTTATTGACCATTTCTGGGGTATCTTCATCCTATGTGGAGAAAAGTTCGGAAAACTTAACCTTGCAATTCGTCAAGGGACGTAACTCAAACAAAAGTAAGTTAAGCGTAACGAAACTCAAACTTGATCTTTAACTATCTAAAACAAAGCCATATATCAAATTACATTTGAATATTTACATCCAGTGCGGAGAAAAGTCCGGAAAACCTTATACATTCATTATGGGGCATAATTCGGTTAAAAGTTGGTCAAGCATGAGGACATTCAAATTTCATTTGTAACTGTTCAAGACAAAATCTTGTATAAAATTGCAGTGGAATATCTACATGCAATGTGGAGAGAAGTCCGCAAAACCGACAGACAGATGGATAGATTAAAGCAAAGCTTAAACGGGACTAAAAATCATCGTTACATTATGGTTCCGTTTAAGTTTCACTGAAATTTCATTTCGCTTGAATACTTTACGTGTACAGGGAATGGATGTCCTTTTAATACATTTTCAGACAGAAACACATGTATTCAATAATACACAATAAATTACTTTATAAATAAAACACCACGGTTGTTACAAACACACTTTTTTTTCCTTCCTTTTCCTTTTGAATCTGGAAAAAAATAGTGTCAATGATTTTTATGTCAATACCCACCATTTAACTAATGCTTGTGTACGTAATACCTCATGGCGATATCAAGAACTCAATGTGTTCTTAATGTTCAGCTAGGCAACATTGAACCTGTGCACTCCAACTACCGATTATAACGGGGTCACTGCGTTTTATCATTACATACACATAAACAGTAGCTTACCGTATTTTATCAATATGTAATAATTCAAAAGAAGCATTCACTTAGAATTCATTCTTATTTGACTTGGTCTGCGGCTTATCAATGTGACGTCACAATGTACTGGACATATATGACGTAACATCCTATTAAAAGACGTATTGTAATTGTAACTACTTGGCTACTTCCATAACCGCTAATAATATAAAGGAATTAGGTTGTAGCCTTTTAACCTCATCCGCATGCGCACTTCCGGTGAATAAATGCATCGATTTGATGCAATCTTTGCGACGATCCAAGTCTTCTTTCCTGTTACGGAAAAGGGCGAGCGTGATCCGAATTGACGTACCATATTCGGTTATGATATCATACCTAGTAAATATTGAAAACGGCTTTTTTTTTTACCATGATGCCCCTGGCTGGTAGTTCAATGAATTTGGCTAGGGATGGATAGTCCCCCAAATACTAAGCATATCGAACCGATATATCTGTCAAAATGGTGAGGGTCCCCAATTCAGGCGCTTATGGTTTAATTGATCAGTAAATTTACAGAGTATAAAAGGCCCCAAATTCAACTTTGATCACAGAGCATGCACAATACAGTATTGATTGATTATATATTGTTTTACTTCCTCTCGAGAATTTGTTACTCATATGGAGACGTCACCATTGCCGGTGAATGGCTGCAAAATTTGGGCCTATGCTCGGCGCTTACGGCCTTTGAGCAGGGAGGGATTTTTAACGTGCCACACCTGCTGTGACACGGGGCCTCGGTTTTTGCGGTCTTATCCGAAGGACTGCTCCATTTAGTCGCCTCTTACGACAAGCTAGGGGTGTTGAGGACCTATTCGAAACCCGGGTCCTCACGGGATACACACAATATAGTAGGTTTATTCTGTAATCTTACTTGTTTAGAAGAAATACATGAATTGATTAATAAGAACACTCTCGGAGAAAATAAATGAATGTCTTAATTTATTCTTTAGGGCATGCGTCCTCTAGTAAAATATAATTGCAGGAAAAATATAATTTTCCTCTTCTTGTGGGTCTGAAAAAGCCGAGCTCAGGAAATTATATGTAGTATTGTGATCTTTTCCTGAAGGAAACTTAACAATAATCAAATGTCGTTCAGAGGAAATGTTGAGAATCTAGTGTTAATCAAGGTTCCTCAAAGAGGAATGTAGGATAAATGTCTAAAAGCCGTTAATCCTTGAAGTACATCAAGGCAACAATTTACAGAAAAAAATCAACACGGAGAGTTGCAGAGATATAAGATGCAAATAGTGATGGACGTCAACAAAGCTAGAAGACCATGGAAAAGTGAGATCCCCCACCTCTTAAGTAGTAATTTTTGTAAATTATATTTTACGCATTTGATAAATTCAAAACGTTCCATTAATACATATCACAACAAATTGTATCATTAACTTTTTTGGAAAAGAAAAAAAGATATATTCGTTACAGAAATGTAATTCACAAAAAAATCCAGCAAATGGCAATTTAGTAGTGTTCAATCAATGTGAGCTTCTAGAGGTACAGCCTATTCAGAGTAGTATCCCAATGTACTTGTGTTGGCCTCTCCTAGTGTTTAGTTGAAGGCAAATTATATACACACAGTCCGGAAGACTTCACGTAGCTATATTCTTAAGAATATATATTTGTACATACAAAATGCTTATAAGCTTCTCTACTCCAAAACGGATAATCCCAGTAATATTAATAAATTAATGAGTTTTCCAGGCCGTATATGGTGGCGGTTGAATCATGACCGGCTCATGAATATTCATTAACAAATCATCCATTTGTTCAGGGGCAGACGGTCGAGTCTGGGAATGCGCATGCTCAATCCTACGTACATGACCAGGGTCTCCATTTCCTGTTACTGACATACTTCCACCATGATTTTCCGGAGCACCGTTATGATGCGAATTATACTCGTGTAGGATTCTGAAGTATTCTCCGTCTGGACTCTGTAGTACAATAGTCCCGGGGGTCAGCTCGTGGGCGAATACTGGAGTCGTTGGGTATAGCTTTGTCTCTTTCTTTTGTTTGACGTCTTCTTCTTCATCATGGAGACAAAGTTTTATCAACAAATACAACAACAAGACTAGTCCCAATATTCCAAAAAGCGCCACCATAACTCCATAGAATGTCTCCTTTTTAAAGCTGAAGAAAATGAAACACTAATTAGAAATTAAATATGAATTGGGTTCAGGACTACTCCCCCCCCCCCCCCCCCCCCCCTTTCCAAATAACTACATGAGTTGATTTAATTATTTGATAATGATTTAATAACGGGCAACTACTTTTGTTACATGACAACTTCTGGCCATCAAATTTGAGAATCTACGACTACCTATCAGAAACGACGGAATTTTCTGATGGGATTATGAACTGTGTCACAAAACATTTAAATCATGGATGCTTTATGAAGGCACAGCTACCGTTACTTTTACGGGCAATGCCGATTTACTACAATATAGATAAACCGTGTTATTTACAGGCATAGAGAGGACTTAGTTCTTCCGGATAGTGTACACCCCCCCCCCCCCTTTTTATTACAAAGGATAGGATTAGTGATTCCCCCCTTATTATTAATTTTGTAGCATGCGCGTTATTTACTTCCTTTTCCGTTTAAGCATCCCACCTTCAGACAGGTAAAAAATAACCCTCCCTCCCAATCCCATGAATTGCATCTGGTTGAATTGTGGATTCTGTTGTTTTGTCTAGTGTTTTATTTCTTTTACAGCGTCACGGCCATGGAAGGCGATATCTGCTCTTTACAAAGGAATTCACTTAGAATGTGACGTTGGACGGCGTGGCTGGACCAGTGAATCTCGTGGACAGTGATATTTAACCGTGGACTGATATTTAGGATCTACAATTTTGATTAAAATATTGTCTTTGGTGTGTACTGTCTTTTCCAGACTCATCGGATCAAGATAATATTTTATTTCATAATTATGTATTTGTCATTTGATTTATGCTGCCAATGGTTGTATGCTGAACAATCGGCGCATTATTTGTTTATTTATGCATGTGGCATGTCAGATTTTGATGCACATATATCATATTTGTTGAGACAATCTGCCGACGTATCTGTCGGGACAATCTGTCCATACCTATGTCAGCATTTTTATTGTATTGCAACTTTGAATAAACGGCCATGACAATTACGCCATACTTTTTTTTTCAGTTTTATCACAAACAATTAAGAGAATCTTATCAATTTATCGGTTGTCTTTTCTTTTAGAAAACTGCTATTTATGCTAAAACTTAAGTCCTGAAATAAATGTATTTTGAACGATTCTGCGCAAGGTTTTCCCAGCGGGTATGACATATTTGCAGACGCCATAATGCTGGAGTTAGAAACCTTGCTATGTTACAAATGAGGGTATATTTTAAAGAGCTTATTTTGAGTTATTTTGGACTTTGGGGGTATGCAAGATATTGATGGCATGCTTTAGAGAGATTTTCAAAAAAAAAATTATTAAATTAACTCATGCAGGTTATTCGGAAGTGTTAGTCCCCCCCCCCCCCCCCCCCCCCCATCTCCCGCCCCTTCCCGTCTAGTGCGCAGCTACTGAAGTATCTATAATATCTTCTTAAAACATACATCTAAAAATAAATCTTTTATAATCATTTCACCAAAAACCAGAAGGCTGCATTTTATAACATCATTATGCAAGCAGCGATATATAGTGTGAAAGGCTTATTAAATCTATGACCCCGTTACCAGCTGGAAACCAATAAAAGGGGATAATTCAAATAATCTTTAAGGATTCAAATATACATATATTTAATTGTTGTTTTTGTTTTTGCTTTTTTTAATTTTTTGTCTGTTTTGTTGGTTTTTTTTCTTCGTTTTCTTTTTTTTCTTTTTTTTCCTTCGTTTTTTTTTTTTTTTTTTTTTTTTTTTTTTTTTTGAAACAGCGGATCATAAATTTGCTCAGACTTCCTAATAATAGTTTAGTTTCATAAGTTAAGAAGAAATCTGAACTTTGGGTAAATAATATACTTTTATATGTTAAAATCCATGACCATCCCCACCCCCTGCCCTACTACCCCGGTCAAAAATGGAGTCGTTGCCTTTATAAAAGGTTACATGTTGACTAATTCTCTTTAAACAAGAAGTATAATTATAACATAGAAGTATAATTATAACATAGAAGTATAATTATAACATAGAAGTATAATTTCTTGGCCGTTGAAATCTACAGGTTACTTACAAAATTGGGATCTTTTAGAATCATTGAAACAAACGAAACTTAATTTATCTAATTCAAGAAAATAAATTAAAACAAAACTTACATATCAAAGATATATTCCGTTTCCTCTGTTTTGTATAGCATGATCCTTAATTAGACTTCTCGGGTTCTACAATTAAATACACTATACGACATCATAAAGATAAAAATAATATTTTAAAAAGCAGCTAAGAATCAAAGGTACAGTTTTATTTAACCATCATGTTTAGAAGGGAAGTACACAATTGATCATAATAAATTGTAAAGATACAATATATCCATTATTAGCAGTCGGTTTTGTTGTTTCTATAATCACTTATCATTCTGCGGAAGTTGTTGATTTGTCTTTGTGAGTGCGACAAACGTAATAAAAATCAATGGGGGGGGGGGGAGGGTCGCATATTCCACAAACATGAGATTGTTTTGTAATGTTTTTCCTTTAAATTTTTACTTGTCTAAATACTTTTCAACACTGTAATTAATGAGAAATGGAGACAAGTTCCTGTAAAATCACTTTTATACACGCTTACCTGAGCCACATTAACTCAGCATGCTCGCCATCCTTGTGGAAAATAATCGACAGATTTAGTGTCCCCGGCTGTTACTCTCGTCTGACGATAGTTACGTATTGATCACAGATTTAGTAAAAAGGGGTCTCATATTATGTGTACGTATTATTTCTTTGTACAGTGTACTTATATACATATACTTGCACTCTAAAGCTTAGCTAAGGGGCACTTGTCGTCACATCAATTCAATCTTTTCTACCAATCTTGATGACACGATTTAAAGTAAACACTAAAACAAAATATGCAGAAACGCAGAAAAATAATCAATAAAATGTAGACATCAAATAGGGAAAATAGATACATTGTGATTATAATTTCCGAAAACAATGCTTTATATTTTTTTCGTAGTCCACATTTTAATCTTGGTAACGTGAATAGAAGCTGTACATGGTTTGAATTTAAAGTTTAAAGATTAAATCTACGTTAGTAGGAAATCAGTCCTATATTATACGCCGGTTTCGAGAGGAGAGCTCTTCTGTGTAGGAGGTTTATTTAGTGGCACTTTGAATGCCTAAGTGGGACATAGTGGACTTACAGTCAGTGAGGAAGACGATGTTTTTTGTTTGTTTGTTTGTTTTATTTATAGTCGCCTGAGCAATTTTTCAGCTATCCGGCGACTGTCACTATTACCGGTGACGGGGCTGCAAATTTAGACCTATGCTTAGCACTAATGGCTTTTAGCAGTGAGGGTTCTTTTACGTGCCACACCTGCTGCGACACGGGACCTCCGTTTATAAGGTCCCATCCGAAAGACCCGTGACTCTCACTTCGTAATGCCGAGCTCTTGGCGAAGGAGCAATCACTACCTATTTCAACGTCTTAGGTTTGACGCGGCCGGCCCGAGCGGGGCTCGAACTCACGACCTTCCGTTCACGAGGCGAGAGCTCTACCACTGAGCCACCGTGATCGGTAGGAAGACGATGATATATATTAAAGCGGTTTCTCTTTAAATATGTAAAGTGTAGAAAATACAAAATAGTACCGAAATAAATATTTTACTAAAGTGGAAATATTACAACAATGTCATATTTGCATGCAATATCCTGGATATGATATGTACGAATAACGAAATAACGTGATATAATAAGAAATTCATGTATTTAATTACTCTCTGAATACTTATCATTTATCTAGTTTGTGTATCAGTCAAACTCGGGGGGAGAAACTGCGTATGAGAAACATATTGAGAACAATCACAGTGATGAATATTTGCCCCACTCTCGCAAGTAAACAAAATGTTTCGTACCTTTCTACGTACAAGAGTTCTCCAAAGGGAAACAATTCAGACGTATCTCGAAACCAGCGTATTAAAAGCGTTCTAACGCGAACGAAAAGAATTATAACACCATCGAATTGCGTAATGGCATGAAGTTAAAAGGCGGCGGGAATCAAAGGCACAATAATATAAAAGGCACAATAATATAAAAGGCACAATAATATAAAAGGCACAATATAAAAGGCACAATAATATAAAAGGCACAATAATATAAAAGGCACAATAATATAAAAGGCACAATAAAGTTATAATGATGCGAATTAAAGCCACATTAATGTGAATCAAATGCAAAGTAACGCGAATTAAAGATACAGTAATGGATTTAAAGACACGATATTGCGAATAAAGACACGATATTGCGAATAAAGACACGATATTGCGAATAAAGACACGATATTGCGAATAAAGACACAATAACGGAATTAAAGGCACAATACATGATAATGCGATTGAATGATTGTTTATTGTTTTCCGCCACACTCATTATTTTTTTCTGTTATCTGGTGGCGTCCAGTTTTTGTTGGTGGAGGAGAGAACCCAGATACAATGTACCCGGGAAGAGATCACCGACCTTCCGAAAGTAAACTGGCAAACTTTTCTCACATATATCGGCGCAAGCGAGAATCGAACCCGCGCCGACCAGAGGTGAGAGGTCTTGTGATTTTGAGCGCGATGCTCTAACCACTCCGCCACGGACCATAATAATGCGAATTTAAGATACCTCAATCAAAGGCACAATAACCCGAATCAGAATTATATTAACGCGATTAAAGGTATAATAGCGTGTATTAAAGGCAAAGTAACGCTAATTATAGATATAATAATGCGAATTAAAGTCACAATATTTTGAACCAAAGGCACAGTAACGCGAATTATAGATATAATAATGCGAATTAAAGTCACAATATTTTGAACCAAAGGCACAGTAACGCGAATTATAGATATAATAATGCGAATTAAAGTCACAATATTTTGAACCAAAGGCACAGTAACGCGAATTATAGATATAATAATGCGAATTAAAGTCACAATATTTTGAACCAAAGGCACAGTAACGCGAATTATAGATATAATAATGCGAATTAAAGTCACAATATTTTGAACCAAAGGCACAGTAACGCGAATTATAGATATAATAATGCGAATTAAAGTCACAATATTTTGAACCAAAGGCACAGTAACGCGAATTATAGATATAATAATGCGAATTAAAGTCACAATATTTTGAACCAAAGGCACAGTAACGCGAATTAATATCGTAATAATATACAATTATAATCTTTGCATGAGGTCACTACATGTTTTTATCGACGTGATGAGAGTATATCGACCGAGGACGAAGTCGGAGGTCGATGTACTCTCATCAGGTCGATGAAGAACATGTATCAACCGATATCAGAAGGATATAATTGTTTTATTATAATTTATGATTGGCATAATTATTAACCTAACAGTTAAATAACAGTAAATAACATTAATTGATTTGAACATGATGTTACAACTATAACACCACAAATATGAAGAAAAAATCACTTGATGTATGCATAAAGCTTATTGACTGTCTATACTATGCTATATTATAATTGATAGAAATGTTTGAACAGTTATAGAATACGAGCATTAGAAATTCAATGTTTACCTAAAAAAGATTATTACACACTTGACTAACAATAAAATGTTAATAGACTCTATTATACTAAAAAGTATATTACGGACAAGAAAGAATCTATTTTTAGTAGAATAGGGAGCCCAAGAAACGATACCCTGTCGACCAATTTTGTACAGACCTTGTCGAAAACGGCCATAAGAATCGGGATTTTATGTTTATCATGCTGTTAATGAATATAAAACTGCAAGAGTCTAGAACTTACCAAACGATAACTAGTCTGTTATTTTAAAATTGGGTTCAATGTTATTTTTGATCAACAATTATTACACTGTAGTTCAGTTTAGAGTAGAGACGAACATTTTCTTTTATACGACCAATTGTAGTACATCGGTCATGTGACTGTATTACGATTCTATTCATGTGTTGTCGGCCTTTCGTTCTCATCATCATATTGTTATGGACAATTTTAAACATGTAACAATTTTATAACCTAGTGATTAGGCATTTCTTTATAAAGGAGGACACCGTGCTGTATCTGGTTGAAAGATTACATTAATACAAAAGATGTGATATACAATTAGCAGTGGTAGAATACTGGGATTAATCTGAATAAAAATCAATATATAATGGAAATACGTGGCATTTGTTAATTAAACATAATGAATACATACATATTTGGTAAAATTCGGAGTTATTTTCTCTATATTCGAAATTGGAGAAAATACCCAGTTTTCAGTTAACCATATTATATGCGCATGACTCCTTAAAGCTGATAGGAAAAGTTTTGTTTTTATGAATTGTATGCTCTGAGAAGTCAGCCTATATTGGGATGTCTTGGAAGAGTTATAGCTCTTTCCAAACGGTGGCGCTGAAGTCGGCTGCTCCAGGATGCGACAGGCAACTTCTTTCAAATACATCCTTTGAAAAATGACTATAGGAAAACAGAAGTGTGTTATTTATACAAAGAAGACGATTATCTACAAGGGTTGATTGATGCGTTGTGAGCTTTGTATTGACGGAAAGGTCATTGATACCCAATTGCCTTTTTCAGCCCTACTATTCCTTGATTATTTAAGGCCGTGTACCTGAAGACTGATGTCATTTTGTCAGTTTTTATCGACGAGGTAGCACTCTAAAGTTAACAAGACAAGTGCCTTTTGCAAAATGGACAAAACCGGTGAAAAAGCAGTGATCCAATATTTACATCAGAAAGGTTTAGCACCAAAGGGTATCCATACTGATATGATAGCAATACTAGGGAAAGATGCACTTCATATCCTAGAGTAAAGAGGTGGGCGGGGCATTTAAATGCGACAGACAGAGCCTTGAGGATGGCCCCCGTCCTGGAAGGCTTGTCTGTCACTGTTACACCCCAGAATCGGTCAATAAAGTCTATGATATTGTTATGACTGACAGGCGAGGTATAGAAAGATTATATAGCCAGTACAGTTGACATTTCACAGGAAAGAGTACATTCCATTCTGACAGAGGATCTTTCAATGAAAAAGCTTTCAACCCGTTTGGTACCATGACTTCTGACAGTTGACCAGAAGCACACCAGGCGCACTTTGTCGTATGTTAATTTAAACCTTTTAGAGGGAGATCCTGTTCAGTTTCTTCAAAGATATGTTACAATGGATGGAAAGTGGGTCCATCATTTCACCCGAGAGGCCAAACAATAGTCTAAACAATTGAAGCCCTGGCCACCCCCGCTAAAAATGCAAGGACTCGTTCATCAGCTGGAAAGTATGACCTCGTTTTTCTGGGATGCTGATGATATTCTGATGGTAGATTATCTCCATAAGGACTAATAATCAATGGCACATCCTATGCATCACTTCTGAGGCAGTTACAGGAAAATATTAAACACAAGCACCGCGGAAAACTCAGTAAAGGTGTGTTGTTCCACCAGGACAATGACCCTGTTCACAAGTCTGTCATTGCCATAGCAGCCATTAACTATTGTGGTTTTAAAATAATTGAGCATCCGCTTATTCGCCTGATCTTTCTCCATCAGACTTTCATCTATTTCCAAAACTGAAAATGGCCATTTCCGGTACCTACTTTCAGTCAGATGTTGACGTCATACATGCAGTGGAGGACGTTCTGAACTGTGAAGAAAAGGACTTCTATAAAACAAAGTTGCATTGAGACCCTTCAACATCGCAGGTAAAAGTGTATAGATACTGTGGGGGCTTATGTTGAAAAATAATGCAATATGTCCGCCAAAATCCAAACCCTTGCATATGAGGCTCACGACATATCAATCAGCCCTCGTATAGCAGTGTTAAAATGGAGTGGGCTTCAGTATCCATTCGTCTTAGTAACTCAAAGAATTACAATAAAAATTGACAGTGTTCTTGAAGCTGGAACTTCAATATTTAACCAGCTGGAGAATGTCTATGCCCCCGTGTTCCGTATTTCCTAATCTTTTTAACATGTGCAGCATTTTACCGATATTTTTTGTTCATTTATAGCACTGTTTACCAATCATCTGTCCTTCACTTTCCATGATGACGTCTCCATATAAGTGAAAAATTCAGGAGTGGGACGTTAAACAATATACAACCCAACCAATTAATCAATGCTCTCTCACACAAAATTAACTGTATATGATGAAAAAAAATAATGTGATATTTCTATTTCTATTTGTCAATAAATGTGATTTTTGTGATTCAAACATGAACTTTTTTGTGTTTTTGACGTGTATAAATAAAGGACTCAAAATCATTCATGCTGACAAAACAATAAGATTTCAAATATTCTGTAATTTGAGCGGATGAATGTTTATCTACGGTGTGAACTCCACATCACGGAGTAATGTTACCTCTGTTCATATATTGATATTTACATTATTTACTGTATACTAGCTTAATTACCTGCAATACATGTAAAATCTACATAAAAATATGTCCCAAAGATAGTTTTTTAATTTGACTTATTTTTTATATAATTTAATTTCAATCAAATTCTTACCTCTAGCTACTAACAAGCACACAGAGTACTCGTAACTTAAAAGTATATATTTAAACTTCAATAGCAAAAAGTATTTCAATAATAAATTTGTAATATAGTAGTGATATAGGCAGTATGTTAGATAAGATTTGCGTGCAGTTACTTTTTTCCACGAGTACATTTCTTTTCTCGGATATTTCAAATTCATATTTTTAAACACCCATACAGCTACAAAATAGTATCTTTAACTTTATACCATTCCCATCGGTCGCAGTATAGAATATAATATAGGGAATGGTATATTGATTGATTGTTTGTTTGTTTTACGTCCCGTCAAGAAGTTTTCACTCATATCGAGAGGTCACCAGCTGTAGGTGAAATGCTACAAATTTAGACCTATGGATAGCGCTCAGGGCCGTACAGTGAGGGTTTTTTAACGTGCCAACACCTACCGTGACACGGGACCTCCATATTTAAGGTCATATCCTAAAGGCCCGTGATTTTCACTTCTAAATGCCGAGCGTTTGGCGAAGGAACAATCACTATCTATCATTTCGTCTTAGGTTTGACGCGGCCATGGCACGAACGGGGCTCGAACTCACGACCTCCCGGTTACGAAGCGAACGCTCTAACCGCTTCCTAGGTGGTGTATAACATTAAGTGTTGTGTGTGTAACATTAAGTGTTGTGTGTAACATTAAGTGTTGTGTGTAACATTAAATGTTGTGTGTAACATTAAGTGTTGTGTGTAACATTAAGTGTTGTGTGAAATATTAAGTGTTGTGTGTAACATTAAGTGTTGTGTGTAACATTAAATGTTGTGTGTAACATTAAGTGTTGTGTGTAACATTAAGTATTGTGTGTAATATTAAGTGTTGTGTGTAATATTAAGTGTTGTGTGTAATATTAAGTGTTGTGTTTAACATTAAGTGTTGTGTGAAACATTTAGTATTGTGTGTAACATTAAATGTTGTGTGTAACATTAAGTGTTGTGTGAAACATTAAGTATTGTGTGTAACATTAAGTATTGTGTGTGTAACATTAAGTGTTGTGTGTAACATTAAGTGTTGTGTGAAACATTGTTGTGTGTGTAACATTAAGTGTTGTGTGTGTAACATTAAGTGTTGTGTGTAATATTAAGTGTTGTGTGTAACATTAAGTGTTGTGTGTAACATTAAATGTTGTGTGTAACATTAAGTGTTGTGTGAAACATTAAATGTTGTGTTTAACATTAAGTGTTGTGTGTAACATTAAGTATTGTGTGTAACATTAAGTATTGTGTGTGTAACATTAAGTGTTGTGTGAAACATTAAGTGTTGTGTGTAACATTAAGTATTGTTTGTAACATTAAGTATTGTGTGTAACATTAAGTGTTGTGTGTAATATTAAGTGTTGTGTGTAATATTAAGTGTTGTGTGTAATATTAAGTGTTGTGTGTAACATTAAATGTTGTGTGTAATATTAAGTGTTGTGTGTAATATTAAGTGTTGTGTGTAACATTAAGTATTGTGTGTAACATTAAGTATTGTGTGTAACATTAAGTGTTGTGTTTAACATTAAGTATTGTGTGTAATATTAAGTGTTGTGTGAAACATTAAGTGTTGTGTGTAACATTAAGTATTGTGTGTAACATTAAGTATTGTGTGTAACATTAAGTGTTGTGTGTAATATTAAGTGTTGTGTGTAATATTAAGTGTTGTGTGTAACATTAAATGTTGTGTGTAATATTAAGTGTTGTGTGTAATATTAAGTGTTGTGTGTAATATTAAGTGTTGTGTGTAACATTAAGTATTGTGTGTAACATTAAGTATTGTGTGTAACATTAAATGTTGTGTGTAACATTAAGTGTTGTGTTTAACATTAAGTATTGTGTGTAATATTAAGTGTTGTGTGAAACATTAAGTGTTGTGTGTAACATTAAGTATTGTGTGTAACATTAAGTATTGTGTGAAACATTAAGTGTTGTGTGAAACATTAAGTGTTGTGTGTAACATTAAGTGTTGTGTGAAACATTAAGTGTTGTGTGTAACATTAAGTATTGTGTGTAACATTAAGTATTGTGTGTAACATTAAGTATTGTGTGTAATATTAAGTGTTGTGTTTAACATTAAGTGTTGTGTGTGTAACATTAAGTGTTGTGTGAAACATTAAGTGTTGTGTGAAACATTAAGTGTTGTGTGTGTAACATTAAGTGTTGTGTGTGTAACATTAAGTGTTGTGTGTAACATTAAGTGTTGTGTGAAACATTAAGTGTTGTGTGTAACATTAAGTGTTGTGTGTAACATTAAGTGTTGTGTGTAACATTAAGTGTTGTGTGTAACATTAAGTGTTGTGTGAAACATTAAGTGTTGTGTGTAACATTAAGTGTTGTGTGTAACATTAAGTGTTGTGTGTGTAACATTAAGTGTTGTGTGTAACATTAAGTGTTGTGTGTGAAACATTTAGTGTTGTGTGTAACATTAAGTGTTGTGTGTAACATTAAGTGTTGTGTGAAACATTTAGTGTTGTGTGTAACATTAAGTGTTGTGTGTAACATTAAGTGTTGTGTGTAGCATTAACTGTTGTGTGAAACATTAAGTGCTGTGTGAAACATTTAGTGTTGTGTGTAACATTTAGTATTGTGTGTAACATTAAGTGTTGTGTGAAACATTTAGTGTTGTGTGTAACATTAAGTGCTGTGTGAAACATTTAGTATTGTGTGTAACATTAAATGTTGTGTGTAACATTAAGTGTTGTGTGTAACATTAAGTATTGTGTGTAACATTAAGTATTGTTTGTAACATTAAGTGTTGTGTGTAACATTAAGTGTTGTGTGTAGCATTAACTGTTGTGTGAAACATTAAGTGCTGTGTGAAACATTTAGTGTTGTGTGTAACATTTAGTATTGTGTGTAACATTAAGTGTTGTGTGTAGCATTAACTGTTGTGTGAAACATTAAGTGTTGTGTGTAACATTAAGTGTTGTGTGTAATATTAAGTAGTGTGTGTAACATTAAGTGTTGTGTGAAACATTTAGTATTGTGTGTAACATTAAATGTTGTGTGTAACATTAAGTTTTGTGTGTAACATTAAGTGTTGTGTGAAACATTTAGTATTGTGTGTAACATTAAATGTTGTGTTTAACATTAAGCGTTGTGTGTAATATTAAGTATTGTGTGAAACATTAAGTGTTGTGTGAAACATTTAGTATTGTGTGTAACATTAAATGTTGTGTTTAACATTAAGTGTTGTGTGTAATATTAAGTATTGTGTGTAACATTAAGTGTTGTGTGAAACATTTAGTATTGTGTGTAACATTAAATGTTGTGTGTAACATTAAGTGTTGTGTGTAACATTTAGTGTTGTGTGTAACATTAAGTGTTGTGTGTAATATTAAGTGTTGTGTGTAACATTAAGTGTTGTGTGTAACATTAAGTGTTGTGTGTAAACACTCAGTGTTGTGTGTAACATTAAGTGTTGTGTGTAACATTAAGTGTTGTGTGTAACATTAAGTATTGTGTGAAACATTTAGTATTATGTGTGTAACATTAAGTGTTGTGTGTAACATTAAGTGTTGTGTGTAACATTAAGTGTTGTGTGTAAACACTCAGTGTTGTGTGTAACATTAAATGTTGTGTGTAACATTAAGTGTTGTGTGTAACATTTAGTGTTGTGTGTAACATTAAGTGTTGTGTGTAACATTAAGTGTTGTGTGTAACATTAAGTGTTGTGTGAAACATTTAGTGTTGTGTGTAACATTAAGTGTTGTGTGTAACATTAAGTGTTGTGTGTAGCATTAACTGTTGTGTGAAACATTAAGTGCTGTGTGAAACATTTAGTGTTGTGTGTAACATTTAGTATTGTGTGTAACATTAAGTGTTGTGTGAAACATTTAGTGTTGTGTGTAACATTAAGTGCTGTGTGAAACATTTAGTATTGTGTGTAACATTAAATGTTGTGTGTAACATTAAGTGTTGTGTGTAACATTAAGTGTTGTGTGTAGCATTAACTGTTGTGTGAAACATTAAGTGCTGTGTGAAACATTTAGTGTTGTGTGTAACATTTAGTATTGTGTGTAACATTAAGTGTTGTGTGTAGCATTAACTGTTGTGTGAAACATTAAGTGCTGTGTGAAACATTTAGTGTTGTGTGTAACATTAAGTGTTGTGTGTAACATTAAGTGTTGTGTGTAACATTAAGTGTTGTGTGTAACATTAAGTGTTGTGTGTAATATTAAGTGTTGTGTGTATGTATAATATGTATTTGTTATTAAAAGTCTCAATATATCATGTTTACACACTGGTCAAGAATCAAGGGTCGTAACATCAAAAACTGACATGAATGTCGCTTCACACGGAAAGAAATGTGCATTTTTTTTTATCAGATCATTGCTCGAGATTAGGGACAACTTAAAGATAGACTCCACGGATGACGGCCATTGAACTTTGTTGATGGCGTCACATAGACCCTGTTCAACAAAGCACAGTGATTATATGTCATTAATTGCTTCATCATTTATTGAGAAAGTATCAAAATTATACGTCTCTCAAAGGTGATGGTAATTAGAGTTGACACGATAATTGTGCTGCCGATTTCTTAGTCAGGTTAAGCGTCATAGCCATCTTGTACGGCCCAGGGTACTGATTGAATGTTTAGTGTTTAACGTCCATCTTGAGAATCTTGCACTCACATGGAGACGTTGCCATTTCCAGTGAAGGGCTGTAAAGTTTAGACCTATACTGGGCACTTACGGCCTTTGAGCAAGGAAGGAGCTTTATTATACCACACCTGCTATTACACATACCTCGGTTTTTGTGGTCTCATGAGACGTCCCGTCTCATTTAGTCGCCTTTTACGACAAACAAGGCATACGGAGCACCTGTTCTAACTCGGGTCCTCACGGGATTGGCAGTATGGCATGGTTATCTCTTTTATGTGTTAGCGATTTTACATTTATCTGCAACAAATATTTTATTATATAATGGTGATACTGCATTATATGTTGTGGTTGTTTCTTTATATATGGTGAATTTACATTCTGTATATGGTGGTTATAGTAAATTATACGAAGTGACAATGTTGTGGCAATTTCTTTACGCACTAGTGAATTTATATTATACGTGGAGGTTATTTCGTCATGTTGAAACTGGAATTGAAAATGTTCAAAGGACCAGACAGTGCCGGTATTCGAACCCGGACCCCCAAGAATGTAAACTCACCTCTACATAAGGAAATAAACACAACATATAATGTAAACTCACCTCTACATAAGGAAATAAACACAACACATAATGTAAACTCACCATTGCATAAAGAAATAATCATCGATAACTGAATAATATAGAACAGTGTTAGAAATGTGCACATCGTAACACGGATATACATTTTGTATGCTGATAAGCTAAATTATTTCATAATGTAATGGTTTTTGTGCCTGTTACAAAACTTGAGTGGAAGTTACGCAAAGCACTCTTGATGAAAGAGAAACTGGCTATCAGCTAAATATGTATGAGATTACACCAGACAGCGGAAGAAGTCGGATTCGCCACTCTTCTGATTTACCAGATTTGTCATTTACCAGTTTTGTCATTTACCAGTTTTGTCATTTACCAGTTTTGTCATTTACCAGTTTCCAGAACAGAATCAAATGCACTTCCAGGTCCATCTCAGGATTTCATAAATAAAAAACAAGAAATCAGCGGATCCAACCATGAGTTTTGGGAGACCCTGCATGTTCAATTATCAATCAAGAACTAGTTTACCAATCATGTCAACAGTGCTGTATGTGTATGAAAAGGCTACGATAACTAACACTATTTAATATCGCAATTCCTATAGAAAATATAAATCAGAGAGATGGGGAAACACGGACCCCTGGTCATACAGGAGGTGGGATCAGGTGCCTAGGAGGAATAAGCATCCCCTGTCGACCGTTCACACCCGCCGTGAGCCCTATATTCCAATCAGGTAAACGGAGCAATCCGTAGTCAGAATCAGTGTGCCAAGAACGGCCTAACAATTGGTATGAAACACATCAGACAGCATTTGACTTAATGGTAAGTTGTACTGGCAAACTAGATCGTTATAACGACCATAAAATTTGCAAAATGCTGACTTTAGACGAGACTGTACAAACCCCTTTAACATCAACTTCTTTGTCAGTAGTCCGCCTCGATTTAAAACCTGATCATAAGCAGAACAAACTCTTGCGTATCGAATCAGTTAGGAGGTATAAACACCACATGCAGGTGATGATGGGATATTGCCACATAAATAAGGAAATTTGACGATGGAGAAATTGAAATCATCCAGTTAATCATAAAGTTGAGTTGTTAGATTTTGAAGAATTTCATCTTTTGAAAGGGCAGTTGGAGTATATGTGCGATTAATAAATGTGGAATTAATGCCAAGTTCATTTAGAATATAGTTGTAATAATGAGCCTTACAAACAAATACAATGTTGTTGCCAGCTTTGTCAGCTGGAACCAAAACATATTCCTCATGTAACCTATCTAACTCTTTTATCACTTCTGATTTACTAAACACAGAAGGATAGATGGTACGCATTTTTGTTTTGACATATCTGATACGGGATTATAATATTCCTCTTATACTTTTTATCCATTCTGACAAGGTATCAAGTTCTTCTTTTTCAGATCGTCTGTCATAATCGTCGACAGAATTCATAATAGAGATGAAGTTCTGTCGCCAATGGAAAGATCGAGGTTCTCTGAATTTAGGACCTTTAAAATAAGTGATGTTAGATCTTCATTTTTAACTATATCAACATTACCAGTAATGACATGTCCAGCTGGACTGTAGTTAAAAGAAGACGAAGAACAAGAACACGTAGGTGGATTGAGTATAAGATGGTCTATATCTAGGCACTGTAAAGTTTGTAGTTAAAAAGTTTGGATGCAATAGTGGAAGTATATCTGTAGGAAATACAAGGTGTAGACTTGAACTCGAAATACTTTGGAATACAAGACTGAACTTTTTTATGTTGCTTATGTTGACGGCCTAATTGTCTGTTGACGTAAGGTAAAAGTGAGTCAAGTGTGACATACTGTGCACTAGGGTCTTTTATTTGAACGATGTCCATGACTGCGTATGCATCTATGTGTATTAGGAAAAAGTCCCATCACATTCACGTTATTTCCTAGTGGACTAGTCAAATTTCCGACATTAGATATATTATCGTTGCATCCATATGGACAAGCAGTGCCTAAAGTTTTAATCCAGTGATCTCGTTGTGTACGGAAATGGGCTGGTGGCGGATCGAGTAAATGGTTGCAACTCCCCTCCTTTACTTAATCAATTTTAACATCAAAATATTCAGGGGATTTGCACCACAGAATAAGTACACATTTGAATCTCATCGCCTGTTGCAACGCTTCTGGATCCGCTGCAACGTTTCTGGATCCGCTGCAACGTTTCTGGATCCGCCTGTTGGTGATGTCAAGTCATTGACTTTATTACCGAGTTCTTCGTCACCGTAATCGATGCTTCTAAATCAGAAGAATTATTTTAAGCTTCGGTACATCCCTGTATCTCGTACGACACTGTTTCCCGTCTCTGTTGGCCACTTAAATTCTTCCGCTTGTTTACAGTATAAATAATTTATATCCACTGTTCATAAACAAGTATGCATTTGTGTCGGTGTCTGACTAAATTGCACTTTTTTTACTTAGCAGTACGGTGTCATGAAATATACACATCTCACCCAAATATGCAAACACTGAAATAATTTTGAGTACTTAAAGTCGATCGACCCTATCAAATAGCAAACGAGGTATGGGAAGGAGTTATAGGGAAAGGGGAGGGGGTTAAGTTTAAACTTTATTATTTTTACGACGATTAAAAAATAAATACAATTTGTATCAATGGTTGATACCTTTGTTTGTTGACTCAGGAGTCATTGATGTGGGAGGAAACCGGAGTACCCGGAGGAAACCCACGTGTCCGAGTGGGCGACCACAATACCCTCTCACATACCACCACTGTCGATCACGGGAATCGAACCATTATCACTAACCGAACAACCACTAGGGAGGGGCCAAGGCTGGGGCTGGTCAATAACACTGCCGCATGACCCATCCATTCATCGATATTCTCCATTAGCACATTTGTCGCTAGTAATAGACAATATTTACAGTCACTCCGTTTTCTCCTTAACATTCTCACTAAATGAAACTAAAGGTCAGTATTTCACAAACTTTCAGCTTGAAATGGGGTAATCATTTGTACTTACTTCACCTCATAAATATTATCAAAATGTAACTTTTTGGAAGTATCTGAGATTTTGTACTTCAAGCCTCTCACATTACACTTACTCTCAAAAACACTTTTTTTCATTACGCACTCACATGCAACACTCTTGTGTGCGCTTGTATATGAATGTGAAACATCTAGATGATGCATAGACTTGTAGAAGTCCCGGAAGTCTCGAGATGACGTAAACAATATCAGGAGAGTCAGTGTTGGATTTTCACTGATTTTCTACAAGCATTTTATTAATAGTATTTGAACCATCCAGAGAGAGAGAGAGAGAGAGAGAGAGAGAGAGAGAGGTGTTCTAGCAATTAATTAAGCCATCAACAAAAAGACTTTTACAAATCAATTTCCGTCTCCTTTGGTCATTTAGTCAAAAAATCCGTAGCATTAGTTGTTTCAATATCTGCACAAAAGAAACTGCGTCGTGTGGAATAAAATGGTTTTTTTTTTATGTGTGAAATAATTTCCGGTCTGCTGGTTTAGCAGTACTGACACAAATGTTTTCTAATTTCCCTGGGGATAAAGTATTAATTGCTACTTCTGGTTTTTTTTAAAAAAGGAAGTTAAGCTGAACCGCTTTATATTCACTTTCTTGCGACACTTGTAAACGGAAGTTTTCCACAGTCTGACTAATCTGAAGAGGCAGGAGAAGGTCTGTGTTTCGCTTTTTCGAGATAAGTTGACAAAGTACATGTACTTATAAAGTAGGAAAAGATCAGATATACATGTATTCATACGAAACACACATTCCATGTTTTCTCATACAGTTGATACTATTGATTGTCACACACACACACACACACACACACACACACACACACACACACAGTCAGACAGACAGACACACACACACACACACAGTCAGACAGACACACACACACAGTCACACACACACACAGTCAGACAGACAGACAGACAGACACACACACACACACACACACACACACACACACACACACACACACACATATATATATATATATATATATATATATATATAATCTACGGGAACACGATATGGAGTAGGTCTGGAGATTTCTGAGGCTCCAAACTTATATAGAAATTCTATCAGCAAGGGGTACATTAAGATTTTCTTCATACGTCTCCCTAAAGGTCCTATGTAAAAGATACAAAACATTTAGAGATATAGATCACACACACATCCATTAAAGTCTTCTCCAAAAGAAGAGGAAAATGGTGTATTCATGTTACGAGCAGTTTCAGTAAAATTCATTACTTCTCTATGAATTTAAACTCCCTTCAACTGGATTTCACAGAGGGTTTGAAAATTGGTTTGAATTTTTTAATAAGTTTATCTCATCCATACTTTTAAGAATACTTAATATAACAATTTATCTATATGAATTTAACCAGTAAAAGGTTTTGTGTTACCTGGAAATCTAACCCGTACCGCTGATCTCAAGAAATATACAGCTATTTTTACACAGATATTTAAAGGTCTCATTTGAATTGAATTCCAGGTGGATTTTATCCTCCTCTAATTTTACAGGGCTAATGTCACTAGACCTTGACGAACTATCCCAATCACAAATTCACTTCCTGGATCTGAGTGAATCTACTATACAGGCCCAGAGTGTAACAACACTGGGTAATGGCTGGCCAGATCTCGGCGTTGTTGTGTTGTCTCTGTGAATTTATCTACCTAACGAATGTCGCCTTCGCTTACGGTAAGAGAACTTGTTATTCTTTTTTTCTTCTACAGCATGAGTAAGATACTAACCAGTCCGTCATTGTATTGAGTAGCTCAATTCGCTGTGTGTGTAGTGGTTAAAATCAGAGGGGATGTTTTGTATATATATATATATTTGTTGGTACTGCTGTAAATGGTTTCATTGTTGTCATTAAGTAGATGTATATATACGCCGTTTTAAGACAGTCCCTTATCGCATGTAAACACACGAACGTTGGACATTTAACGGCAGGGGATGTGGTGTTGAAATTTGGGAGTGGATCAAGATTTTTTTTTTTTTTTATAAATTTGCATCAAATTTATTTTATCAAATTAAATTGCTAAGACATTAATGCTGAATTTACTAAACACCAACAAAACAAATAAATGAATACATAAATATTATTAATAATAAAAAAATTAGCAAAAAAATAGAAATAAAAAAGGTAACCGCTGAAATTTTAAATTCGTACAAATTATTATTCTGTTGACTGCTTTCCAACTTTTGAATCATGGAGTATGATTCATGATTCGATACGGGAACGTGACTAAAATTAAGAATTCAGGTGATACCAAAAAGTCTCTCTCTCTCTCTCTCTCTCCCTCTCTCTCTCTCTCTCTCTCTCGTTCTCATCTTCCTTTATTTTGTAAATTAATTTTAAACAATCTGGCTGCTTAAAAACTTTGTAGTAGGAAACTTTTTAGAATAAGTTGGGGGAAATTCTTTTAGCTTTAAAGCAATATAAGCTGCCAAAATTGCAATTTTTTATAGTGGCATTAAAAGAGGTTAAATGAACGTTGATATGATTGAAAAAAAGAACTGCATCGAATTTCCTCTCTTATGCATCGTTTACACACCTTTACGTGATGAAAAATATATTCCTCGACATTCCGTTTGACCCTAACAATGGCAGCTGATTAATCGTCGGCGACAATCCCGAAGATAACCGATGTTGACACGAATGATTCTGATGCTGATCGGGGTGGATCGGGTTGCATCCGGGTCATTAAAATATGGACGGCGAGGTGAGATAAAATTCTAGTTACCATCATTATTTTGGCATTGTTAACGATGTTATATGTTTTTAAGTTATGATAGTATGTTTTTTAGTTATGATAGTTTTAAGGGATCGCTCGAAACATTACGCAAAATTCCAAAGTCGGCTTTCTCCCTCGCTTCGAACCTTTCGTGTCAGACATCTTTCGTGCTTACCGGAAATATTGCGCTTGCGCATTTGATTTTGCCGAATGAGTTCAACTTTAGGTCATTGCATATGGAAATATTGTCGGAAAAATTAATGTACGGGAAGACTTCATTTCAACTGTCGAACATTTTTACATTTAATGCAAAAAATACAACATGTCAAAAGTTTAATCGATAAAATCAGGTATTAGAAGGTAGATGTTTACAAAATTTTCGATTAAATTTTAGGGACCCCAAAATAACAATTTTGACAGCTTATATTGCTTTAAGTTGACCCACTAGAAAATAGCATATTCATAACTTACGTGACATGAATTTGTATCAATACTAAATCCTGCACATACGTTAGCAAACCTGACATATTTGTTGTTTTACACAGGAACACAACTCTTAAGTTTCTTTAATTATACCTATATCAAGGACGAAAGGGTACATTAACTGATTGATAGGTACCGTACCTTCAAACAAAGAGATTCAATAGATATCTTTATACAAGTATTAAGCGGTGGGACAAGGGGGAACAAACCACCTTCACCCACCCACTCAATGAAAACAAAATTTGAGAGGGCAGTGGGGGTGGGGGTGGGGGGAGATACAAGTTTAAACTATCCATCAATATAACAACACAAAGAATTGGGAGAGTTGATTGCCCTGAGCTAGAGTACTCATTAAAAAAGCCCATTAATTGTCCGTATCGTGGGTAAGAAGCGGTACATTTTGTGGTGGAAAGGGGGGGGGGGGGGTCCATACAGTATTTACGGGTAGTATCTGTTTCTGAATGAAGTTATGTGGGCGGTATGGTTTGTTACTTAGCGTGCCTAATGTGGAATCATTTACAGACCGCGAATACAGACTGTGAATACTGACTGTGAATACTGACAGTGAATACTGACTGTGAATACTGACTGTGAATACTGACAGTGAATACTGACTGTGAATACTAACTGTGAATACAGACTGTGAATACAGACTGTGAATACTGACTGTGAATACTGACACCAAAAACTGACAGAAATACTGACAATGAATCTGACTGTGAATACTGACTGTGAATACTGACAGTGAATACTGACTGTGAATACTAACTGTGAATACAGACTGTGAATACAGACTGTGAATACTGACTGTGAATACTGACACCAAAAACTGACAGAAATACTGACAATGAATCTGACTGTGAATACTGACACTAAAAACTGACAGAAAATACTGACAGTGAATACTGACACCAAAAACTGACAGTGAATACAGACAGCAACATACCGATTGTCTATGATTACAGCAAACCAGAAAACAGCAATCGATGCCGATATTATACATTTTTGCTTTCGTAATCATGTTGCATCGTCTGCCTGTTTTAAATGTTTACAATGTTCGTTGACAAACACGACAAGTCACCCGTGGGGATCCGGGATGTTAGAATAGATCCTCAGTACCCCTTGCTTGCCGTAAGAGTCGACTAAATGGAGCGGTCCTTCGGATGATACCGCAAAAACCGAGGCTCCGTATCACAGCAGGTGTGATACGTTAAAGATCTCTCCCACCTCAAAGGCCATAAGCGTCGAACATAGGCCTAAATTTTGCAGCCCTTCACCGGCAATGGTGACGTCTCCATATAGGTGAACAATTCTCGAGCGGGACGATAAACAATGCATAATCAATTACGACACGTCATAGCGATAGCGGGTAATTCCATAGCGATAGCGGGTAATTTCATAGCAATAGCGGGTAATTTCATAGCGATAGCGGGTAATTCCATAGCAATGGCGGGTAATTCCATAGCAGTAGCGGGTAATTCCATGGCAATAGCGGGTAATTCCATAGCAGTAGCGGGTAATTCCATGGCAATAGCGGGTAATTCCATAGCAATGGCGGGTAATTCCATAGCAGTAGCCGGTAATTCCATAGCGATAGCGGGTAATTCCATAGCAATAGCGGGTAATTTCATAGCGATAGCGGGTAATTCCATAGCGATAGCGGGTAATTCCATAGCGATAGCGGGTAATTCCATAGCAGTAGCGGGTAATTTTATTTATGTTCTTATTCGCTCTACTCAAACAAACGAAAATAATATATACAATGAACACAACCACGTAGATTAGGATGTGAAGTGCTATGGAGGTGCAGTGTACTTATTTCAAACATTACATACATAAATAATTCTTCAGGATTTCAGTTTGTCTTTCTTTCTACAAAATCAAATTATATTTAAGGATAAATCAAAGGAAGGGCCAGGTGGGTGGGGTAGAAGTTATAAAAAGGGCCTTCGAATTACTTAAAGTTTATTCACTTTCTATTCACTAACACCGGTAAGTTAAAACCCGTATGATGAATATTTAGATGTCACCTGACAAGGTGACGCACATAATACTACCCAATAGATTACATGTGAAAATAAACATGTACACGCGTTATTTGCACCTTTAATAAATACATAGCGATAGCTGGTAATTTCGGGATTTCCCTTACTTTTCTGAAAATGGGGACCGTTGGAAATGGGAATCTTAGCAACACTCGCATGGGATTGGGATAACATATGTCAATTGTTATCATCGATGTATGTTTAACGCGTTCTGAAATATCATTACTATCACTTAGTAGAACATTTTTGATATATTTAGCCCAAGTCAGTAAATGCTGTATTTATCATTATAAACAAGAATGGATATATCTTGTGTTCGTTTGCCTGTTTGTTTGGTTGCACATAATATCTCAATTTATTTAAAAGACTTAGACATTGAAGTGCTTGTGACAGTCATAAAATTCAAAAGCCATAATTTTGTTTCAAGGTAAAATAAACAAGACACTGGTTTCCGTCAAAATACATGTGTATTTACATGCACCTGTGTAACTTATAACGGTTAAAGTATAACATGCCGGACATAGACGTTGAAAATGCGTCGAAATTTCAATCAGAACTTTACCATTATGCCACAGTAGTTCTAAATAACAAGAGTTCTAAATAACAAGAGTTCTAAATAAGCTGGGTTCTAAATAACAGGTGCTCATATATATCTAAGCTGTGAATGCTTTGTACCGGACATTTAAAATAAATCTACTTTGGATGTTGAACGTTTGAGTAAACAGTGAAACAGTGGGATGTTGACTGGTCAGCTATAGAATGAAGGAGGAAGAACTACAGCATAACTCATACTTCCTAGTTAAATGAATAACACTACTTTATCATAAGAAAATATCATTCCTTTAACTATGAGACACGTGTTATACTGTTAAATTTATCTAGACTTTTAATGCGTCAAATAATGATTTTCAGTGATTATGATGTGGTGAACGACAAACGCTGATCTGCTGGCAATTTTTCTGTAATTTCTGTCATGAGCGTTATCATGAAATCAGCAGTTGCAGTTCATAATACCATGTTCACTGAAAATCGGTATCTCCATTTTAGTTTTTGTGTTAGAGTCCCTGATATGTGTCTTTGACATTAAGCATACAGTATCTCTCGATACGATTGTAGAATGCAACATACATGATATATATTCTGTAAGTTTACGTTCAGTTACAGAAATATACATTACACTGATATCGACAAGTCGATATATGTATGTTTTATAGCAGTTCCTCCGCCACACTGCATGTCTACATTTAACAATCAAAGATGCCCAAATTTGACTTTGGAATAAGTTTATTTTATTTTTATTATTATTTCAATTTATTACTTTAACTCAAACAACTTTGTACGAAGACATAATGAATGTTTATAAGAGTTTACTCATTTTTCCACAACGAGAGAGACATTAGAATTTAGAAATTACTACGTAATAAATTAAGTTTCTGGACGACTGACTGTCCGCATATTTTCCCAGGAGTTTCCTTCATCCCTCCTTTTGATTTTAAACATCATTCTTTACTTTGGAACGCAAGATACATCATAACGGACACACGACGCGACAAATTGAATTATTTTTAGTCAATTTGGAGGAAATAGCACATTTGCAACATTACGAGTTGAATCGAATGCCCCCGACAAGCGGGAGTAAATCCCTGAATTTCGTTTATGCTTCCATACATGCACTAGACTATTTTCTAAATTGCGTATTAGATAGATATGGGTGTGTCAGTATATATATAAGCAATGAATCTTATCTATAAATGTTACATTATACTTGCATTATCAATGCTCACAAGAAATGTAATATCTACCCCACTCACTGAGAAGAGACAGATGCTGAACATTATTGAGGTGGGGAGTTGCGACCTCAGGTTACTCGTCCAAGAACGATAGATAGTTCTTTCACGGTTCCGCTTCATTTCTTAGACGTAGTCCATTTTTTGACGGATTTAGCGGTAGAACTGAAAGTCTTGGGGGATCCAATTTTTTCCCCAGAGAGTTGTAGTTCTTCAGCTTACACGGATCCCCCCCCCCTTCCCCCTTTTTTTTTTTTTTTTTTTTTAAGAAAGACGATTCCACCTTTTTTTCTTACATGAGTCCATCGTTTAGGATTTTACCTTATTTCTTAGGCAGATTCTACCATACTGCTTTGTCAGTGTGTATGAAACGAATTCCCTTTCTTAGAGAATGCCGTCTAATTTCTTTCATGGAGTTTCCCTCATTTCTTAGTCAGAATCCCTTTATTTCTTAGAGGATTCAATATTATTTCTTAGACTGGTTTTGCTTTCTTAGAGAATTCCATAATATTTCCCAAGGGATTCCACCTTTTTCTCAGACGATACATACTTCTCAGCGAATTCTATTCTTTAGAGGATTCCATCTTATCGCAGTATAATTCCGCTTTATTTCTCACAGAATGCCACCTCATTTCATTAAAGGACTCCACACTCTTTCTTAAACGGATTACACTTTCTTAGAAGATTATACATTATTTTTTTTAGAGGATTCTACGCTATTTCTTAAAGGATCCCACCCTATACAAGATGCATTGTCTAAGGAATAATATCACGATGTTCTATCTCTTGTATGCTTTTGTCGCCTCGTCATTATCGGCCGAAAATGACGTAACGATCGGCAGAATGGACCGCACCAATTATGCAAATTAGATGTTTTAATTTTAGTCCAAGAAGCAAAATTATTTAATAGTACAATATTCTGTTCATTCATTAAATAATAAAATATTTGCAATTAATGTAGGTTTAAATGTGAAACTTCGGTATTATGAGCACATTACGATTTCTTAAAACTGAGTCGACGTTTATTGTAATATCATTTTTTATGTTGGTCAAATTTTGTAAATAAATTTTCGTATCGTATTACGTTAAAACACGTGAAATATTTTTGCATTCAGTCTTCATGTTGATCTTGCATTTAAAAAAACTCTAGTACTCCATATGCAGTGTTTAATATCAATAATATGTTCTCATTCTGGATTTTCAACTTTACCGGATCGGACGCTATTTTGATTTAGATCCGCGCGTGAGGCGGCGAATAAAATCTTAGCAAAAATAAAAATACGATGTTGTATTTCCATTGAAATTGGATCAAGAGCACTATAACAGCACAAACACTATAATAGCACAAACACTACAACAGCACACACATTTAATAGATTACAAATCCCTTTAGAAAGTAAATTCTTGAATTGATGCAGTTGCTTAGAAACTATAATTATCCTCTAAAGAATACGTAAAGCACCAATGCCTCGCCAATGTCCTAGAAACAAAAAGACTTGCTCAGCGTCACAATTGAAAATTATATATATATATATATATATATATATATATATATATATATATATATATATGGGTTTTTACTAGAGCAGTTTTTAGTAGGGCTTGACGTGTTACATACGTGGGAATTTTCGTAGATGATTTGCATATATGCAAGTTTTGTAAATCCCTGCTCCTTTTTTCAAGGAGTGGTTGACGTGTTCTGTTAGATGGAATCCTAGACGAAGTACTCATTCCTTTTTTAAGATATAAATCATGAACAGCCGGAATCATATTATTTTCTGTCTGATTAATAAGGTGAACCATGACAGACTCAGTTTGACTTGTGGTGTAAGTATAACCATGTCTAGTCAGTAAATAGCTCCTTGCGGCAAAGGCCTCTGTTATCCGAAAAAAGATTGTTTGGTTTGATTCGAGCACGACAGTTAGTTTCCATTATAAGCATACCTTTCCAAAGTCCGTTTGAGAATACTATGTCACGTATTTCATGTAAGTGATTCTCCGACATTTCGGTCGCTGCTTGTAGTGGGTAAAATACACATGATTTTTATCCTTCTATTTTTTCCAGAAAATATTGCCTTACGAAAACCTGCGCTGCAGCTGCATCCTTATAATTCTGATCCTAATTATTGGGGAGCGGATCTAGCAGTGGACGGACAGAAATCAGACTTATCTGCTGCAGGAGGACAGTGTACGATATCAGCTAATGTCGCACAAACAGCGAAGTGGTGGGTGGATTTAGGAGGTCCCCTGAGTATACACCACGTAACTATATACTACAGGACTGACAATGCGGCCTGGGGTAATTTTTATCAGTTATTTCTTACTAGGCCGGGAGAGTTAATGTATCCTCTATCAACACGAGTAATATTACGAACCGCCCTGTAGCATACAACACATGGCGATATAAGAAAAATCAGACCAGGGGTAAAGTCTTTGATAATCTGCCCCTCGGAGTAAAACGAGAATATCAATACGTCATAATCAGAATTGGATGAATGGGACTATAAAATTACTAATTACGAGATATAACATAAACCATATATACATTTACTAACAAGGTGAAAGACGAGCACTGTGAAATCTTTCCACCTTCTGTCTATCCGTCTGTCACACACCACAACTTTAAAACTGTTAGAGATCTGTGTATGACTATGTTTTTAGCACACACACACACACACACACACACACACACACACACACACACACACATATATATATATATATATATATATTTATATATATATATATATATATATATACACTGACCATTGATATCATTATTGTGTTCATTACAAATACTGGACCGTTCGCATCAATTCAAGCAAATGGGACTAAGGTTTCTAACTGAGTGAAGAAGTTTATTCGCATTCAATGACGTTGTAACTTCCATAAATACACACACACACACACGTGAAACTGCAATAAACAGATTACAAATATAAGTTTTTTACGCAAAATACATGAAAGAGAAATGGACATAATCTCATACGTTGCATATCAAAGAATTTAACTTGATTCATTATGAAAACATACCTCTTTTAGCCCATTTTATCGCATATACACAAAAAACTAGATGAACATGTTTGTTCTGTCTCTGGCCGCGCACTTCTGGCTCACTGAATCTCGTGCAAAATACAACAAAATTAACCTCCTAAGATTGAAGAATTCTATAAAATTATTAAGTCGTACGCAGACATATTCCTACAGTTACAATCATTGTACGTAATATATAAAGGGTGTTAAGAAAGTTCGTTCCATGATTTACAGCATGCCTAAAATTATTTAAACAACTCATATACAAGTTTATATGTTTTTAATAATCAGACAGTCCACCTTTGTTTTTCAATACATTTTTAATTCTATTTGGCATTGAATGAATCAAAGAAATCAAATGTTTCTGAGGTATCTCCCTCCATGCACGGTGAAGTCGGCGTCGTAATTGGCACATTGTCGTTGGGCGCGGATCCTTGTAGGCCTCGCTGTCCAGAATACTCCATAGTTTTTCGATGCAATTTAGGTCTGGGGAATTGCCTGGCCATTCTACTTTGGTAATAAAGTTTGGTAGATTATTTTCACACCAATTCTGTGTTAGCAGGGCAGTGTGAGGGGTCGCTCCATCTTGAACAAATGTGGCGTGTCCTGGATATTGAAGTAACTTTCGTTCGTCGATCCTACCACTATTTTTCTGTCGATTTAGAGCAGGTTTTAGTTACTTTTGAAAGATATTGTTCACATAATAATCAGCATTAATAGTTTTGCCGGCTGGAACAATGTGAAGTTTGGATAATCCCTGTACTTCCATCGCACCCCATACCATGACTTTAGCGCTCGACTTGACGCAGCTTACATCTGGAACCTCATCTGACTGGAACCCCCATACAACATCGTCCTGTCGGTTCGGAACATGAAACAAATATTTCGTAGATTCATCACTAAAGATGTAGTTTTCCCAGTCTTCAGCCGTCAAATGCTTGTGATCACGAGCAAATTTCAATCTCTTTTGCCTCTGTGTTTTCGTCAATAGTTGATTTCTCGGTCTTTTAAATGCCTTCCATTTTTTAACTTTTCGCAAATAATTAAAAACAGTTACATGACTCACATTAAAGCCTGAGTTCTTAAGTTCCTTGCTGGATTTCCTTGTTGATTTTCCTCGTTTGTATTTTATGTTTTCCACTTTTCTCTTCACTACCCCCACTATCTTCAAAGGCCGGCCGGATC
The DNA here is from genome assembly GCA_024699665.1 of Ostrea denselamellosa. Lineage (NCBI taxonomy): Eukaryota > Metazoa > Mollusca > Bivalvia > Ostreida > Ostreidae > Ostrea > Ostrea denselamellosa. Next base: position 7,378,816 of record JAMZEH010000050.1, read on the forward strand.
TCGGTTGATCGGATAGTTGTTTATTCTGCTCTCGCCTTCGCCTCCACTTTGTTACCCATCGCTCACTTTTACATAGCTGCTTAGCCACATTCTTCACACTTAATCCTGCATCTAATAAAGCCAAAGCTTGAGCTCGTTCATTAATTGTATCAACACTTGTACAGGACGTCTGCTTTTTCACTGAACTCGGCATATTTATTTCATGAAGTAATAGACACTTTGTTTACATCACACTATAGTAACACAAGAGAGTGCACATAGGGAAGGATAACTGCTGATATAATGAAAAAAAAGTCTATAGAGTTACCAGTAAAAATTTGAAACAAAAACATGTCGTTTTTCTATTTAATTTTTCAAATTTACAAACGGAACGAACTTTCTTAACACCCTTTACATTATCACTGGCTACTGATTTTATCGCATGTAATATATACATTACCACTGGTATCATCACATTTAATATATACATTTTCAATGATCACTGATATTATTGCATGTAATACATGCCTTTATACTGACCACTGATATCATTGTAATACAAATATTTATTTATAATATATATTTATAATGAACACTGATTATCGTATGTAATATATACATTTATATTGACAACTGAAATATTTACATTAATTACATTGATTACGAGGGTTGTTCGATGTGTATTGTACGATATCTCAAAAGCATTTGACTCAAATAGAGAAATGAACATTACATCCCTTCAAAGTATTTTCTGCGGTTTGAAATACATAATTTCAATCTCTGAATCCATTTCTAAAATGCTTCACTGTCCGCTGATTTAGGTAGACCTCTGAGGCACTGACTGATAGCTGAGCCAAGGGCTTGTCGGGACTTGTAACAACGACCAGATAAGAACTTTGTAAATCTTGTTAAAAGGAAAAAGCGGCATGGTTGATTGATTATTTGTTTGTTTTACGTCCCGTCGAGAATTTTCCACTCATATTGAGACGTCACCAGTTGTAGGTGAAGTACCACACATTTAGACCTATGCTTAGCGCTCAGGGCCGTAGCAGTGAGGGTTCTTTAACGTGCCAACGCCTACCGTGACATGGTACCTCCGTTTTTAAGGTCATATCCGAAAGACCCATGATTCTCACTTCTAAATGCCGAGCGTTTGGCGAAGGAGCAATCACTACCTATGTTTCGTCTTAGGTTTGACGCGGCCATGGCACGAGCAGGACTCGAACTCACGACCTCCCGGTTACGAAGTGAACGCTCTAACCACTGAGCTACCGCGACCGGTAAAAGGTTAGATCTGGAGAGTATGGTGTGTATGGCAAGACACACCTTCTCCGACTTCAAAAACTGCTTCACAAGCTCAGATGTATGTGATGGAGCATTATCATGAATGTGACTAACGTGCCTAAATCCTGACACAGGGCGTCGTTTATGATAATATTTTTTTTAGTATAACATCTCGGTAATACGACCTGTAACACTTTTGCCCTTCGGCACCGGAATGTGTACGGCTATACCATCACATGAGAAGAATATGCAATAAAGAACCTTATTTGTTCTTATGGTTCTTTTTGCAAATACAGGCCTTCCAACATGTTTAGCTAGCCGTATTTTGTTTCACTTTTTCTTATTGGTTTGAAATAGTGAACTCATGTTTCGTCAACAGTAACAATAAGTCTTTGATTGAATTTGGGAAACATTTTGAGCGGTTTATCGGTTTGTACTCCTACTCGTTTTTGGTTCTCTGTCAATATATGCGGTATCCATCTGGAGAAATTTTTCGTACTTTCAAAATATGCTTCAAAATGAAATGCAACCCGCGACAGCGATATACCAACAGCTGGCAATATCACGGATTGTGTACCTGTCATCACTTTCAATTATTCCCCTGACTTTTGACACATGTGCCTTGCCTGTTACAGTCGGCCAGATTTTGCTGCATCTTTATCGGGCGCATAAACTTCCCCCCAATTCAGTAAAATTCTGCATTACCGAATGACCGACTTTTGTGCAAACGTCTATATAAGCTCTGATTTCTTCAATATTCTCAGCCCGTTTCCCAACCATTTTTACAATATTGGTTAACGACTGGCTTTTTTGAAATTAAAACTATGTTTGTACCATTGGAAAGGTATTGAATAGAGCTATTCAAGAGCATCATCATCCACGAAATCTTTAAAGCATTATCGCATTGTGGTACAATACACATTACATATCGAACGGCCTTAGTACACCTCACACTACACATTACACTAGTGTAATAGCACTGATGCCCTCGCAGACAATAAATCTATACCTTGGAATACTCTTTTAATAAAGAGTCGTTCCAAACCAGGTTATATTGCATAAAATTGTCACCGTTTGATTTTGTCTTCATAATTTATGATTTAATTTCTAAAAACTTTATCAATCACGTCATTCCCACATGACTGTCTTGAATTGTTTTATGAACTGATAAAATCAATGTGACAAGGCCACAGTGACATTAACACTAATATCACAATGCCTCTATCCTATTCTATTAAAGAAAACATAACAGGGATGCTTTCAACTAAAGGGTAGAATCTTATACTAATCCATCTAACAGCACAGATATTGTGCCAACAAATGTTCATGAAGCAAATGGACACTAGCTAGTATTCAGTTTGTTCATACATCAAGTATTGTTATTTATTAAAGGCAGAAGATAAATGAATAAGTGAATAAAAATATAAACAATTTTTAAAATTTAAAACTTCATATTTATAAAGTATCCTATTACAGTCATGTTATATAATTTGTACCACGTTGATTAGACTAATACGCCGCATCTTACAGCTATATGGACCAATGCATATTACTAGAGACATGAACGATTTTGAAATTGCGATAGATATGTATAATACCAGCAAAACAAAATAAGAAAAATTTAGCCTCCACAAACGCATTAGACTTGAAATTTTCGTACAGATTCCAATAATGGTTACACGGCTCGCTTCCTTGGTTTCTCGGTATACATATCGAACACAACCAACAAAGATGAAGGAGTACTGTGTTTTAAAGACACGGAGTACACCAGAGCCACGATACCGAATACGACAACCATAACATGTCCTAGACATGGACAATACGTCATTTATTACAACGAGAGACCCCCTAATCGCCCTGGGTATTCCACGTACGCATTCAATGAACTTTGTGAATTTGAAGTTTACGGTAAGTGGACACAAGTTACGTATTTTGATATTTTGTATAGTAACACAGCAAAGTATAAATATGTGCATCTTAGAATCTATGATTTTAGTTAATATAAAATGTGCAGTATTTTTTGTTATATATTTAATCATTTTATCAAGACATGCTTTGAAGGTTTATGCATATGCATTCACTGTGCACAATATTCACACGCAAAATATACAAACCATACATTTTCACATACTGTGATCAAGATGAGACAGGAAGCTATACAGTAAGCTGATTTTTGTTTTAACGAGTCATAACTGTACAACCTAAGCACCTGTGCATATACCCTCATCTTAAGAAATATCCATTTTAGCATGTCATTGTAGATTTCGAGAGAAATGCTACTTGTTTTTCGTTTTAATTCGGTATGGAAATAACATCGAGAAATACACCTTTAAAAATATATTCATCAATCTATTATAGGTTGTCCAACACCAGGGTTGTACGGAGAGAACTGCAATATACCGTGTCCTCAGAACTGTCAGGAGACACGCTGCAACATAGAGAACGGAACCTGTCTGGGGTGTATTCCGGGATACAAGGGATCTCTCTGTGATCAGCGTAAGTCTTGTGATTTTGACCTGGTCTAAAATAACATTTCCTCGAAAATTTCAGGAACTTACTAAAAAGCACTCGCACGTAAAATGGTAGACGAAGTTTTCGCGCGACAGTCATGGCAAATGTAATCCAGGCTTTAAGGACGGTTTCACGTCAAAAAGCGTAAACTTATAAGGATGAACATTCCTCGTTATCGATGTGTTGATGCATTGCAAACATATACTCTAAACTTCATGTCAACACAGCTTTATTCTTATACAGACACACTCATAGAATATAACAATAATTCCTAATTAAAAAAACAACCAAAAAAACAAACAAACAAAAACAAAAAAAAAACAACAAAAAAACAAAAAAAAAAACAAAACAAAAAAACAACCTCCCCCCCCCCCCCCCCCCCAAAAAAAAGTGGAATTGATGAGCAGTGTTTCAGGGGACTATTGGTGATAGTGGAATGATAATGTTTTTTAAAATACAGATCTTCAAATTCAGAACAAAACCTTCAATACCAGAGAAGATGTCACCAACTCAAACTGACAGAGCGCAATCAACTATTTTACACTTGATCAATCGAGATATTACTGTATGTTGAGTAAATATCAAATATCTATATATATATATATATATATATATATATATATATATATATATATATATATATATATATATCTTTTTGATATCGGCCAAAAAAAAAATGATTTGAATGTACTCTGTCATATCTTTGATTCTTCTTGTCCTTGACTCTAATGCTTTTTATTTTAGAATTATTTTAGAATTTAGGCTATCAAAATGTTGGGTTTTTTTCACGTCAGACCCAAAGAAAAAAAATCATCGGAAATCTAAGTATGCAAAAAGGCTAAATTCATTATAGATAGCCTTCCACATGTAAACATAACACGTCACACGTACAACAAGCTAAAACCAGGAAGTTCAAATATATCAGATTTTGTGTATTTGTAATGGACATGGAGTCTTGGGGGAGAATGTCAACCTTAACTTCACGTATTTTCATAAATATCAAGTTTGCCAGTTTACGTGCGGAAGGTCGGTGGTTTCTTCCCAGGTACATTGTATCTGGGTTCTCTCCTCCACCAACAAAAACTGGACGCCGCCAGATAACTGAAAAAACTGTTCAGTGTGGCGGAAAGCAATAAATAATCAATCAATCAATCAACTTATATAATTTCATAATAAAGCTTTTTGATACACATGTATCAATATTTACAAAATTTCTTCAGCAGCTCAGTTTGTATATGTTGCATCCAGTTCATGAAATATCGTTATTTTACATTACGTTTAAAAAGTTGTATCAATGAAATTTAATTTTGCTGATTGTAACAAAATGAAATGTGAACACTTGTTAAAGTCTAAGGGCAATGGCGTTTAGGATAAATTAATTGATCAGTTAGAACACTCACTTTCAGTTTCTTTCTTTTCAAATTTTTTTTTATGATTTGTCAAGATCATGGACAGAAAAAAAATTCACACATTTACAAAGTACTACAATAAAAACGCGTATTACGTGTAACAAAAAGAAAAGCACTTTTTAAATTTTTATTTGAATGTGAATCATTTGAAATAAATCAGAGTGACTTTTTATCGCTCAGGAGATGTTAACGAAATATTATTTTCTAGTAAATTAATTTTAGAGTCAGTAATGAAAAATCGTCGGAGACAAAATGAAACATTTCAAAATTTGTTATATTCAGCAAGAATACGCAATTTATATGAACGAATTTTACAACTTCGGAAGCTAAAGTGACGTATAGAGTAACTGGGCTGGGTGTATTCATGCATGTATATGCACTATTATAGATGGCTTCGTCAGTCAGATTGATGTCTTCGTCAGTCAGATTGATGTCTTCGTCAGTCAGATTGATGTCTTCGTCAATCAGAATTTGATATATTACAGCGTAACACAAAAAGTAATTTTCATCATATATGTTGATTTCACCCAGCTCAGTTATTACTGTAAATTGATTGTAAATACGGACTATTACAGTAAGTTGTAAATACGGACTATTACAGTAAGTTGTAAATACGGACTATTACAGTAAGTTGTAAATACGGACTATTACAGTAAGTTGTAAATACGGACTATTACAGTAAGTTGTAAATACTGACTATTACAGTAAGTTGTAAATACGGACTATTACAGTAAGTTGTAAATACGGACTATTACAGTAAGTTGTAAATACTGACTTTTACAGGAAGTTGTAAATACGGACTATTACAGTAAGTTGTAAATACGGACTATTACAGTAAGTTGTAAATACTGACTTTTACAGTAAGTTGTAAATACGGACTATTACAGTAAGTTGTAAATACGGACTATTACAGTAAGTTGTAAATACTGACTATTACAGTAAGTTGTAAATACTGACTATTACAGTAAGTTGTAAATACTGACTATTACAGTAAGTTGTAAATACTGACTTTTAGTTTTACATATAATACATTATACATGTATATCTTGTGATTGTACACAATACTTTAGCTTTAAAATTACTAACATACTAAATATTATATCTTACAGCCTGTGATAATGGTAAATACGATCTGGAATGTTCAAAGACCTGTGGTAACTGTAGCAATGGGGAACAGTGTAATCACGTGAACGGAAGTTGTCTAAACGGATGTGACGTCGGAGCTAAAGGCGATAAATGCGATGAAGGTAGGATATGCATATGTGAAGATAATCCTTTCACAAACAGTGCCGTAGATAAGATAGAGCGTAGATACCACGGTTTAATCGGCAGCTCAGTGATGTTGGTCTAGGGTGGTACACTGATACTACGTCATCTAATCCATAGGACATACAAAGCCCCCCCCCCCCCCCCCCCCCCAAAAAAAAAAAAATCCACCATGCACGTTCTATGACACTTAACTGCTATCTTTTCAAATTTTAGTCCATCCAGAGTTTCCCAAATTATCTCAGACTTGCGTAACTTGGTCCTGTGAAGTGCTTCCTTTATAATGTGCCATGATAAAGTACAGGCACTACGTGATAACTCGACATACACCTTATACTGAAATTTTATAATTTCTTTCTATTCAATTGCAAGTATAAGCAAGTATATACATAGATGTCAACATAAAAGGAAATGATACACGAATGTATTTAATTTGAGCACTAGGTTATGAAAAACATGTATTATTTGTTTCAATCTACGACGTGACTAGCCCTTTTTTGATTTCATGTGCATAGAAGTAATGATTCCCATCTTGGCCCTTAAAAACCCGAGCATACGTTCCTGTCTGAGATTGGAATTTATCCTAGTCTTGCATTTTAATAATTGTTCATTAAAACAATCATATTCGAACCATTAGAGAACAGGGATATTAACATATTCTCTTATATATCTCAGAGAAGATATCTCTAAATATGAGGGTTTTGGTTTGATGAAAATTTTATACTAATACACAATCTCAATCATCTAGTGGGTAAAATGGATTTTGGAATGAATATAGATACATGGATACACATGCCCCAAATATCTTTCCCTTCCTCTACTTTTGACTGTTTGAATGAAAATAAACTCGCTCCTAAATCTTCAAAATGAATAAATCTTTTTCATGTGACAACTGAAAATTGCTACAAATATGTCTTAGACTACCTTTCCTGACACTCAAGAACACTTGTACATGATTTACAATTTTTTTTATAACGAAGGCGTCACCATGAAAATAAAAACCCAGATAGAATATATAATACATGTAACTCATAAACTGACGTGTATTCGTACAATAAACCAGATCTTTTTTTCATAAAGGTAAGGAGAACGTTTAGCTATCTATTGACGAAAGGTAAAGTTTGAGAGAACTACAAATAGTAAACTCTAACTATTCTATGTATGCATACATATTAAACGGAAATAAAATTTCGGCATAAATTTGCGAGAAGTATTCCACAAACTCGGACATATTCTTAATGTTTATATGGGAAATCGGTGTTTATGATCAATCATTGTAAATCTTTGTCGTGATCAGAGGATTAAATAGGCAGGTACTTAGGCTGCCGGTCTGTAGAGAAAGTGAGTTTATGTCCTATAGGAATGTGGTGCCCAGTAGCTTTATATTGAAATTGGTTTTTTTTTCAACAAAATATTAATAATAATAATAATGATAAAGTAAATTTCAAATTTTTCAGTTTCATAGTATTATTTCAGTCACATGTTTTAATTGTCTTTGTAAGTAGCTCAGACACTTGTGTATTATTTTTGTTTAAAATAAATTTTCATATGCATTTTGAAAATACATGAGGGTATGAACTTCGACGGTTCACGCCAATATATGATACTTCACGATGTACGTTAGCGCTTCATGAAAAGTATACCGGTGTAAAGCGTTGCAGTTCATACCCTCGTGTATTTTCAAAATTGAAATTTATTTTATATTCACGTTCTTCATTCATATCTGTTGAAACTTCCAGCCGTTAAAACAGACGTATGACAAGATTCATACGCGCATTGTTCACAACTGCAGCACACTCGTCAGGAAATGTCTTTCATTACAGTTTGTTAAAATATCAACATAGACACATTGAAGTGTAAACATTTAGTTATATTCGCTGTCTTGCTTATAAACATCTCTAGTTCAATGATTATTAAGAGTTTCATTTGAGAGGGGGGGGGGGGGGTTAACATCGCATGCTATTTTTAGTATTTGTCAACGATCTTCATTTGGAAGTGGATTCTGACCTTCCCTTCACAAATACTCACAAAGATTCATCAGTTAAAGACAGCTTACTATAAATGACTACAATATCCGTTTTTGCTACAGCAAATCAAAATATTAAAAAAAAAACTAAAGTAAATACATGTAATTCAAGCACAATGAACATGAACAACTTTGGTTCATAAAAGTTTGATAAATTAAGATGAATTATCACAAATATGCCAGATATTATTCAAACTATCAGACCATTAAAGTTTGATACTATGACACACTATACTGGAACCCTGATTCAAAAGAATTGAAAATTTTCAAAGTATCGAAAGACTTTTTTTATGTGTTCACTGTAGCATTTGCATAAGGAATTATCATACTGTGTGACTCACTTGGTTGAAATTAGTGCAGTGGTTATGAAGAAGTTAAATCAAGGTACCGCAGTAGGCGTGATCTGAAATTAAATACAACTCGAGTTTTGGTGTCAAATAATCTGCGCATGCGCTTAACGATTAAAAAGGAAATGATAGCAGATGATAGACAGATAAGAAAAGTACGGACATTCTCTCAGGCGATCGTCTAAGGTGAAATGAACTTAACAGCAATCTCATAGGTATTACAAAGTAAAGTTTTTTGTCATCTCCATAACTGTAATGTTAATATGAGAGTTAACAATTAAACACATGTACATGTATCTTACGTATAATAATGGAATCCCAAACAGTATGATTTTATCGTAGACTCCTCTAGGAAACGTAATGCTACAGTCACTCCCTTAAGGGGCCTCCGTGGCCGAGTGGTTAAAGCATCGGGCTCAAAATCACAAAGCCTCTCACCTCTGTCGGCGCGTGTTCGAATCTCGGCCGCGGCGTTATGTGAGCAAGTTTGCCAGTTTACTTGCGGAAGGTCGGTGGTCTCTTCCCAGGTACATTGTATCTGGGTTCTCTCCTCCACCAACAAAAACTGGACGCCACCAGATAACTGAAAAATTGTTGAGTGTGGCGGAAAGCAATAATCAATCAATCAATCAATCAAGGGTCCTTTTTATATGAAATACATATACATTTCATAATTTTTCACTCATATTTATACGTCGCCAGTTGCAGGCGAAGTACTACAAATTAAGACGTATGCTTAGCGCTCAGGGCCGTAGGAGTGAGGGTTCTTTAACGTGCCAACGCGTGCCACCAAACAGGACCTCCGTTTTTAAGGTCATATCCGGAAGACCCGTGATTCTCACTTCTAAATGCCGAGCGTTTGGCGAAGGAGCAATCACTTACCTATGTCGTCTTAGGTCTGAGGCGGCCATGGCACGAGACGGGCTCGAACTCACGAACTCTCGGTTACAAAGCGAACGCTCTAACCACTGAGCTACAGCGGTTATTCCCTCGTTTAGTTATGAAACAACTGTAAGTAAAATTCATTTACCAAAGATGAATTAATTTTTTGAATATTTAATGTACTTTATACAAAATGTTACAAGATTTCACTTGATTTTATAAAATGTTTATCTGACAGAGTGTCCTAGTGGTTGGTTTGGTGAGAATTGTGCTACACCGTGCAATCCAAATTGTAGAGGTTGCAACAGATTTAATGGCAGGTGCGAGTCTGGTTGTTTTCCTGGGTGGAAAGGAACATTCTGCGAGAAAGGTAATGTCTTATTTCAGTTTATTTCAATATATGCGTCTTACTATACACATGTTCGTAACAAAAACGTGTGCGCATTATTAAATATCCAAAAGATACAAAATAATTGCGGAAACTATGTTTTTCTTCTTCAGTGAAACCGTGGATGACTTCAATGTTAATTTATAATAATTATCTTCTATGAATATATATGTAATGGGTTTTTTTTCAACAGAATATTCACTAGATTTGCACATTATATACACTAAGGAAGGGGGGTTCAGCGGACTTTAAGAACACCTTGTCGGAAGGTGTTAAATTCGCGATGCAGATAAATTCGATACTTGCTGGAAATACTAAACAAACGTTTCCACGCATTCATTGCCAATTACCATTATAAATGTAAGTAAATTTAATGCTCATTACAGAATGTGACGGGAGACTGTATGGAGAAAACTGTACACAGCCCTGCGGCCAATGTCGGGATTTAGAACAGTGTCATCACATCAACGGAATATGTTTAAACAGATGTGACAGAGGATATCAAGGCGGGAAATGTACTGAAGGTGAATGATTATGATTGTTCATGGCGGGTCCCTCATTGAAATTTGTAAAGGTCTGTGGTAATTGTCTATCCATCTGTCCTTCATAACTTTCATTGTGACACGATATGTTTTGTACAAAACGTAAGATAGATGACCATATCGGGACACATAGATTTTAGAGTGGTGAGATGAAAAGTTTTCAATAAAGACTTCAAATATTATACAAAGATAGTTGGCGATTAAAGACACCTATACATTTTGTGGTCACGTGGTCATGCCATAGGTTAGGATCGCATCAGACCTTCAATCCAAGTTTGATACATATTTACTGTGACACATATCTTGAAAAGTTTTTTTTTATTACAAAGAAGACTCATATATTCATCTGCCTTTCTATTTGAACATTTTCACCCCCCAAAAAAGTCTTTCATGGTTCATACAAATATAGTGATAATCAAAGGTGGAAGGTCAAGGCCAGATGGCTCACAATGTTTAATACATTTAGAACTTTCATATTTCATGCAAAAGAAAAAAAGTTTGATTTGCAGTTAAACCTGGAAATAAGAACACAATTATTCTCTGCAATTGTGCAAGCATTACATTAAGTCGTCTGTGAGGTCTTTCATGACTGAAACAGTTCTAGTTCACATCTAAGCAAATAGGCATGTATTTAAAGTAATCCTTATCTACTATCTGTCCAGGTGTTTGATCCCTCTCAGACAATCTCCCTCTGGTTTCTAACTTGGGATGTTTCAGTTAAAGATGCATAATTCATGTTGGTTTTAGTGCAAATACAGAAAAACGCATTGAAAAATAGTTGCTCACGTTAGTGTGGTTCCAAACACATATATTTTCTGGAAAAAGAACATGAAAGTTTCATTCTAATAAAAATTCATGGACAACTGCCCTTGTTGAAATCCCTTATAAAATCCCATTGGGGTCCGGAGTAGAATAGGTCCTCAATACCACTTGCTTGTTGTAAGAGGCGATTTAATGGGGCTGTTCTTCGGATGAGACCACAAAAACCGAGTCCCCGTGTCACAGTAGGTGTGGCACGCTAAAGATCCCTCCCTGTTCAAAGGCCATAAGCGTCGAACAAGACCTAAATTTTGCAACCCTTCACCGGCAAATGACGTCTCAATATGAGTGAAACATTCTCAAGGGAGACGTTAAACAATATATAATCAATCAATCAAACATTAAACAATATATAATTCTCTCATGAATAAAATTTATTAATTCCTATGATTTCAATTTTGTGATTTTGCTTAACCACAAAATCATGTTTAAGAATTGTGTTTAACGTAATTAAATTGTTGATGAAGAATTTGGAATTTCAAATATCTTTGTTTTCTTTTCGCATGTTTTATTTCCTTCATAGTAGGCTCAACTTCCGCTCATTGAAATGTGTATATAATCATTGCAATTCGCTATAAGTCTTCCATTTCCTTGAACAGAATGTGCAGAAGGTTTCTATGATTACAACTGCCAGGAGACATGTAACATCAACTGTGGAGTACCTGAGAGATGTGACCGAGTAACAGGGCAGTGTCAGAATGGGTGTCAGGCGGGGTGGAAAAATCAGAAGTGTGATTCAAGTAAAGAAAGATCATGATATATAACAGCGTGAATTTTGTCTTTTAATTTCTTTCTTTCTTTTTGTCTGTCATAATGGAATGCATAAGTATCTACCTGCGTACCACAGAAAACTGAAATTTTTAATCATTTTTGATATTTGATTATTTCATTCCGCAATTAAGATTTAACCAAAATAAGTAATGCATCAATTTTTCAATATATCTGTCTTCATTTAAACAGAATGCGATGGTAGAACATTTGGACTAAACTGTAGTCAATCGTGTGGAGTTTGCTTGGGTAAGGAACAGTGTCATCACGTGAACGGCAGTTGCACAAATGGCTGCGACAGGGGTTACGAAGGAATCAATTGTACACAGGGTAATTTATTCAATTATCGTTGTGGTTTATTAGGGGTTTAATACTTTGGACCAAAAAGTTCGATTTATTATATGTAATTACAGAGTAATTAACAAAGTAAGAATTTTATTGAAATTGAACAAAATTCTGACTGAAGCCAGCAGAACTGTAATATATAACTGAGGTTACCCAGAATTGTGATATTACACAGAACTGTGATATAATCTGATATTACACACGAACTGTGATATAATCTGATATTACACAGAACTGTGATATAATCTGATATTACACAGAACTGTGATATAATCTGATATTACACAGAACTGTGATGTAATCTGATATTACACAGAACTGTGATGTAATCTGATATTACACAGAACTGTGATGTAATCTGATATTACACAGAACTGTGATATAATCTGATATTACACAGAACTGTGATACGGTTTGGTATTACACATGGATGTGATACAACTGATAATATGTAAATCTGTGATATAATGTGATATTACACAACTGAAATTACACAGAATTGTAATAAAATTGAAATTATTCAGAACTAGGATATAATTTGGACTCCATAATGGACAGTCATTACTTAAGTCTTTCATTTATAAGTACAGTTCTTAAGATTGATGATTTGCTGTAATTAGTTGGTAAGTAGGTAACTATTACACAAAACAGTAATATAACAGTACTGATATCACACAAATTTAATTCACTGGTATAAAGATTCAAATGATATTCAACATTGTTACAAGTAAATTTGATAGAGAATTTGCAAAATATGAAAGGAACCTTGAGTATGTAAAATTTGATTAAATTAAAATTTTAAACTTCATATCTGAGAATTTGGCACTCGCGGAGTAAAAATTCAACCACAAAGTTTTAAGTCTTCAATTTCCTATGCACTGCTAATTTTATATATTAGAAATGACTTTAATTTTGGAGCATATCATAGGGGTATATCCTGGTTTGGGTTAGATTACGCTTTATAATCCGCGGAGCAGATTACAGAAAAGCGTAATCTGACTCAATTATTATTATTATTATTATAATTTTATAATTGTCAAAAAGACAAAAGTAATGATCTTAGGTTATCAAAATGTACACAAATGCTGAAAAATACAAGTCACTTGTGTCGTGCAATGATTCACATAGCAACCACGAGAAAGCCTCTAGCCTATTTATTAAATGTAGCTATTGAAGCTGATGTTTACGAACTTAGTAACAGAAAATATCTGCAGGCTGTGCATGCAATGCACATTGCACTGCGCTTTTAAGATCGGAGTTGAAGTCGTTCAGCTCCGACAGATTGAGAAAGTATGGGAATTTGCATTGTTTAGTCCTACCCAAAATAAGTCTTCAAATATCAGAAAATGTAGTTCTGGCAGGTGATTATCAAGTGGGTGTGTCCACCTACCAAACCGGGTTATACGAAAATAACCTGTGTTCCCTAATTTGAATTTGACCAATCAGAGACTAGAATAATATATATATATATATATATATATATATATATATATATATATATATATATATATCAATGACGTCATTTATTTAGAGTGTGGCTGGAAGTCCTTTGGTTATAATTGCAATGAAACATGCAGTACGAGTTGTTTCAATCAAACATGTGACGCTGACACTGGATCATGTCCACAGGTAAGTATAAAGTTACACATCAAAAAAACGTAGTGGAAAAATTGCTAGTGCTAGGAATTAAACAATATTCATTAATAATAGGGGGCCTCCGTGGCCGAGTGGTTAGAGCATTGCGCTCAAAACCACAAGGTGTCTCACCTAGTCGGCGCGGGTTCGATTCTCCCTCGCGCCGATATATATGTGAGAAAGTTTGCCAGTTTACTTTCGAAGGTCGGGCACATTGTATCTGGGTTTCTCTCCTCCACCAATAAAAACTGGACGCCACCAGATAACTGAAAAATTGTTAAGTGAGGCGGAAAATAATAAACAATCAATCAATCAAACAAACAATCATTTAAAATACGAGTAGCTGAGGAAGCCTTACTAAATTAAACGATATCAGCGGGTTGCATACTGAAACCACAACATACTGGGGTTGTTAAACGCGAAGAAGACAATTGTAATTTCCATTGCAAAACGCTTGCAGAGAAAGGTGTGGGTTACGTTAGGCGTCAGCACGATAAAAAAAGACTGCTCTGAGCATCTATCAGATGTCTTAGCTGGCGGCACTTTATATAAATCTGGTGGCGTATCTAAACGAGTGAAAAAGTCTATTGTACTAACGATCAATCACAAAAACAAATGCCTTCGTAATGCATTGTTGCAAAATGATTTTAGTATTTCATACTCTCACTTAGACCCCACTTTTCAATTGAATTGATTGAGTTGTGTGTATGGACAAAGAAATCATAAAGTTTCACGAGAAATTATGTAAACATTATTTATTTACGTTCAATATCTAAAGACTTTAACGCATTAAATCCTCAAAAGGGAATTATTTTCATTGAAATGACAGCGTTTTGGATTGCAGAATTTCTAGAGGACTATTCGGCATTTATCACAAAGAAACACTTTAACAACCGTGGCCCTGACAGGAACATGGTGCAGTTATATCTAATCTATAATCTATATTTTTGTGTCCCTAAAAAGGAAGTAAAGTTTTGATTGGCTGGATGAGAGTATTTTGTTTCGTAATGTGTAAGTGAAAAGACTGATATTCGTAATCGAAATTGCGATGCAGCAATATTTTGTTGAAATCTTCTACCGTTGTATATATCGCGGCTTGTTCAATTAGGAGAAACCGCAAGGAAATGAGCGAATTCAACAAACGTTTTAGAGTAAAAAAAAAGTTTTAGTGTATGTGATATCAAAGTGACGTTATGTTATACATTGTATTTTACCGTCCCAGTACTGTAAAGATATTGATTGATACCTGTACACTGTAATAAACCTGATGACATCACTACATGTCACAGTGAAAAAATCCCCAACCTGAAGTAAAACAAACAAATTAAACACTCTACCCATTATTGATCAGCAAAATCTTTATTTCATCTAATGTCTAAATTTCCGAGAAAGGAACCGTAAAACGAGGGGGGGGGGGGGGGGGGATACAATGCTGGCATTGGTGCACTCTCTTCTTTCGTTCGGAAGGTCCATACAAAAGACCCTTAAATTTCACTTCTAAAGCCGATCTTTCACGATTCAGTGATGATGCAGTTTTCATTTAGACCAGGATATCCTGTTTAGTAATACTATTTACATATTGTATACTCAAGAATACTGTGTATTTTGTTCTTGGATTCTTGCATTATTTGTAAATAATGATAATAAAACACTGCATGAATTCAGCCTTCTGATCCCTGAGATTTAGATTGACAGTTAAGATTTTATTGCACGGGCTTCAGTGTCAAAAGCGTTTACCCAAACTCTGACGTAATAAGTGTTTTGGTTTTTTTTAAATTCATTTTAGAGATCAAAACAAAACCACAGTCAGTGATTTTGTCAGACTGTTGCCGTTTATGCATGGTACATCCAAGTCTTTCGTCATAATCTTTTTAGTTTTATTTTTTCAGGTAAACAAACAAGAAGAAGACAATTCAGTCGACAGCACTCCGATTATAGGTGGCGTCCTGGCTGCTGTCATTCTATGCCTCGTTGTTGTTGTAATTCTGATCGTGTTCAGAAGGTAAACGTCTCACGCTTCTTTTTGTTTATAGACACAGCGAACTCCTCCAACAGAACAATATTATAACACTCCTGCATACATATCTTATTACTGTGTACTGTTATGGCATATGCATATCTTTGTATTGGATATTATGAAAATATGAATTAAATTACTCAATATCTGTTTATTGTATATCATCAAAGATATATGTATCCGATTTTGGTGATGAACAGTGGCCCGTGGGGATCCGGGTTAGAATAGATCCTGAGTATCGCTTCCTTTTCCTTTGGATGAGACTGCAAAAACCGAGGTCCCATGTCACAAGAGGTGTGGCACGATAAAGATCCCTCCCTGCTTAAAAGCCGTAAGCGCCGAGCATGGTCCTAAATTTTGCAGCTCTTCCCCGGCAATGGTTACGTCTCCATATGAATGAGAGATTCTCGAGAATATTCAATCAATCAATGTCGAACAGGGAAAGTCCTTTATTTAATGTGCGTATGTTAATCGTGTCACCTAATTTTATATATTTGTTATATTTGTAGAATGAGGTCGACTAAAACAAGAACTGATCTACCTCCCCAAGAGAGATCTCCAATGGAAACAGCGGAAAATTTATATGGTAAGAATAGGTCTCATTTATAAATGTGCCTATACATGTAGGTAATACAATATCTAGAGCCAGTGAACAATCACCCCCTTTTTCTCAAATGACGTGTTTTTTATTTACAAGAACTTTATTTTCATATATTATTATCGCTGACAAATAATTGATTTTACATGACATCGCTATATATGTTGATATATGAAATAGAAAATAAGACAGGTTTATATAAAAAAGGAGTTATACAGAAATTTGCCTGTATTAAAATACCTATCGTAAATCCGTGATTGTTTGGCTTTGGTCAGACGTAGATGCATATATTATATGCACCATTTCACAAACTGACATTGATCGTATTTTGTAGAGAACAATGCTAAAGTAGGTCAAGCTTTTACCAACATCTACGAGAACATGGATTCCAAAGAGAAGGTCATCTCAAAATCGGAAAGGATAACAACACCTAACGCAAGCGCAAAGAAGTACGAAGCCAAGGCCGATGACGACACTGATGACGAAGGCATAGAGAGTCCCTATGGTGACATGTACATAAACGAAGAAACTATAGCTGACGTTCCAGTCAGTCAGCTGGAGAACGTTATTGCTGAGAAAAAGAGAGATGAAGAAGATGGGTTCAAAAGAGAATATGCTGTAAGTTACGGTAACCAGACCCAGAAAGCACGTGATGATTGAACTGTACATACAATGAATGATGAAACAACTAGCCTTTGCTTTTCTTTGACTGAGATATACTTTTGACATATACCCATGTGCTTCTTCATGCACGTGTCAGTAGACATTGATAAAATAATATTTAAGAAATGCATTTCAATTTTGAAAATGCATAAGGGTTTGAACTTCATGGAGTGCATTAGGAGAAGTGTGTGCGTGAAGCGTTGCTAACTATTTTCAAACATATTTTTTTTATATATTTATATTTTACTTTCATTTCTGTCAGGATATTCTCAGTCGTCAAAAGAATCATACTAGATTTATTAAGATTCATACGCACATTGTTGACATTCATGAGGAAATGACTATAATTTCTATTGCAAAATGTCGAAGATAGAAACATAGAAAATGTAAATATTTCAAGATTAATACATTTCGCTTGGAAGTCTTTTATAAAGTGACTTTTCACAGCATTCCGTGTGTATGATCTATGTTGTTCACACTCTGACGTCTCTGCCATATAATTAAGGAAAACCAATTCTAATTATCTGTGTTATTCTTCCTTTAGATGTTGCCGTACGGTGAGCAGCACCAATGTGATGCCGGAAAGCGACCCGAAAACGTGCCGAAAAACAGATTTAAAACAACTTTCCCTTGTAGGTTTTTATCATATATAAGAATCCCTGCTGAATAGCTTAACTGGATTTTAAATGCATTTTATCGTTTTGCTGAATAAGTTCATCAAAGAATATAAAAACAACAGAAAGTAGGGCTTGAACTTCGTTTTTTATGATTAGGTGCCATGAAGCAAAATTCTTACTTGATTTTATATTTTTAGTGACCATGCATATTTGACTATTTAACGTTAGTCAACAATAATGTATGGTATAACAAAGCTGAATGAACATGTTTTGAGAATTACAACTGCTTATATACTGCAGAATTGGCTCGCGTTTAACTTCGACGTAGGGCTAGGTTACTTAATATTAACAGTGGCTTTATGAAATACAAAATATATGGAAAAGTCTAATATTGAATGTCTCATAGTGTAGATTCCTTATTTTACGCGAGTACTTGATATCGCGAAATGACTCGTGCGTGTCGAATTGCGAGAACATGACTTCGCGAGTGCTCTGTTGATCAAGACTTTTTACATGCATTTTTTGCAACATAAAAATAAAAGCGAGTAATTTTATTTCGCGAGTGACGCTTCTCGCAAAATTACATGATAATAAATTTTCTCGTGTATATGTTGGAGTTTTTATTTGTCTAAAGCCGAACCCGATATCCAATAATGTGATGCAGGTGCTCTTTGTCTTGATACTGAAATATCGCGATAAATTAAAATACTAGAACTCAGTTCATTCTCACTTTTTAAATGAACATTAAACTTAGATTTACAAACAAAAAAACAAAAAATTCGTCAAAAGTATTATTGTAGCAGGTACCTTACAATGGACTTTGTTTTTTCTTGTTAATTAATCAGATTTGTAGATGAAAATTCTTGTTTCATGTGAGAATTTTAATCATAAAATCGTCCATTTGTTTCATTTGTGGTACGTACAAGTTTCACTTCGATGTTTACGATCGCTCACGTACCTTCGATGCTATTCTCGGTTAACGCCGTTTCTCGGACCTGGTTGAAAAAATTCCTATATATTTTTTTTGAAACTAGTTTCATTTCTTTTACAGATGATCATTCCAGAGTCATTTTAAAAGGAGACAGCGGAACATCGTCCGACTATATTAACGCCAATTACATCAATGTGAGTCAACACTCATAACCAGTATTTTGTTTTTGTTTTTTATCAAATAAGGTTGGGGAAACTATGAATTTACTCTTTTTTAAAACAAAATAAGCGATTGCTAAAATTATGATTATATCCGCTTGCATTCATCAGTTTGATAATTCAAATTATCATAAGAAAGAAGGCTATGTCGTGTAGACTTAGGTATGTAAATGATCTACATCTGCGTTTTCACATTTTATGTTTATTTCATTTAAGGGAACAGACGAAGAGAATGAATATATTGCTTCACAAGGTATATATATCTTATAGATAGATAGCTACACATATGTATGCTTTACACATTATTTCAGCATTTTAAGAAACATGAGAATATATTATTATACGTCATATAAATAATGTCATGAAAAGCCTAATCTGATTGGTTTAGACGATCACATGACAGTTGAACTAAAACATCGTATTTCCCTGAGGCCAGGGAGAATAAAAATCGTGTTTTCCTCCTTCGGATGCCTCCCTATTTTTCCCGCAAGAGTTATCATTCTTGATCATAAAAGTACTAGAGGGATTCCGAAGTTAATTTTGCAGACGGTAAATAAACATGGCTAGGCCTGGCCAATTTCACGTCGCTGATGAGGACGAAATTGCTAATCTTCTTAGTAATAAGGACTCGGCGAAAATTCTGAAATGTATGGTGTGTTCAACCCATTCTGGCAATAGCAAAAGGAAGCCCTTTATTTTCAACCAGATGAGAGATTTTGGATGACCATTTCATTATTGCATATTGGATGGCGTTGCCCTCGGGGAATATGATTTTTCTTGGGTGAATAAATCTTCATATCTCCCTCACGATCATGCAATAAATGTATAATATGCAGCTACTTAGATGATGTTTCATTTTGTGATTTACATACAACATTTTTCTTTCGATGACTTTACCTCTTTTCTGTTGTTTACAGTCCGGTCCAGGTAATTCGGAGGACTTCTAAACGTGTACTAATGATACAGTCAAACCTCGTTAGTACGAATAGTTTCTAGAGAGTTTATCAGTAACTGTAAGTTAAATTTTAATCGTGCACTAACGATAGAGCCGCCCCGTGTTATCCGAACGCTTTCTATATGCTTTTCGTCAAAGACACAGTGGATTCAATTTGGACATCTTGCTTCCATGCAAAATCGCAGGAATAAATGTATGGTATGCATAACTGAAGTGAATTTATAGGGAAGATGAAAAACGTGCCTCAAACGTCGTGATTTTAAAGCGTCCCGACTGCATAAAAATTTAAAGCGCCAATGAAACATTTGGACAGGATACAGAATTGTTTTATATTGGTTTAATGGTTTGAGTACATTAATTCACTGTGGTTTTTTAAACCACTATATCTTCCAGGACCCAAACAAAACACCCTGGTGGACTTCTGGTCGATGGTATGGCAGGATAATGTGAGTCAGATTGTGATGTTGACAAATCTTAAGGAGGGAGTGAAGGTAAGCATCAGTAGCGAATCTCAAGGAATGAAATTTGAAATTGACAGAAACTATAGTGTAAACAACCTTCAGAGACAAATTTCAGGGGGCGGATCCAAAAAAATTTAAAGGGTTGAGTTACATCATTAGACGGTACTTTTCCAGGCCAAACGCTGTGATTTCATTCGTTAAGATTATTACTAATCGTTATTATTGTACATTCATTTAGCGTTTTATCTAATCAAGACAATTATCCTAAAGCTCTTACATGTAAAACAATAAAACAAATTAAAACAAAGAACAATAAATGAAAATGACTTAAAATGAGGTTAACATAGTAACTAAGGTTTTTTTTTAAAAATATGATTGATGGCTTGTAACACTAGAATTTGTCATTCCAAGTGGTTACAACCCCTATATTTTACGCTAGATCCGCCACTTCAAACTATGTATGTTATTGGATTAACTCAAGAATAAGGCGTAGATAAGAATTTTAGATATCCACGGTAAAACTTCAGTTGTAAAACGAAATAAGCTGGGATGTGAAAACTATGAACTAAAAAGAAACTGACACGTCAAAACAATATAATTTCGTATTTACAGTGTTTCGGTTTTAGGAAGGGGTTGTTTTCCTTTTTCTTTTCTTTTTTTTTCTTTCTTTTTTTTTCTTTCTTTTTTCTTTCTTTCTTTCTTTTTTTTTTTTTGTTTATTTCGGTATTGATTTCTTGTATTAAATTTTATTCCATTACCGTTATTAATGAAAATAGAATTGATAAAAATATCAAAATTCGGATTTTCTCGCTATAATACAAAGTCACAAATTGTCCCGTACACTCAATGATTTGTTTGTTTGCTTTACATCCCTTCGAGAATGTTTCACTCAGCTGTACGTGAAATATCACAAACCTACCATCCTTTGCGTTCAACGCCGTGGAATTCCAACCGGTTTACATCAAGTGAATTATAGAGTCTAATTTGAAAATCAATGTTGTTACTATGATACACCAGATTTTGTTTATTACCATGGTCAACCGTATTTTGAAGGATGGATTTCGTACATTTCCTACACGTTTATACGTCTGCATTCATACTATACTGTTATATTGTCCTTTATAGACACTATAGTTATTTATAAAGCTATGGTTTTTATCTTTTTCTTAGTAAATCCAAGTATTATAATAGGTTTTACTATGATCGTCAATATAATAGGTGTTTTATTATGGGTTGTTCAATATCGTGTCAGGCACGTCTTTATACTTGCGTTACAATGCTTGCATGAAAACTGATTTCTATACGATTCATTTTTTAAGTGGTGAAAGAGACTCACTAAAGATAGCAGTTTTAAATACTTTGAAGTCTACATTTTCACTTTGAAATAATTTTATTCAGTAGGTATTGACATACTTAAAATATTCAGAAGTTGAAAAAAAAAATAAAAATTGATAACATAAATGAAATTTACAGATAAAATGTACACAGTACTGGCCAGACGAAAGGAAGGCCAGAGCCTTTGGACAATTTGTGGTCAAAGCTATGGAAGAGAAAAAATATGCGTTTTACGTCATCAGAAAACTCTCCATTTCACACAAAGAGGTAATCTAAACTATTCATATAATAACAAAAAATATAGAATGCCTAGTAGTAAAATGAATAATTTGGAGAGTTCATTTATGTCAATCTATATCTTCATGCAACTTTGCATACATGAGCATTTTCCTGCATCTTCAGCTCAAGAAGTCCCGCGTTGTCACACAATATCACTACACCTCCTGGCCGGATCATGGAACTCCAGATCCGCTCTGTTTAGTTGTTTTCCATGATCACGTGACAAGGACAAAGTCCAACCCAAAGAAAGCACCAATTATGGTACATTGCAGGTATAAAAAATGTTTGAAGTTTGTTATAGGAGAAGAAGTGAAATGAATTGAAACTTAGTTAATTTTGTTATTCGTCCACTGGTTTTTTTTAATATCGACATGTTATTTTTCAGTGCTGGAATAGGTCGGACGGGCACATATATCGCCCTGGATGCTTTGTACAAAGCCGGAAAGGCGACAGGCAAAGTCAATGTAGCGGAATACGTGAAGACAATGAGGGCCAATCGAATGAACATGGTCCAAACCTATGTAAGTCAACTTTAATTTCCTAATACAGTTTAAAGATGAATGTGTATTTTCTTATTTTTTTATTTTATTATTATTGTCATTAAGTTTTTTAATTATCTATTTATTTTGCAATATGTATATTTATGAACAGCGTAAAGAGTAAATGCAAGTTTGAAGTATTTCTGGAGAAGTCCATGGTATTAATATATAATTATCCTTTGTATCAAACCGGTCGCGTTAGCTCAGTGGTTAGAGCGTTCGCTTTATAACCGCGAGGTCTTGAGTTCGTGTCCTGCTCGTGCCATGGCAGGGTCAAACCGAAGACATTAAAATAGGTAGTGATTGCTCTTTCACCAAATGCTCGGCATTTAAAAGTAAGAATCACGAATATTTCGGATATAACCTTAAAAACGGAGGTCCCGTGTCACGGTAGGCGTTGTCACGTTAAAGAACCCTCACTGCTACGGCCCTGAGAGCTAAGCATAGGTCTAAATTTGTGGTACTTCACCCAGAGCTTGCGAGGTCTCAATATGAAAAATTCTCGACGGGACGTAAAACAAATAATCAATCAATCATTTTTATCAAATTAAAAGTATCACGTGGTATATATGATATACATGCAACAACCTAAAGGCGTGATAACAAAGGAAACAAACTCTCACCTTCCATCTTGTCATGTTTTTACTTCGCTTATCATGTGAGTGGATTTTCCCTTTCAGGAACAATACATGACGATATTTCTTGCACTGAACGAATACTTTAAAGCTGCCGTAGATACCCAGAGTCTTAATCAGTTCATGCAGAAAGCAGAAAATTTGGCGGGAGACAAGCCAGCCAACCAGACGACAATTAGGAAGGAATTTGAGGTGCGTGTAGATTGATCTAGATTTATGGTAGTATAAGGTAGTTTAAGATATTTATTGGTAGCGAATTTGCGTTTTTGAACATAATATACGACTATAGGAAGACCAGCTCAGGGCAAATGTAAAATGTCGTAAAATTATTTACATCAAACTTCTAAGTACTTAGCAATTATCATTAATTTGAAAGAACACCATTCCCTCCATTTTTTTTTTTTACAATAACAGTTCCCTAAAGTGGTGAATACTTGCACTTTTTGCAGCATATTGTAAAAATCCTACTGTAGTTTGTGACATAATAATTAGACAATTACAAAGTAGTAGCGTCACGGGAGGTTGTGTTTTTGTGACATAAATGTATTTGTTTTTTCTGTAAAAATTGCTTTCTTATCTTTCACAGCTCTTGATGAAAATACGACCTGTGTATACGCCAGCAGATTACAAATTTGCAAGCCATCACAATTCGAACAAAAACGAATATGATCTATTACCACGTGAGTATCGTGATTTTCCTGCATTTTCAGAATATTCCAACTACAACTCCGATAACAGTGGTATAAACGGTGACTCTAAGTTGGAATCGTTTTTATGTTGAATATTATATTACCGTCACATCTTGCTGGGTTCCTCCGTGGCCGAGTGGTTAAAGTAGCGCGCTCAAAATCACAAGGCGACCCACTTCTAGTCGGCGCGTTTCGATTCTCGCTTGCGCCGATATATGTGAGAAAGTCTGCCAATTTACTTTCAGAAGGTCGGTGGTTTCTGATTTCTTCCCGGGTACATTGTATCTGGGTTCTCTATTCCACGAATAAAAAAATAGACGCCACCAGATAACTGAAAAAATTATTGAGTGTGCTTAAACCAACAATCAGTGAATCGTATCTTGCTGTAATTATGTAAGAGCACCTCTACAGTATTACCAATAAGTTTGAAATCGCGAAATTTCCATCAAATTTGCCTGATGAACTTTAGAACAATGGATTGCATTGGATTTGGTTTAAGCATTGGTAGAAGTAAAACTTTAATCAGCTGAGGATGAATCATTAAATGATTGTTTTGTACTTATCACCAAATGCTCAAGAACAAATATACAAATTTAACTGGTTTGTAGTTTGGCCATTGAGCATGCGAGGCATTATTCTAATCCCGAAGTACTATCTAGACATTTATTAGAATTATTTGCAGACGCGTTTTGGATGAAATACTTGTTTTTAAAATTACAGAACGCTTAGGTAGAATACTACTTAAACATTCAGATATATTTTAGTAAGGATGATAGGTTACTCTAGCGTGTAATTTTTATAAACTTTAATACAAAGTTTGGTATGGAGACACGTGTATTCAATTAGTGTGTTTCTAATTTATTTAGTTGACAAGTACAGTTTATATCTAACATCATCGGTTGGAAAACGTGGAAACTTCATCAATGCCATCCATGTTCCCGTGAGTACAGTTCAGAAAAGAAATTCCATATTAACATTACAATGTCATGATCACAATAAACACACCTAAACTACAAGTGTACCTGATTTGTTTTCCAGTCGTATACAAATGATAAGACCTTTATAGTGACGAGTTACCCACCAGCAGAGGACGCTGTGGACTTTCTGCGCCTGCTCAATGACCATGAATCTAACACAGTGATCTGCATGGATCCGTTAAATGAAATAGAATCGGTTTGTACCTTTATGAGAACAATCGACGTGCAATACGAATACAAGTTTTTGAAATCACTTACGAGAAAATGACTATTATGTTATGCTTTAGAAAAGACCCCAATTTTTTTACTATTGTTTTCGGTAGTTTTGTTTGGTTTGTTTCAATTAAGGATGCATTACATCGTTATAATGATTGACGTCCTTTCAAAACATGAATGAAAATATAAATATCAGCAATATTTGTCAATTCATTTTAGAGTTAATTGCCTAGCGTGTCGCCTGCTGAACTGTATGTTGCGGGTTCGAGTCCAGCATGAGTTTTAATTTTTTCTTCAGATTACTTTCTATTAAAACTACATTTTTCCCTAAATTTAAAGGTTTTCAATTTCAAAATATTTTTGTGCATATCCACTTTTTATCCATATCGGATTTCTCTGATGTAGTATTCCTCCTTAACGTCAGATACTCATTCCATAAATACTTTATCATGTAGAAACACAAAACATATTATTCTATGCATGATTTAACTCCAGTAATCTAGCCAATGATATCTGAGGGAAGAATCTTTAATAAACGGAAATTGATGAGACCTGAAATTGAAAAATGGGCATTCGTTTCCTCGTGAAAACAACAGGCATTAGAAGGCATAAATCCGTAGAAACATAGAATTGTGCCAGGGTGGACGTCGGATAAATTACACACATTCCTAGACACCTGACTCCACCGGATGTTTCCAGGAGTCCATGTTTGTCCTACTTTCAGTTTCGTATTTTTGAGAGGATTGGTGAGATTGATCACTGTTCCTTTTTTTTCATGTTCCATAACTACGCCCGGACTTGTATCTAGCTTAATATTTCTCTCTATCATTGACGTAATCTGAACAGAATGCAAGACAGGCAAATGAAAAATTTCATACATATTATATGTAGCTGTAATCTTCATGTTGCGTGTTTTTTATCTTTGCTTCAGTCGAAAGCATGGCTACCAGAACCAGGCTCGACCAAGTCCTTACCGCCTTTTGCCGTGCATTACGAGTCTGAAAATAACACAGATGTTAAGACAATCACAGCACACATTTCAAGAGACGAGGTGGGTGACACATTTTATATGTATCTGTTGTACACCTTAATTGTCCCCAGGGTCACCTTAAAGCATGGCCAAAGCAAACAATCCTGGTATTTTCTTTTAAGATTCTGGCGTTTTCGTGCAAGACAGGAAGTGATATATTTGGAATACATATCATATTCTGATTACATTAGCATTTGTTTTGAATCTTTGTCATGGTTCCGTGGGGATCCCGATGAGAATAGGTCCTCAGTGACCCTTGCTTGTCGTAAGAGGCGACTAAATAGGGCGGTCCTTCGAATGAGACCGTATAGACCGAGGTCCCATGTCACAGCAGGTGTGGCACGTTATAGATCTCTCCATGCTCAAAGGTCATAAATGTCGACCATGGGCCTTTGCTGTTCTTCACCGGCAATGGTGACGTCTCCATATGAGTAAAAGATTCTCGAGAGGGACGTTAAACAATATATAATCAATCAATCATACAATCGTTGTCATGGTGATCGGATAACAAGAATAAAAGCCAGGTTTTCAAGCTTTTAATGAGTTTAAGGTAAACAACTTGTGTGTCATTCTGGATGACTATTTCCTGCAGAAACGTCTGAGGTGAAATTATTGTGTACAAACTTTACTTTTAAATAATCCTGAATTTAGAATTGAGTAAATTTAGTAAGCATATACCTCCCGTTTTGAATATACATCAGAAATTCAAACTGACAAGCACCTTGTATCACTATCACTGATACAATTTACAGAGTATCTCCATCAGGATTTAGTTTGAGTCAGTGGCGGATCCAGCATCGGAGTGCCGCGCGCATGTCTTCCTCATAAATATGATCCATGTAGAAATGTGTTCAGTATCACTAAAAATTATATGTCTTGTCACAACGTGGGGTTCACTCCATGGCTCCACCAGGTTTTCACCCTGGAGTCACTGAGGGCATCAAGACAGCCCCAAAACACCCAGGCGTGTATAATTACTGCTGAATGTGTACTGTTAAGAAAAATATCTAGATCCGTCATTTTGAGGTACACACACTTCGCAGTAATTGTGATGTCTGAGGACCCATTAAAAGTGTATTTGTTCCGGAAATCAATACAGTGACTTTTAGGTAGTCAGACACCATTTATGAATGGGGATCTGTTTGATATACATTGGGGCATGATAAAATATTGATAAGAGGTTATAAACGGTTGTTATTATAGAGCAAACTATTAGAGACCGTCAGATTGTATTTTAGCAATGGAATTAATTGATAATTTGTTTGCTGTAGTCCTCTTTTATATGCATTTTTTTAAACATAGCACATCTTTATTCGTTTCAGGAGACACCTCATTTGATAACATTTGTAGAACCGATAGGATCAATGCAGAGTTCCGGAAATCCTCGCGAAACTTCGTTTCTCCGACATTTAGTGTCATTTGCTCAGAATCTCTCTACAGAATACCCCATCACTGTGGTCAGCAAGTAAGAAAATAAATTCAAAAAGTCTCTCTCTCTCTCTCTCTCTCTCTCTCTCTCTCTCTCTCTCTCTCTCTCATTAATGCTAGTAGAGGTAACTCAGCGGTTACAGTGTTTACATGGAGCTCTGCCCCTAAAATGGCAGCGTCGAATATAAATCGTAAACATGAGTGATGTATTTAACGAATTTGAAAAAAAATACATGCAAGGAATTCTTCAGATATATTATTAATTAGATAGCCATTGAAGCGAGGAACAAGAGAAAAATATGTGGGTAAAAGTAAAGTGGAGCGAATAGAAAATTAATTGCATTGTTAGTATGAAAAAAGGAGACAGGGTAGTTTAATAAATAGAAATGGAAAATGGAAGATAATTCGGATTAGCTGTGATAACCTTCTCACCTGAGGTATAAAATATGGTATTCGTTCTGTTGTGTGGATAACACTATGTGAATATTGCAAGAACTGATTGTATTGAGGATTTCGAAAATAGCGTCTAAGCGAGTTGGTTGACGGAAGAGTTAGCAAATAAAACTTTAGATTATACCGAGGCCTGTCGATGAAAATTGTTTTATTCTGAAAACTGAGGGTTCGAGGTTTTTCATTAATGTATATTTGATCAAATGTTTCCTTTTGAATTGTCTGGCATTAACGATGGATCTTGGACAGAACAAACCTATGAATAATGACAAAATCGTTAGAGCAATTTCTACAAGGAAGTTTGCTTCATATTCCATATTGGTTTCAGTTGAAGGCAGCCCCGATGTAAACAAAATACATGACTTAGCTGATGAAAACGCGCAACTAATCTCAATATTAAACGAGCATCAGGAAGTACCTTCTGGGTTGTATTTGCAAAGATTTATCTACGAACAGTTCGGCAAGAAAAGGTTTAACTTAACTGACGTCGGTGGTAAAAAAGAATTAAAAAAAAAACTTATCTTAGTCAGAAATAGGATTACGGGTTTCACCTGTCCCTGTCGTGTGCTGTTTTGTAGTACACACCCTCATGCATTAAAAAAAATTAGAGTTTTTATTTTTCTATTCTACTTTTTAGCTCACTTGAACTCCTTTGTCTGTCGTCGTTGTTGTTGTCAGCGTCATCGCAGGCGTAAACTTTTCACTTTTTTTTTTTATTCTTCTTCTCCAGAACCACAAGGCCAATTTCAATCAAACTTGGTTAAAAGCATCCTTGGGTGAAGGAGATTTAAGTTTGTTCAAATGATGGTCAACGTCCTTCTCCAAGGGAGATAAAAGCAAAATATTGAAAAAAAAAACACTGACAAATTTGCTTCCCCAGAACCAGGTGATCAATATCAAATAAACATAGTACAAAGCATCCTTGGGTGAATGGGATTCCAGTTTACTCAAATGAAGGGTCATGACCCTTTCAAAGGGGAGATAATCACAAAAAAAACCACTGGGCCAGTAGAGTTCAAATTTGCGTAGACAATTTCTTACATAGTGCAGATTCAGGTTGACATAATGTCCTCCAGGGGTAGGATTGTGGTGCAATAGGGGATCAGAGTTATATATGCGAAAATATAGGAAACAATCTCCTCCAGAACCACATGGCCAACTTCAATCAAACTTGGTACAAATCATCCTAGGGCGAGGGGGATTCCAGTTTGTTCAAATCAATACCATGCCCCCTTCAAGGGGGAAATTGCAAAATAAGGGTGAGATCATTTAAAAATCTTCTGAAGAACCACTGGGACAGAAAAGTTCAAATTTTTATGGAAGCTTCCTTATATAGTGCAGCCTTAAGTTTGTAAAAATCATGGCCCTCGTGGGTATGGTGGGACCACAATAGGAAACATTTATATGTGAAAATATAGGAAAAAGTCTTTAAAAATCTTCTCCAGAACGATAGGACCAATTTCAATCAAACATTGAACAAATCATTCTTATGTAAAGGGGATTCAAGTTTGGACAAATGAATGATCATGTCCCCTTAGGGTGGTGTCATTTAAAAATCTTCTAAAGAACCACTGGGTCAGAAAAATTGCAATTTACATTGAAGCTTCCTAACATAGTTTAGATTCTTTCTTTTTTTAAATCATACCCACCTGGGGTAGGGTGGGGCCACAATAGGGGATCAAATTTTAATATGAAAAAACATAGGAAAATCTGAGAAAAATCATTTAGAATGTTCTTCTCAAGAACCACTAAGCCAGGGAAGTTCAAAGGTATAGTGGAGCCGCAATATAATACCAAAAGCTTTACATTCAAATATATTGGGAAAATCTTTAATGTGGACCAAGGCGACTCAGGTGAGTGATATGGTCCATGAGTCTCTTGTTTTCTGTTTAAATTGTTTACCGATAAAATACATGTATATTAAGTAAGATTCATATGCATGTATGCATATTGTTTCCAACTTCAACGTGTTCAAAGGGAAATGGCAATCATTACAATTTGTGATCCCATAGGGATCTGAGTTAAAATAGGTTCCCAATACCCCTTATTTGTCGAAAGAGGCGACTAAATGGGGGGGGGGGGTCGTCTTTAGATGAGACCACAAAAACTGATGTCCCGTATCACAGTAGATGTGGCAAAAACTCCTCCCTGCTCAAAGGCTGTAAGCGTTGAGCACAAGCCTAAATTTTGCAGCCTTTCACCGACAATAGTGATGTCGCCATGTGAGTGAAATATTATCTCGAGAGACGTTAACAATATACAACCAATCATTACAATTTGTAAAGATATCAGAGACATTACATTGAAAAGTTAGATATCAATGTGAAATGCTTACTTTCAAATGAGATTTAGTTATCAATGTGATATCAAATCCCTTAACTGTTGCAGTTTTGGAGAATTTGATAAAAAGAGGGATGTAATATATTCTATTTATTTGCTACAAAATGCATGTTTTACTATGGATGATCAAAACAAAATAGGGATGTGGATACGATATTTATAAATCTTCTGACCTATGCTGGTGGTACTGCAATAATGATTTTGACTGTATAGTTTTAGAAGAACATAATGACCCGGAAGGTGACATATTAAATGCTCAATGGAATAAATATATTTCATACGAGAATATACATACGGTTCAAACATGGATAATCCAAATCTCTGTCACTCAGTTTCAAATATTCTGATTTTCAAGGTGAATTTATTATCATAGCATGCGAATTTAATTTTGTTCAGGACATACGTAAACGTAAATGTGGACTATTGTAATTACGATAATATCAATTATAACGAAAATGATATCACTAATAATAAATATTTTTATCAATATGATAGATAGCCATAGTTTAACTGATCCATGGAGCGTGAAATTTTAAGAGAGAAAACATATCCATGGCTTAAAACTAACCATAATAAAAAAAAAATAAAAGACCTAGAATGTGTTTTACACTAATATAAAATGGACTGATGGTATTATTAGCACTACAATAGGGCTGATGTTAATAGTAGGCACAGGTCGGATTATCTAATGATTAATCTTCATATTCCATATATGAAATTCAACAACTGAAAAGGTTTTTGGGAGTTTGATAACTCGCCCCTAAAAGACTAATCACATGAGGTTATCGATTGATTGTTTGTTGTTTTCCGCCACACTCAACAATTTTTCAGTTATCTGGTGGCGTCCAGTTTTTATTGGTGGAGGAGAGAACCCTGATACAATGTACCCGAGAAGAGACCAGCGACCTTCCGAAAGTAAACTGGCAAACTTTCTCACATATATCGGCGCGAACGAGAATCGAACCTGCGCCGACTAGCGACGAGAGGCCTTGTGATTTTGAGCGTGATGCTTTAGCCACTCGGCCATGGAGGTCCCAAAAACATTCAAAATGTAAAATTATTCATATAACGCGTCAGTGGCACATTCTGCAGATGATGAAATTTACAGTCAAGTCCCTCCGACATGCACTGGAAGGGAATTGTTTTGTCGGAGTACAGTAAGATGGAACAAACAATGTAATAAATTTGATTAACAGTAAGTGTCGGAGTGTCCAATGTAAAGGTATTTCCCACTGTATGTTTTAATATGTATGATTGTGTATTCGTTAAACAATTATTGTATGTTAAGATACGTATCAATGTTACATCTCTAGTGGAAAGTAAAAAACTTAGGGTCTTCAATAAACATGGAATCCTAACAAATACTTGATGTGACTTATCCCAAACTTGAGGAACTTCGTAAAGACTGTATCAAAAGCTTGTTTGTTAGAAATAAATGAAAAAGCTACAAAATACTAAAATATATTATCAGATTAGAAAGAAAGAAAAAATTGTAAATAAAACTCTAAGCCAACTTTTGCATATCAATGTTAGTACATGTATTATCACTTCTCGGTCTGTCATTTTATCGGAAATTGAGAAATTTTCCACAGCATTGGTGTTGCGATAGCATGCTATATGGTGTGAACTATGACACAATCATCAATAAGAGAATTGCTAATATTCCAACTGACAAATTTTCTAGTAAATTTGAAGGTATCACAACAGACGAGGAAGCTTGCTATTGTGGCATTCACTTAAAACCATTAAAATCGGTAAAAATGCTGGTGGATTCACGGCAGAAATTTTCATATTCTTCTGGCAAGATCTCCATTACCTACTTAATTAACCGATAAAGCATGGGTTTCTCACAGAGGGGAATTATCTGTTCCACAAAATGAATTGATCGTATCTATGTTGCAGAAAGGAATTATTGTCCAATATCAACATTAAATATAATATACAAATGTTCATAGAACTTTATCGCAAATAGAATTAAAATGGCATGCGATTTCTTAATGATAATCAAAGGGATTTCTCAGAGGTATTTGTACACCATATCAGGGAGAATGGGTGACATTTCTACTTAGGATAGAAAGGGGTCTAGATTGACTGATTATTTTTT
The DNA here is from genome assembly GCA_024699665.1 of Ostrea denselamellosa. NCBI lineage: Eukaryota > Metazoa > Mollusca > Bivalvia > Ostreida > Ostreidae > Ostrea > Ostrea denselamellosa. The sequence goes on from JAMZEH010000050.1 coordinate 7,411,499, forward strand.
GCTTTCCTCCACACTCAACAATTTTTCAGTTATCTGGTGGCGTCCAGTTTTTGTTGGTGGAAGAGAGAACCCAGATACAATGTACCTGGGAAGAGACCACCGACCTACCGCAAGTAAACTGGCAAACTTTCTCACATAACGCCGCGGCCGAGATTCGAACACGCGCCGACAGAGGTGAGAGGCTTTGTGATTTTGAGCGCGATGCTCTAACCACTCGGCCACGGAAGCCCCTTTCCTATGTTATATAATTTGCAAAGATTTAGCATGCATATCACACAACAGATAGAGGAATTGTCTCATCGAAATAATGATATCGAATGGTGAAGTAAACAATGTGTTAATCGTTATCATAAATTTCAAAGACATATACACCGATCACGGTGGCTCAGTGGTAGAGCTCTCGCCTCGTGAACGGAATGTCGTGAGTTCGAGCCCCGCTCGGGCCGGCCGCGTCAAACCTAAGACGTTAAAATAGGTAGTGATTGCTCCTTCCCCAAGAGCTCGGCATTTCGAAGTGAGAGTCACGGGTCTTTCGGATGGGACCTTATAAACGGAGGTCCCGTGTCGCAGCAGGTGTGGCACGTAAAAGAACCCTCACTGCTAAAAGCCATTAGTGCTAAGCATAGGTCTAAATTTGCAGCCCCGTCACCGGTAATAGTGACAGTCGCCGGATAGCTGAAAAATTGCTCAGGCGACTATAAATAAAAACAAACAAACAAAACAAACAAAGACATATACAAGTTCGAGTGTAGGGCAACACGGACCTCCGACAAAACAATGGTAGGATAAGGTGCCATGGAGGAGAAAGCATCTGCTGACCGGTCACACCCGCCGTAAGCCCTTGGTCGAAATTAGGTATACGGGATTACCCGTAGTCAAAGTTAGTATGAAAAATGACAGTTTAACAAAGGGTATGAAACAAATCATTCAACATATGTCCCAGAGACACTTTGTAATCGCAAGCAAGGTCATTATAGCGACCGTAAAATATGCGAAATGATGACTGCAAACGAGATTCGTTATGACCCTGCAACATCAGCCCTTTTTCAGTAGTTGACCTTGCTTTAAAAAATTCTCATACGTATGACATGCACTCGCGTAACGAATCAACTGGGAGATATACACACCTTAAGCAGGCGAAAGTGGTATATTACTACATAGATATGGAAAGTTGATGATTGCAAAGTTGAAGTCATCACGCTTGTTATATAATGTAGTTGTCAGTCTGCCATTAGAGTCAATATTAAGTAAAATATCCAAATATGAAGCAGACACGTCGGATTATGTAGTGTCCTTTATTTCGAGTTCATCAGGATATATCAAATGGACATAATTATGAAAAATGTGATTGTTGATTGATAAGACGTCATCGATATATCTATATGTATAGTTGAAGGACACGGCAAGTTTTTTGTTTTTATCCTGTAACAGTTTCTGAACAAACTCCGCTTCATATGAATATAAAAATAAATCTGCCAGTAAGGGAGCACATTTAGTGCCCATGGGAATGTCAATGGATTGTTGGAAGACTTGCTCTCCAAACACTACGTAAATGTTATCTACAAGAAAGCCAAGCATACCCTTAATGTCTGCTTCATAGTACTTGTGCTGGCTATCGAAGTGGTGTCTAACAAATTATGTACCTTGTTTTCCAATCACAAAAAATTTGTATTTTCGAGTGCCATTTTTGTTCAAAATGTAATTATCTATTATCTGAAACAGTCTATATTTTAATTTATCGTGAGGAATTGTTGTATAAAGTATGGAGAAATCATACGTTTTGATGCTGTCAATTTTAGAAAAATCCTGATACTTTAGATTTTCCAAAAGTTCCTTAGAGTTTTTGAGAATCCACATCTGTATGACACCACTTCTGGAATATGTAGTGGAGCAGTATCTCTGAAGTGACTCTTTAATAACTGTTAGCAGTTTAGGTAGTAACAAAGATAAAGGCTTGGTAGAGCACTTACTGGAACCAGCAATGTATCTTTGTAAGATTTTTATGTAATTTCGGAATCCAATAAAGGTATGGTAATTCAAACTGATCCTGATTCTTAGGAATGACGAAAGTATTTAAAACTGAAAGATGATTATGAAGAATTCCATCCTTTGTAAGATTGCTTCGAGTATAAGTAGGATTCCTCGATGTCGAAGTAAGTCCCAGTTCATTTGAAATACATTTATAAATTTATAAACTTTTACAAACAAAAACAATGTTGTTACTTGTTTTATCCGCTGGTACTAGCACAAAGTTTTCATGTAGTCTACGTATCTCATTCGTCACTTCCGCTTTCTTAAAAACAGAAGGATAAACAGTGCGCATTTTCCCCATCAAATGGTGAATGCGGAATTTTAACAATTTTCGAATACTTTTGATCCACTCTGACAAAGTGTCAAGTTCCTCTCCCTCAGATTTCGTCCAACGTCTGACATATTCTTCCACAGGATTCATGATAGCAATGAAATTATGTCGCCATATAAATAAGCGAGATTCTCGGAATTAAGGACCTTTTTAAAATCAGGGACTTAAGATCCTCATTTTGTACAATATTTATGTCCCCTGTAATGATATGACCAGCGGGACTGTATTAAATGAGGAAGAAGAACATGAACACTTTGGAGGACTTCGATGTAATTGTTCAATATCAAGGCACTGCAACGTCTGTTTATAATTGAATAACTTGGATACAATAGTGGAAGTATATCTATATAAAACACAAGGTGTGGATTTCATCTTAAAGTAAGGCGGAATACAGGACTGTACTTTTTAATGGTAAAAGATGTTGTAAGCCATGATGTTTCAAGGGGTGCAGGCCGAAATTTTGATTACAACCGCATCCTGTTCAATTAAGATTCCATTTGTCCCTTGGGATTAATGATCTAAGCTCTGGTGTTTCAGAGAGTTCAGCTAGACATGCAAAAATCATTTGATAAGGGCCAAATTGCAACTGTCCAGTTAAATATCAGTTAATGAATATAGCTTGAGAAGGCTATCGCAATCATTTTTCACTCCTTTACTTGTGTGGCATTTATTTGTTCAACCCAAACTTGTTAATAATTATATCATTTGAAAGCAATAATAAAATGTAGCTACATGACAATTAATTTGAACAATGATTGTTTTTTATCATTAAAGATATAAATATTTATATATAAGTATTTGTACTACAAAATTTGCAACGGTTTAACATGCACATCACACAATAAATAGAGGAATTCTCTAATGGGAATAATTATCTAAGGCTTGGTTTTCAGCTGGACATGCAAAGATCATTTTCATAAGGGTCAAATGGCATCTGTCTATCTAAAGATTAATTGATTAGCATAATGTAAGAAGGCTGTGGAAATAATCTGTAACTCTTTTCATAACCTAGAATTGTTAGTAATTATATCAAGTAAAGGAAATATGTATACATGTGATAAAATGAAGCCATGTTTTTACATGTAGGTATTTGAGCAATTGAGATATATATTGTTATGTAAATTATTGTAGCAATGTCAACATGATTTTGTCCCATCCATACTCTGTTTATGAATATGATTAGTAAACATTGGACAGGAGACCGGTCGAGGCAGCTCATTGGTTCCGACCGGTCGCGGCAGCTCATTGGTTCAGACCGGTCGCGGCAGCTCATTGGTAGACTGTTCGCTTCGTTTTGCATTCATGTGGAACTTTGATATTCTTATCATCAAAATGGGCAATAAAGCAGGCTGGGGGAAAACATTTACAGAGCATCGTGTTCTTCCTGAAAAATATTAACAAACGCTACAGCTATTGGTATGATCAATGTGGTGTTGATCCTAGTATATTGTAACTTTGTAATAGTAGTAATAGTACATCGTAATATGGTATAATGGTCTTTTGATATGATATGTCATGTATATTTTCCAACTAACCAGTGAATGTCTATTATTCACAACATTTCCGGGTATTTCTGTTAAATTGTTACAGAGATGGCGCCATGCTATGTGGTGTGTTCTGTTCTGTGTATAACGTGATAGAACAGCTGAAGATGGATGACAACATTGACGTTTTTACAGCTGTACGACAACTACAGACGAGGAGACCAGAATTCTGTTCTACTCAAGTATGTACCAACTCCAAAATTCTGTTTCACCTTAACATCTGTTCATATCCTACTTCTAAAATGGCTTAAGATCACCTGACCAGGCTTATAAGCGATGCTTGCCGACACTAAAAACTACTACATGTTTTTTTTATCAAAATTTCAGGACGAGTATCTGTTGGTGTATAGAGCTGTTTGTGATTACATTGAGGCTGCATCAGAAAACGTATACTACAATCAATAGAGTGGGACAGGACATGCTGTTTTGTCTCCATTTCTCATAGTGCCGTTGTTTTACGTCATCCTGTTGTGTAATTGTAGAGTTTTATTATGATTTCGTTACATGTATTTCAGAGTTTGAAACGTCTGTGTGTGTGTGTGTGTGTGTGTGTGTGTGTGTGTGTGTGTATGTGTGTGTGTGTGTGTGTGTGTGTGTGTGAGAGAGAGAGAGAGAGAGAGAGAGAGAGAGAGACATTTATAGAAAAGAAAATGTAGATTAAGGGCCTAATATGACCCCCTTATGAATGATATCGACATGGACAAAAATCTATTAATTTTCTTTAGTACACAAAACCATGTATATTTCACAATGAATATCACTTTCACCTATGGTGTCAAATTCACAGGAAGTTTTCAAAATTGATGAAAATTCCAAACTTTCTCATTTTTAAAAAAAACCCAATACGAATTCAAACTATTTAGATATGAACTGCTTTCAATAATGTCACGCACACGCCTGTCTACATGTACATCTCGAAGGTGTATTATTTATTGCATTACTGTCAAATGTAACTTTGGTATAAAAATGAAAATAAGAATTAATGTTCAACATATTTTCCAAAGCAAAATTTGAAAAAATTTAAAATAATAAACGTAAGTCATATTCTTATGAAACCATACATTTGCTCATATTTATGAAACTCTTGTGCATGTGACTGAATTCACCTCCATTCATGATCATGATTATATATGTAGTTTATATTTTTCTACTGATATATCATCTTGAAGCAAGTTTGTACTAGATTTCATGGTTTCAAGTATTTTCAAATGTAAATGCAAATGAGGACCACATTACGCAACCTTGCTCTTGTTTTTACAGTGTATTAAACATTTTTAAGATGGCTCATTATATCTGGAAATTGATTTAATTATGAAAGATGTGATGATGTGCATATGCCAATAGGGCAAACAGTTTACAACTGTGGACAAAAAGATGATTTCTAAAACGTTATTTCAATGAATATGAACAAAAGACTCTGGCGGATTTGAAGTCATTAGCTGCCTGTCATTTATCCGATACTTTCCGAGGCAAATACATCGATCAATATAAAACATTTAAATCGCCTCGTGACGTAAAGTCATCAATTGAATAAGTCTTCATCTAATGAGCCACCTTAATTGGTAACGTCTTGAAAACATGTACTGGTTGCAATATATTTATTCAATAAACAGAACTATATTACAAATGCGAGATCGGGGTTTATAATGTATTTCTTATAAACCACATCGCGTACCCGAGCATTTTCCCCGTGTACATTATTGATTTCCAATCATTGCCCCGACCTGGCCAACACCGATCACAATGTTAACAAATGGACTGCATAAATATAATTCGCTCATATTAATGTAAAATAGATTCTGGAAAAAATAAAACAACATAAAAAAATCATAATGGTCCCACCCTAAACCCAGGAGTCGCAATGTTGACAAGTATAAATCAACATTATACGATCCAGGATGCTTGCAGATTAGTTTAACACAGTTGCTCTCGTAAGTTTTGAAAATGTTTGTGCTGTGTCCTTTAAGTGAAATGAAAATCCTTTTGCATGGGACTGATGCGAATTCTGTATGTACGCAATACACATGTCCAATGTGATATGAGTCAATGATAAGAGGATTGTTTTCGTTTGTTGTTTTACGCCACACGCAACAATTTTCCAGTTATCTGGTGGCATTCAGTTTTTGTAGGAGGAAGAGAGAACCCAGATACAGTGTACCCGGGAAGAGACCTTCCGAAAGTAAACTAGCAAACTTTCTCGCGCCGACTAGAGGTGAGAGGCCATGTGATTTTGATCGCAATGCTCTAACCACTCGGCCACGGAGATGAGAGGAGACAGGGCGAACACTTAAAGACTGGACTTATTGCTAGACCTGATGTATCCGTATCCGCACAAAAGTCAAAGCTGTTAAAGGCAGCCCTGTCCTGGATTACTTTCCCACTTATAAATTCCTTAGATAAACATTAAACTACAGTCCGAAAATTAAAAATGATATTTGTATATTTGAACTAGAATACTATCAGTTTTATTGATCATCAGAGTATCACAAAACGCAATACTCGATGGGTAAAACGTAAGTAACGGATACGAATGAAAAGGTGAAGATAAAGAACAGTGATCAATCTCAGAATACAAAATCAAGAGTTGCACAAACACGAACCTCTGAACATTACCAGAGGTGGGGTCAGAGGCTTAGGAAGAGTAAGCATCTCCTGTCGACGGGTCACAACCGCCGTGAGCTCTAATGGAACCTAATGGAAGGTTGTACTGGCAAACTAGATCGTTATAATGACCACAGATTTTGCGAAATGCTGACTTTAGACGAGACTGTACAAATCCCTTTAACATCAACTTGTATGTCAGTAACCTGCCTCGATTTAAAAATTGATCCTATGCAGAGCAACCTCTTGCATATCACAGCAGTTGAGAGATAAACACCATATACAGGTGATAATGGAATATTGCTACATAGATAAGGAACGTTGACGATTGAGAAATTGAAATATTTTCAAAAATTACGTAATGGATAAATAACGAGTTAATGTTGAATACTTCACTACATACAATATGTAAAGAAATAGCTGCGAAATATAATGTAAACTCGCTAAAACATACAGAAATGGCCACAACACATAATGTAACTCAACAATACATTAAGAAATGTAACGCAACTACTACAGAATATAATGTAAATTTTTCAACGTATAAAACACATATAATATAAATTCACCAACACATAAAGAAATAATCGCAGCATATAATGTACACTCGCCAATAAATAAAGAAATTACCACACTAATATTTCGTGTTTTGTAATACATTGTACTTGATTTACACCTGTGACCTAGAGAATATTCAAGACGTTTTATTTCTGAAACGATGTTTGTCAGAGTTCAGTTAGAAAGATGATGGTATATTTGTTTGCCGTAAGACTGTATGTTAATGAAGAGAATTCTTCAGAATATAATGTTAATATAATTAGAATGTAACATTTGAGGTAATAAACACATATAAAATTTTAGATTATACATGGGAACTAATTTAACAGCTGATTTGTGACAACCTATTTTCCTGTGACGGTAAACAAACACAGCATCAAACGCTCTATTGTTTAATTAGGATTGAAGTAATTTTTCTCAAAAATAATTCGGAATAAATTGTCATTTTCTCAAATTTGTGATTGATTATTGTTACTTATACACAGACGACGCTCTGATACTACTCCTAAATGTTTTATCGCAGTTGTGAAATTGTCAAACCAATGAAATGTCATCCTGATATTAAAGGGTGTCCCGTGTCGAAGATCTCAACCCCCTTGGCACGTTTCCCTGATTTTCGAAAAAGATCAGGCTCACCGTCAGGGAACCATCAGCTGCGCAACTAAACATTTCAGTTACTTAACCGGCGTAAAATGGCTGAAATATTGCCAACTCGGCGTAAAGCCCTAAACAGTCAATCAATCAATCTACTTATTCATTTATATGTTTAATATTTCTGCATCACACACATACATAATTAATCTGTGAGTGTTCGACACAGGTCTGAAACAACAATTTGGAGTATTTGTTGAATAAATGATAATAATTCTCTTCCTGGACGTAGGGGTGAGAACATTGCATTGCTCTACAAGCAAAACAATGTGACCCGCTGTTAGCAATGATATTGAAAGGTCATATACGTCAATGAAAACTAAGAAATCAGCGGATTAAACTACCACGAGTTTTGGGGGTAATTGTATTCAACGATGTTTTATTGAACTAGTTTGTCAACATCGGCTACATGTATATGGCGAGCTGCCAGTGGCGGATCAAGAAGGTGGTCTGGGAGGCTGCAACTCCCTCCTTTAATAAAACATTTTAGAAAATGATCATTGGGGGATTTGCAATCACATCTTTCGGGATAGTATAGGTACACATTTGAGTTCTCTTGAAAAGTTTTTGGATCCGCCCTTGAGTGATTTTATGTTACTGACCTGGTGGTGATCTTTTTTTTATCAAGTTCTTAATCGGTACTTTCTAAATCAGGAATTTCCGTATATCCTTGACTGTACTTCACTGTTTTCCGTCTCTGTTGACCACTTGATAATTTTTTCGTTTGTTGATGAAAACAAGGTATAATGAATTCATATTCACTGTTCATAGAAAAAGTATGTGTTTGCATCATAATAGATTGCTCTTTTGTAGTTTACAGAACTGAGGTATGAAATATATGCCACTGAAATATACGAATGCTGAAATAATTTTGAATACTTTTAAAAGTCTCTCGATCATATCAAGACGGATTAGATATTAGCGAGCAATGCGTGGGGGAAACGTTGCAGGGCGGAGGATTAAATTTAAACTTTATTTATTTTAATGAGGATTAACAAACAATTTTACAATTTATATCAATGCTTCTTGATGATTTAGATATTTAGGTGAAGTGATCCCTGATGTGGAAGGAAACTGAAGTACTGAACGAATTCTACAGTATTCTCCATTAGTACATACGATGCTTGTAATAGAAAATATTTATTGTAACTTTGTGTTCTCCTGAGTTGTCTTACTAACTGAAACTAAAGGTAAATATCTCGTAAATTAGGATAGTCACTGCGTATGAATTCTCTTGATATCAAGAGTAAAATAATGGTTTATAATTGGGTTGTTCTTTAAAACATTCAGTGACGTCATCCATTGTGCTTAATCATTGAATAGCTGACTATTTAATACTTAGTAGTTGAATAGTCAACTATTCAGTGATAAGATGATGATCAATAAACGATTTACTGTTGGATAAACGACTGTTAATCTAAAGCCTGCAGATAAGAGAAAACGTGAGATTGTACGTAAATTTAGTGAAATTTTAATTTCCACAAAATATAAAAAAAACACCCTTCTTGAATTACATACACTACGCTGATACATCCACATAATTACTTGTATTACATTCATTGAAACATGTTGCATTTGGCATGCGCTAGTGATGTCATGCACAACGTCATCGCTTCTTGGTCCTGTTGACTGTTTGTTCTCATGTAGGACGTCACTGTGCAACAGAACGGGATTTTTTTCACAAACAACTTCTTTCAACAGTCAGTGGGATACACTTTATTGGCTGCAGTTGTTCGTAATAAATAATCAGAATAAAAACCTACGCATTCTTAACTTCCAATGCGCATACCGTTTTCTGTTAAAACACAAAACTTTATTTATTTTACGACCATCGGCTTCTCGTCGGCTCAGAGTTTGACGTAAAGGGGTTATTGATGTGGGAGGAAACCCACTTGTCCGAGTAAGTGACCACAATACCCTCTCACATACCACCACTGTCGATCACGGGGATCGAACTAGGGTCGCAGCAGTGAGAAGCGAATGTGTTAACCACTACGCTACCAAGACAACGGTTTTCTGTTGATGTGGCCCTCAAGCAAACGTACAAATATATCAGAAGTACGCGTCATAAAATGCTACGGCTATTTCCTGTTTTATCTTTTAAACGGGTACAAGTATTTTCTATTTGGGACTCATTCAAAAATCCGATTGTTTCCATTACCAATTCTTCGTCAGATATTTCACTTTATTATACTTTCATGTAAAATACTCCGATCTGATTGGCCGAGAAACATTTGTAAAAACATACTATTCCCCTCTGAGGGCAGAAAGCCACGCCCTCCAGGGTGATATTATCTAGCAACGGGAAGTATTACTTAACGACGGGAGCTATTCTAAAAAATATCACATGCGTCAAATTTATGCGCGTACGGTTCGCCGTAGATTGCTAGACGCCGTCGCTTGAGCGTTTGTAATTCACGCAACTATTACGCTGATTGTGGTTGATATTCAAAATATCGCATTACATTGATTCATTAAACGTCAACAGACGATAGCGACATGTTTTGAATTACTGAAACACCAGATTAAAAATTACTGAAATATCATTTTACATTTTTATGAATATATGTGTCATTGAGCATGATAAAACAGACATTCAGTATAATAAAACAAATAGTTCATGTAGTTGAGGGTAGTATTGAAAATTTTCACCCCTCGAAAACAAGCCGTTTTCAAAACGGAAGTTAATTTCTGAACTCCAGCTGAACTGGTTTACAGTCATCCCCTCGCTCTACGTGAAATCCGTAAAGGGAAGTTTTCCACAGTCGGATGTAGTTTAACAACAGAAAGCAGTAAGGCGAGTTCAAGTGACAATTTGTGGTTTACTTATCCACGATACACTGAAAGAGTAATTATATGAACTATAGGAAAACATCATGTAATATGTATCAATTTGATATAAACAAACATTTCATGCCTTCTCGTTATATATATATATATATATATATATACAAACATAGATACATATATACATACACACACACACCATATATATATATATATATATATATATATATATATATATATATATATATATATATACAAACATAGATACATATATACATACACACACACCACATATATATATACATGTATATATATATATATATATATATATATATATATATATATATATATATACAAACATAGATACATACATACATACACACACACCACATATATATATATATATATATATATATATATGTGTGTGTGTGTGTGTGTGTGTGTGTGTGTGTGTGTGTGTGTGTGTGTATATATATATATATATATATATATATATATATATATATGTGTGTGTGTGTGTGTGTGTGTGTGTGTATATATATATATATATATATATATATATATATATATATATATATATATAAAGACATATTGAGTAAGTCTGGATTTCTTTTCCCATACCTCGTTCGCTATTCTATCGTCTCCCTAAAGGTCCTATGTAAAATATACAATTTCTTTTTTCAAGAGAGAGAGAGAGAGAGAGAGAGAGAGAGAGAGAGAGAGAGAGAGATCCACAAACATCAATCGTCTTATTAAAGGAGAGGAGGGGGAAATCCTGGACACAATTTTAGTAAAATTCTCTATGAATTCAAATTCCCTTCAACTATATTTGATTTCATAGAATGTTTGCAATTTTTGTCTGAATTCTTCTCAAGTTGACCATCATCATTTTGTTACAGTAGTGGGAGTTGACCACTCACTCCAGTCTGATTTCCTTTGTTATGCATATACAATTTTGAACTGTGAACTGCTTTCCAGAAATTTTGTTTCTTTCCTCTTCCTGGATTGAAGTGAACGTTTAGTGAACCAACACAGTAATGGCTGGCCAGATCTCGGCGTTGTTGTGTTGTCTCTGTGAACTTATCTACCTAACGAATGTCGCCGTTGCTTACGGTAAGATACTTTGATATCCTTTTTTCTGCTACATAATGAGTAAGTTTTTAACTTTAGATTTGATTCTTAAGGTCTCAAATGCTAAGATATACCGTATAGTGTTGAATTTAATTAATAAGCGAAAAATAGAAAAAACGAAAACAAAAACGATAAAAATAGTTCGCATAAATTGCACTACTGTGGACTTCTAATGTTGGAATTTAATGGATCTGTATTTGAATCAAGGAGTTTGACTTACGATTCTCGAGGAGAATTGGAGATCGTGATCGAGATTAACAATTTACGTGATACTCTCTCTCTCTCTCTCTCTCTCTCTCTCTCTCTCTCTCTCTCTCTCTCTCTCTCTCTCTCTCTCTCTCTCTCTCTCTTACGCACATGTATGCCTTTATTTTGTAAAGTAATTTTACAATCTGGTTGCTTATAGACTTTGTCTTCTATATAAGTATAAGAATTGCTAAAATTCCTCTTCCTGGATAGTGGGGCCTCCGTGGCCGAGTGGTTAGAGCATCGGGCTCAAAATCACAAAGCCTCTCACCTCTGTCGGCGCGTGTTCGAATCTCGGCCGCGGCGTTATGTGAGCAAGTTTGCCAGTTTACTTGCGGAAGGTCGGTGGTCTCTTCCCAGGTACATTGTATCTGGGTTCTCTCCTCCACCAACAAAAACTGGACGCCACCAGATAACTGAAAAATTGTTGAGTGTGGCGTAAAGCAATAATCAATCAATCAATCTTCCTGGATAAAACAAATCTGTAACGTTTACTACTTTGTATTAATGATTTAGTATCCATACAATGTCATGTAACCTTTCGTAATTTTTTTACTGTCAATGACTCAGTTTAAAGCTGATGGAACCCCTCCGTCATCTTATTAGAATAACACGCTACTACAAGGGCACATTACAAACGCTGGGACAGGAAAAAGATCCCCCTTCACCCAGCCACTCAATAAAAACAAAAAACTAGGACAGAGAGAGAGAGAGAGAGAGAGAGGGCTGAGTTAAACGGTCCATCAATATACACGTATGAGTACGTTGCATTAGGTTAAACTATCCATCAAACCGACAATGAGTACGGACCGTAGATACTGACAGTGAATATTGACATTGAATACTGACAGTGAATATTGACATTGAATACTGACAGTGAATATTGACATTGAATACTGACAGTGAATATTGACATTGAATACTGACAGTGAATATTGACATTGAATACTGGCAGTGAATATTGACATTGAATACTGACAGTGAATATTGACATTGAGTACTGAAAATGAATATTGATAGTGAATAGTTGCAGTTAATGCTGGAAGTGAAAATAGACCATGGATATTGACAATATACATCAACACTGAATACTGACATTGAATATTGACATTGAATACTGATGGTGAATATTGACATTGAATACTGATGGTGAATATTGACAGTGAAAACCGACAATCAATGGGATTTTCGAGCTGGACATTAAATCTAGACGAAAACCAAAAGTAAACCATTGACAATGTATTGAGTTGTATTAAAATCCTAGCCAACCAATTCATTTTTAAGTTGTTGGGCGTTTAATGGAGTTGCTACTTTGGCATGTGAGGCATTTAGATTTTGGATGTGGATCCCTGTATACTGGAAACATGTTTGAATGGGCAGTGGTTTGATTTACATCTGGTCCAGTGTTAAATAAGAAACAGACTAGCAAGTATGTGTCGTGTTTTCTGCAAACGTTGTGTCGAGAATTAGCACAAAAAGGAATGTTTTGTTTTGTTTGTTGTGTATGTCGAGACCTTCAGTTCTGAAACAGTTCTTTGCCATAGTATTACAGAGGACTATCTTAGTTTCGTGAAATTTTCTTCGTTCGTCCCAATGACTGTTAGCCAGCTGGCAAAGAACCGAACAGTATTTAAGCAAATTAGAAGCCTCTGTTAATAACTTCTCTATGTGTATGTTCATAAAAATAAAAAAGGTTGATGCCCATTGGTCAGTTGATATGTGTGTTTTAGATGAGTGAACATTGTTGAAACTAGGCGAATTCTGATCTAGCTGAATGGAAACAGAAGCAATGATCTTGACTTGACAAACTGATTTCCCCGTATTTTCTGTTTTACCCTTATGGGGATATTTACAGCCAAGGGGATTCCGTCTGCTATTGGTATCGGATGCGCTATCGGGTTATATTTTGCCACCGACTCACCTGAAAATGTTTGTTGCAACCAATTTGCAAAAGAATTAACTGTTATGTCGCACTGTGATGCAATCTGGATCATTGGAGCAGACCATTCAAAGTTGCCTGAAGCCTACATACTGAACCTTGTTGCTGCAGAAGCTATTGGTTTTTATTGATTTTTTATATAATGTACTTTGATTGATTGATCGATTGATTTGTTTGTTTTACGTCCCGTCGAGAATTATAATGTACTTTGATTCTTCAGTATCTTGGGCAATAATTGTTTGGTATCATCATTTATCATTGAAAGTTAGCATGCTTGCAGTAAAATAATTCAGGATTGACATAATAAAATGTGCCAGGTTTTATTATCTACTGATTATAGGGATCTCAGCAATTGGCATAGCAACCTTGATTTTTATTGAATGATTGATTATTATTATTTATTGTTTTCCGTAACACTCAACAATTTTTCAGTTATCTGGTGGCGTCCAGTTTTTGTTGGTGGAGGAGGGAACCCAGATACAATGTACCTGGGAAGAAACCACCGACCTTCCGCAAGTAAACTGGCAAACTTGCTCACATAACGCCGCGGCCGAGATTCGAACACGCGCCGACAGAGGTGAGGGCTTTGTGATTTTGAACCCGATGCTCTAACCACTCGGCCACGGAGGCCCCCTTTATTGAATGATAGTACTACATTGATTGATTGATATAAAGTAATACTAGTGTCACTTGTCACCATATTGATATTCACCATAGTATATTAGTCTTGCTATCCACTGAATGATAGTAATACATTGGATTACAAATGTCACATACCACTGTATGTTGACTATAGTTATATTAAACATAGAAAATCAGTCTTACCATTCATCGAATGATAGTTGTACAAATAAAATGTAACATAATCAAAACATAACTCTGTCTGTCTACTGACACATTTCCTGGTGAACTGCGCACGAATTTATTCATCTTAATTTAAAATTCAATGACTGATAACTTCATATGTTTAAAACAACAGAAGTGTGCTTTATTAAATAAGCTAGGAACACCCGACAGAATCTTTTAATAGCTTGTGCTTCCGTTATCATTTAACTCAAAACTGATTCCATATAATAATAATTCCACCATGGATCAGACCAAACTAGTAAGAGATCTACGCATTTACAAACCTAGATAAGATCTACAATGATACACATCAACTTGTTTTCGCATGCTCCCAGAAACGTGTATAATTGTGTTCCTAATTTCGCAATGACTGGCTGTTTCGACGTGGCTCCTAGCTGTGAACACCGTTTCTAGCTAGGTAATGCCCTACTAACCCTCTGTGATGCCAGATCTTCATCACCGGAAGTCTGATGCCAGATCTTCATCACCGGAAGTCTGATGCCAGATCTTCATCACCGGAAGTCTGATGCAAAATGCGTGTAAGCAGTTGTTGCGTTCTGTCACTTTCCGATTGTGTTCTACATGGAGCCATCAGAATTCGTCCAATAATAATAAACTGTACACCATTAGTCAGGAACCCAGGAAAAGACGTACACACACTGGATCACAGACTTTTGGGAGTCGCATAAGTCTTTACTCCCTTTTTTAAAAAAACAAATATGCCGGGCGGTCTCAAAAATTAAAATTTGGGAGCGTTCACCAAGGCATATATTCGACCCAGTCCCATTCCTTGTAGGTGAAGTTTGAACTGAGATGTACTCTTTGCATTTGATGTTAAATTCTGTAGTAATCCAATAAGGCTCAATTCAGTATCTCTCTACCCACGTCCTTAACGTGGACACAATATGAAATGCCCATATTGCATAATCTGTTTCTAATTGTAATAAAGGGAAAACAATAATTTTGTTTGTGCTTAACATGTATGTAGTTGCACTGTGTGTTAATTTCTTACGTCCCAAAACAATTCACCCAAATGAAATATTTAAACTTGCTCAAATGAAGCACATCCTTCTTCCCGCGGGGCTGTACATGGCTACATGACCCGGGAGTCAGTATTTACGGTGGACGTTATTGTAATCCTAGCTAACTAAGAACCGGGAAAGGCAACACATATCACGACATCATTCTGGTGACATTTCTATAATTAACACATACATGTAGAACAGCAATTAGTTTAAATTAATACCTTCCCAAAGCTCACTTGACAATGCTATTTAAGTCATGATCAAAGTACTTCATCAGCATTTCGATCGCTGCTTGCAGTCTTTAAAGTATAATATATGCGATTTTTTTCTAAGACAACATTGTTTTTAAAACAAAAAGCCTGTTTGCAGTAGTACGGTATACAGTACAACGCGCTATGTTAAAAACGAAATCGTAATGTCCAGTTCATAATATTTCTAAAACTACAGGAAATGAAAATCACTTATCGTGAATACATTATAAAAATGTTCGTTATAACTGTACTTTGCTGTAATGCTTCCAGACTTATTATTTTTTCAGACAATATTGCTCGAGGAAAATCTGCAGAACAGAAGTACCCCCATACTAATTCTCAATGGGGAGCGGATCGAGCGGTGGACGGACGGAAATCAGACTTATCTGCTGCAGGAGGACAGTGTACAATATCCATTAATAACAGACGAAGAGCGAAGTGGTGGGTGGATCTAGGTGATGTCCTCAGTATACACCACATAACTATATACTACAGGACGGACAATGTGGCCTGGGGTAACAGATTTACTCAGTTAATGCTTTAAAGTACAAAGAAAACCTCGAATGTCTTAATCACATGTTGGACCATAAATCTGTTCCTTGGAACACTCTTTTGGATAGAAAGTCGTTACAAACCAGATTATATTGCTTGAAATTGTCATTTTTGAATTATCATCTTTATATTTCACGACTTAATATTCTAAAACATTCATAAAAGTAATTAATTTCCAACGTAATAAACTCGAATTGTTTCATAAGGTGATAACACGAATGCGAAGTCACGATGTCGTAGTGGCATTAACGCTGACACCGCAATACTAGTCTTACCTCGGTTTGATCATATATATATATATATATATTACACGAATGCTTTGAAATATAGGCGTAGAAATTTTATATTTGATATACATTTATGGAATAATAGCACAGATGGTCTGGAAACTTTTCGTTAAGCGCAATAGGCACCACTATATTGTAGTATTCAATTTTTTTCTTCACAATAACAGCTGTTTTTAGGGGGTGGAGGTGGGGGAGGGGGGGGGAAGAAACATTTAAAATAAAATAAATCAATAAAAAGATTAATTAATACATAGATAATATTTTTTTTAAAGATCAGATAAGGCATAATTGCTATTTCCTTTTTAACTTCCCAATTTGCCATTTTTATATACAAATATAATTTCTCATCAATTATGGAAACGTATTTGTGATTGTACACCTACTATACATCTAAACAACAGGTTTCTAAACCTACTATACGAACAGGCAGTACAAAGTCACTGACAGAAGCACTGAAATATACAATGAGATCCAAGAGACAAACATTAGATCAATTTTATAGATACCCGAGGTGTTTGAGAGTGTGATTGTAATTATTTCGGAAGAAAATTCTGCTCACAAACAATTTAAAAACATTTCACGTGTAAAGATGATTTATATTACGGGTTAGAAATTACATTTAAAGTTACTTAACGTTACGTCCAAGTAATTCCAAGGGACCTCCGCGGCCGAGTGGTTAGAACATTGCGCTAAAAACCACAAGGCCTCTCATTTTTAGTCCGCCGTGTTCGATTCTCGTATCTAGGTTCTCTCCTCCACCAATAAAAACTGGACGCCACCAGATAACTGCAGAAATGTTGAGTATGGAGGAAAACACCAATCAATCAAGTAATTCTAATCACGCATTAAATGCACGACTTTTTAAATTTCTAATGTTGTCATTGCTGATTTTATTCTCTTATAACCTAAAATTTTGGCCTCGTTCGATTTCCTAATAAAACAATTAATCCTTTATATTGACTAGTTTTTCATTATTTAAATCCATGATACGTAGACACTAAAGACGTCTGCAGATCTTATTCTTTTTGCTGCATGCACTGAAAGGCAACCTTAAAACCACGTGGTATGAGTGTATCATTCACTGACCAAATGAATGACGAAGAAAAATGGAAGCACATACAATATTTTACATATACCAAATGTCGATCAAAATTAATAACTGGGATAAGGTCATATGTTGAAAAAATTGAAAACTCTATGTTGAAAAATAACTGTTTATCCAGGGTATTGTTGTATAATAAATGTTTGTACAAGAGGAGGGTGGGGTAAAGGGAAAAAAGCTCGAAAGAGGTAAACGTATGAAGGTCAAAAAGGAGACAGAAGTTCACTACTAACATACAATGTATTACAGTATGTACAATAAAATTATTGAAAATCCTTATTACAAATGTTATAGGATTCCAACGGGAAGCGAAAAGAAGTTGTGGTTAAAATTTTCCAAGCCACATGTAAAATAAACTAGTTCGCACTGATTATGAATTATAGGGAATTCCGAGCCCAATCCATATCAAACTCGGACGGAACATACAATTAAAAACGCGAATAAGAATTACTTTTGCAAAATACCAGATATGATAATGACACACGAAATGAAAATAGCTTGAATATGAAACATTTTATGATATAAAATTGAATCTTAACAGTATGTTCAATGAAAACAGCCAAATCCGACACCTGTGCAATCCGTTTCATTGAGCATTTATTTTCATTCTCAATTTCATATTTTTACACTGATTATTTCAATACACTTTGTATTCCGACAAAAAAGTCTCTTATTGCATATCAGATTACATAGCTTTCACTAGTAAGAACAATAATCCATATACGATAGTTACCATAAAATAAAGGTGAAATCATTTTACTAGTTCTTTACAAAAATTGTAACTCTGATTATAGAAACATCTAAAGGACAACATATTTTACCAACTCCTGCTTAAGAATTACATTTTCGTACAGATTCCGGTAATGGTTACACGGCTCGCTTCCTTGGTTTCTCGGTATACATATCGAACACAACCAACAAAAATCAAGGAGTACTGTGTTTTAAAGACACGGAGTACACCAGAGCCACGATACCGAATACGACAACCATAACATGTCCTAGACATGGACAATACGTCATTTATTACAACGAGAGACTCGCGAGTGTTACCTATCCTGCTGAGTATTCCACGTACGCATTCAATGAACTCTGTGAATTTGAAGTTTACGGTAAGTGAACTCAAGTTATGTATTTTGATATAGTAGTCCATTTTTGAATTGACAAATGAACGAGTTGTTTTAATTTAAATCTACATTTCTAGTCAATGTAAAGGAAATTCAAATAATAATAATAATGATAATAACAATAAAGCTATATTTTTTGTTACAGTATAATCAATTTGTAATGTAAAATATTAATCCAAAACATGTCATATTGATTTAAAGCTGCTTAAAAACGGTTACCCATACAAAACAAAACTCAAGGTGAGCTGGAAGTGGCATCATGTTTTCGGAAACACCCTGAAGTATTTTATTTGCAATGGTTGATTCCTCTAATGGAGATTTTGTCATCCAGAAAATAGGAAATATTTCGTATGGAGTTCAACACTTTATTGTAAACTAAAACAAAAAATTCAAGAGAAGCTTCCAATCTTTTTGTCCTTTTAATTCATTTTATCGAACGTTATGGAAATAAAATGAAGTGTTACATATACCCTTATAAATGAATTCACAAATCAATTCTAGGTTGTCCAACACCAGGCTTGTACGGAGAGAATTGCAGTATACCGTGTCCTCAGAACTGTCAGGAGACACACTGCAACATAGAGAACGGAATCTGTCTGGGGTGTATTCCGGGATACAAGGGATCTTTCTGCGATCAGCGTGAGTCTTGTTACATGTTCAACTCTGGTCTTAAGTAATACTTCTGAAAATCAACATATGTGTTTTAGCGGTTTAAAATGGTGTCAGTATTGATTGATTGTTTGCTTGCCTTACGCTCCGTTGAGAATTTTTCACTTATTGAGACGTCACCAGCTGTAGGTGCTGTACCACAAATTTAGACCTATGCTTAGCGCCCAGGGCCGTAAAGTATCAGTGAGGGTTCTTTAACGTGCCAACGCCTACTGTGAAACGGAACATCCGTTTTTAAGGTCATATCCGAAAGACCCGTGATTCTCACTTTTAAATGCCCAATATTTGGCGAAGGCGTAATCACTACCAATATTAACGGCTTAGGTTTGACGCGGCCATGGCAGGAGCGGGACTCGAACTCACGACCTCCCGGTTAGGAGCAAACGCTCTAACCACTGAGCTACCGCGACCGGTGTGTCAGTATCAACCTTGTATCTCATCTTTTCGTACCTTTGATATATATCATACATGTGTTCTAAACATAGATACAATTTTATTCTGGAAACATAGACACATTCAGTTACCATACAGAATAGCTGGTCCAAACCAGGGAACTGGAATTCAATAGCAATTATTTAAGGGGCTATGTTCATGGGCGGAAGAATATTTTAAATAGCAACATAAATATACATGTATGTACAAACCATGGGCTCCCTGGTCGGTAATAAGTCAAGATTTCACACATACCAATAGAATCGCGCTCATTATATTAGACGCAAATCATTACATTTGATGCAGTAGTAAACACAGTCCGCACTGTCTAGTCTGACACCTGTATAACCCGACACTGGAAATTCGACCTCCTATATAAGTTTTTTTTTCACCCAGATCGTTACAAATCATTATTTTATAACGTTTATCTTTATGAAGATTTAATGTTAAAATTTAACTATGCTGGTTGTAAACAAATCAAATGTGAAATCAAATGTAAAAACGGAAAACATCTAAACGCAAAAGCATTCAATATTAAAATACATCTAGAAGATAAGCTGACACCCATTTTTAATTTCATGATTTGTCATATGCATAGACATCAAAACAATTTCGATAGATTAAATAGAGGATAATTGGAGTACCTCTTATTTGTCTGTTTACAAAGCATTTCAAGAACGAATGTGTAGCAATGGGGTAATAGACGAAAACACTTCATTTTTTTTTAAAATGTAGATCATCAGAGAATCTTTGGGGGAGGCTTCCGTTTGTTCTGTAAATACCAAGGAAAAGAGAGACAAACTGTAATATTTTTATAAAATCCTATTCAATTAGACAGAGGCACTTGATTACGTAATCATGACGTAACGGTTATATACTTTATAATTCAGGAAGCTAGAGTAACGTACTGATATAATTTGTCATATTTAAATTAATTTTTATATTCATATTTACAACCCCGTGAGGATCCGGGTTGTTAGAATAGATCCTCGGCACCCCTGCCTTGTCGTAAGAGGCGACTAAATTGTGTGGTCCTTCCGATGAGACCGCGAAAACCGAGGTCCCGTGTCACAGCAGGTGCGGCACGTTAAAGATCCCTCCCTGCTTAAAGGCCATAAACGCCGAGCATAGGCCTAAATTATGCAGCCCTTCGCCGGCAATGATGACGTCTCCATATGAGTGAAAAATTCTCGAGCGGGACGTAAAACAATTGAAATCAATCAATCATATTTATGAATAGATTTTTGCATTTATGCATGTCACTGTTATAAATGATTCAGCTCCTTGTATAATTACTATAATATCTGTTAGAGTTTAATATACACCTATCATTTCTTTAAAACAGTAATTGGGGCCTCCGTGGCTGAGTGGTTAGAGCATCGGGCTCAAAATCACAAGGCCTCTCACCTCTGTCGGCGCGTGTTCGAATCTCGGCCGCGGCGTAATGTGAGCAAGTTTGCCAGTTTACTTGCGGAAGGTCGGTGGTCTCTTCCCAGGTACATTGTATCTGGGTTCTCTCCTCCACCAACAAAAACTGGACGCCACCAGATAACTGAAAAATTGTTGAGTGTGGCGGAAAGCAATAAATAATCAATCAATCAATCAATAAAACAGTATTATTCGTTATATGCGATGACTCCAACAAACACAGCTGTTGTAGAAATCATTATGACAGTTCTACGGTATATGCATCAGCATTCCTATTATATACTATACGCAAAGGATGCAATACATTAGAGTTTAAATATTACCAACATGATGTACTTTTTACAGAATGTGATAATAATACATACGGTTTTGAGTGTAAACATGCCTGTAGTAACTGTAGTGATGGGGAACAGTGTAATCACGTGAACGGAAGTTGTCCAAACGGATGTGACGTCGGAGCGCAAGGTGATAAATGTGATGAAGGTAAGAAAAAAGCAGAATATGCATATTTAAGGAAATTCTTTCACAGAGAAGCTCAATGTAGCGTGTTAAATTATTCTTATATATGGTCTTTTCAAATTTAATCCCAACCACAATTTCGTAAACAAGGCTTTAAAAATACTCTATTCAAAATGTATCGGACTTGACTAGGAAAAGATAATATGTTACGATGATCCTGGTCCATAAAAGCGTGATAAGATACCACGTGATAACTTGGGATATCCGATTCTTTGAAAGATTCAGTGCCTTATACTGATATAATGTTTTTAAAATGAATTGAACAATACACAAACTATTGGAAACAAGGTCTAAACATTTACACGTACCTCTCAATATGTTGTCCTTAAGTATGTACAGTGCTTGGATATACATAATATGTATTTAAAATATCAATACAAAAACCAACTGAATTGAATTCAATTAATTTGACTTGAGCACTAAGTTATAGAAGATATGTATGCTTACCTTATGTTTCCATTCTCGACCCTAGCTTCAATCCCCGGGGCCCTGATCCGCCCCGTGGGGATCCGGGTCAGAATAGATGCCCAGGTGTAGCACGTTAAAGACCCCTCCCTGCTCAAAGGCCATAAAGTGCTGAGCATAGGTCTAAATTTTGCAGCCCTTCACCGGCAATGGTGGCGTGTGCGTGTGAGTGAACGATTTGCGAGCGGGACGTTAAACAATATATAATCAATCAATCCCCTGGGGGCCTCCGTGGCCGAGTTGTTAAAGCATTGCGCTCAAAATCACAAGGCCTCTCACCTCTAGTCGGCGCGGGTTCGAATCCCGCTCGCGCCGACACATGTGGGAAAGTTTACTACTTTACTTTCGGAAGGCCTATGGTCTCTTCCCGGCTACACTGTATTTGATACTTGGGGCCTCCGTGGCCGAGTGGTTAGAGCATCGGGCTCAAAATCACAAAGCCTCTCACCTCTGTCGGTGCGTGTTCGAATCTCGGCCGCAGCGTTATGTGAGCAAGTTTGCCAGTTTACTTGCGGAAGGTCGGTGGTATCTTCCCAGGTACATTGTATCTGGGTTCTCCCCTCCATCTACAAAAAACTGGACGCCACCAGATAACTGAAAAATTATTGAGTGTGGCGGAAAAACAACAATCAATCAATCAATGAATCAA
This sequence comes from Ostrea denselamellosa, assembly GCA_024699665.1. Lineage (NCBI taxonomy): Eukaryota > Metazoa > Mollusca > Bivalvia > Ostreida > Ostreidae > Ostrea > Ostrea denselamellosa. Next base: position 7,434,667 of record JAMZEH010000050.1, read on the forward strand.
TCAGTCAATCAATCCCCGGGTCCTATTTTACAAAAGAACTCTACGAACTAAGACTAAAAATGTTACATAGTTCTACACGTCATCAGCATATGAAATTATACTTACATAACATGACATAGCTAAATTCTTCTTATTCATATTAAAATAACAATTTAATCAAGGTGAAGAATAAAATAAATTGCCAATAAAAAATTATATTTTGGTCTTACTCGTAAATTCTTTTGTAAAACATGGCCCTGTCTGTGATGTAGAAACCTATACCAGTGTTGTAGTGTTGCATACTAATAACTGTCCATTTTTAAAATCCAAGTCGAACATTAAGAAAAAAATGTTTTCTTGCATGTTTCAGAAAATATTCTTCGAAATTAGGGTTTAGCATTCAGCAACATATATGTTTCGTTTTGATTAAAATTTCATATCAACTGACAATTCACTAGTATTGGGTAAAATGGTTATCGGAATAAAAAGAGATATGTGTATTCCCCATTCATTGAACATTTCAATGAGGATACTCATACTCCTATTACATTCCCCTAACTCTGGGCTTACATCCACCAAGAATTAGATAATTTGAGGGTTCAAATAAAATAAATACACACCTACATTTACAAACTAAATACTCTGTCATGTGACAATTGAAATTCATTACTATTCCTATGCTCTGAAGATTGATCTACATTTACATGATATAGAAATATGATAGATGTATATACCCAGGGAACTTCCGACTTTATATCAACCTATATGTTTTCGTTCAAGTAATGAAATGACAATATGGAAGTGCAAATTTAAAAAAATTAAGCCGCAAAATTCCAGCGCATTTTTATTGAAAAACGTTTATAAGTATATCAGACACATGTATATATCTTTAGATACATTGGAAACTAACAAACTTCACTGACTTTTTTTTTGGGGGGGGGGGGGGGGGGGTAAAAACGCACCCTATTCTAATTATTATTCATTTCAAAATGGAGATCATCGTCAAAAAATAAAAATAAAATGAAATAAAAACACAAAACAGCAAGACTATTGAGGTTGTCTGCATTTCTGGTGTTTGTGAGGGTGTTAGGATTTCTGGTGTTTGTGAGGGTGTTAGGATTTCTGGTGTTTGTGAGGGTGTTAGGATTTCTGGTGTTTGTGAGGGTGTTAGGATTTCTGGTGTTTGTGGGGGTGTTAGGATTTCTGCGGAGGAAGGTGTTTGAACTTGTTTTCATAACGTGTAGTGGTTCATTGATTGATTGTATATAGGTGTAACCGGTCGACAGGGGATGTTTACTCCTCCTAGGCACCTGATTCCAGCTCTGGTATGTCCAGGGGCCCGTGTTTGCCCAACTACTAATTTGTATTTTCTGTAGGAAAAATGAGATTGATCACTGTTTGTTGTCTTAGCCTTTTATTTTTGATTAACGTCCCTCTCGAGAATCTTTCACTCATATGGAGACGTCACCATTGTCGGTGAAAGGCTGCAAAACTTAGGCCTATGCGCGACGCATATGACCTTTGAGCAGGGAGCGATCTTTATCGTATTACACCTTCTTTTGCGGTCTCATCCGAAGTACCGAGCCATTTGGTCACCCCTTAGGATATACAAGGGGTACTGGAGACTTATTCTAGCCCGGATATTCACGGGGACCGTATAATGGATGCCGTACATGTTAGGGTAAATTAAAAAAAATAACCACAACAGTTATTCTTGAGTATTTCTCCAACCAAAAAAATCGGCTAACATTAACATACATGTACATGTAAATCGATGTTAATCTTAAGACCCAACAATTCATAGTCAAGTAATTATTAAGATTAATCGGTAGAACATACCATATTTCTATTTACAAACTACTTATTAGGGTTCGGTTCATGGACCGTAATGAAAATTAATAGTAGTTGGTTTTATGTATTAATTTGTATTTTGAAAATAATTCCTACATAAACACTCATATAGCACTGATTTAATTTGGTTACACGACGTCAGTGAATGCATGTACCAAAGTCGATTTGAGTTAGTTTGTTGTTTTTTTGTTGCTTTTTTTTTCCGGTTTTTTTGTTTTTGTTTTGTTTTGGGGGGTTTTTTGGGGTTTGTTTTTTTTTTTGTCAAATTGTGTATTTAAGTACTTTATATGTTACAATACTTCGTTCCATTTTTTAATATGTTTATCTGACAGAGTGCCCTAGTGGTTGGTTTGGAAAGAACTGTGCTACACCGTGTAATCCAAATTGTAGAGGTTGCAAGAGATTTTATGGCAGGTGCGAGTCTGGTTGTTTTCCTGGGTGGAAAGGAACATTCTGTGAGAAAGGTAATGTCTTATTTCAGTTTATTTCAATATATGCGTCTTACTATACACATGTTCGTAACAAAAAAATGTGTGCATTATTAATATCCAAAAGATACAAAATAATTGCGGAAACTGCTTTTCTTCTTCAGTGAAACCGTGGATGACTTCAATGTTAATTTACAATAATTATCTTCTATGAATATATATGTAATTGGGTTTTTTTCAACAGAGTATTCACTAGATTTGCACATTATGTACACTAAAGAAGGGGGGGGCGGGGGGTTCAGCGGACTTAAATAACACCTTGTGGGAAGGTGTTAAATTCCCGATGCAGATAAATTCGATACTTGATGGAAATACTAAACAAACGTTTCCACGCATTCATTGCCAATTACCATTATAAATGTAAGTAAATTTAATGCTCATTACAGAATGTGACGGGAGACTGTATGGAGAAAACTGTACACAGCCCTGCGGCCAATGTCGGGATTTAGAACAGTGTCATCACATCAACGGAACATGTTTAAACAGATGTGACAGAGGATATCAAGGCGGGAAATGTACTGAAGGTGAATGATTATGATTGTTCATGGCGGGTCCCTCAATGAAATTTGTAAAGGTCTGTGGTAATTGTCTATCCATCTGTCCTTCATAACTTTCATTGTGACACGATATGTTTTGTACAAACGGGACACATTTATAGATTTTAGAGTGATGAGATGAAAGGTCACATGACCTGATAAGTTGAAAAGACTTTTCATATCTTATACAAAGATACTTGGCGATGAAAGAAAGACACCTATACATTTTGTGGTCACGTGGTCATGTCATAGGTTAGGATCGCATCAGACCTTCAATCCAAGTTTGATACATATTTACTGTGACACATATCTTGAAAAGTTTTTTTTTATTACAAAGAAGACACATATATTCATCTGCCTTTCTATTTGAACATTTTCACTCCCAAAAACGTCTTTCATAGTTCATACAAATATAGTGATAATCAAAGGTGGAAGGTCAAGGCCAGATGGCTCACAATGTTTAATACATTTAGAACTTTCATATTTCTTGTCAAATTGTGTATTTAAGTACTTTATATGTTACAATACTTCGTTCCATTTTTTAATATGTTTATCTGACAGAGTGCCCTAGTGGTTGGTTTGGAAAGAACTGTGCTACACCGTGTAATCCAAATTGTAGAGGTTGCAACGGATTTAATGGCAGGTGCGAGTCTGGTTGTCTTTCTGGGTGGAATGGAACATTCTGTGAGAATGGTAAATATATGCTTTATTTCAGTTAATTTCAATATATGCATTCTTACTATACAAATGTAAGTAATAGAAAAGAATTGTAAATAATGTTTGCGCAGATATAGCCAAAAGAGGTCAAAGAGGTCAAGTCATTGCGGAAAAATGCCTCTTTGTCTAAGAGTATGATTAATAGAAACAAAAAACTTACTGAAGTGGTGTATGACAGCAGTGTTTATTAATTCATGAATATGTATGTAATTGGTTATTTATACACCACAATATACATTAGATTTGCACTTGTATACAGTAGAGAAGGCCATTCAAATGTCTCATTAACATACTCCTATATTGAACCCTGTTGGAAGGTACTGTCTTAAAGAGACTTATAAATTCGATATTAGCTGGGCATATTAATAAAACGCGTCCAAGCATTCAATATAAATTTCTATTATACATGTAAATAAATTTATTACTTATTACAGAATGTGACGGGAGAATGTATGGAGAAAACTGTACACAGCCCTGCGGCCAATGTCGGGATTTAGAACAGTGTCATCACATCAACGGAACATGTTTAAACAGATGTGACAGAGGATATCAAGGCGGGAAATGTACTGAAGGTGAATGATTATGATTGTTCATGGTGGGTCCCTCATCGAATTTGTACAAGGTTTATAAGGATTGCATTGTCTGTCTGTCTGTCTGTCATTTATCACTTTCATTGTGACATGATATGTTGAATATTTTTCTATGTATATTTTCCTATATCTTCTACAAACTAAAGGTGTTACCATAACGGGACACATATAGAATATAGAGGTCAATGGTCGCATGACCTAACAAGTGGAAAAAAATTTCAATAAAGACCTTTCATATTTAATACAAAGGTAGTTATCGATTAAATAAAGACACCTTTACATTTTGTGGTCACGTTGTCATGCCATAGGTTAGGATCGTATTACACCTTCAATCCAAGATTGATATACATTCATTGTGACAATAGTATCTTGAAAAGTTTTCATAATCTGCAAAAAGTAGTTTTCTTTTTAAATGAAGACTTCTAGAGATTGACATATATCCATTTTCCTTTCGTTTTGTCTTGATCAGTTTCCATAAAACCCCTTCGAATTTCAAAGGTAAATCAAAGGTGAAGGTCAAGGTACAGCAGATATTCCTACAAAGTATTCTACATTTAGAGCTTTCACATTTTATACATGTACAAAGGTATAGTTGATCCAGCATTTAAACATGGAAATGCAAATTTGGGATTAGAACACAATTATTCTTTCCTGCTAATACAAGCATTATACTTTATTACTTTATTGGGGTCCTTCTGGACTGAAACAGTTCTAGTTCAACTCTATGCTATGTGTTTAAATCAATCACTATCCACAATCTCAGATAATTCCCCTCTGGTTTCTGCCTCCGAATGGTTCAGTTACAGAGGCATTTTATCTTGGTTTTAAGAAAACAAATCGCAAAAAATTCAATGAAAATTAATTCGCATACTAGTGTTGCTGTCGTTTGTGACGATCTACGTGTTGAATTGATTGATTGATTATATGTTGTTTAACGTCCCGCTCAAGAATCTTTCACTGATATAGAGACGTCACCATTGCTGGTGAAGAGCTACAAAATCTAGGCCTATGCTCGGCACTTATAGTGAGGGTTTTTTTACGTGTCACATCTACTGTGACCTTGGTTTTTGCGGTCTCATCCGAAGGACCGCCCCATTTAGTCGCCTCTTACGATAAGCTAAGGGTGCTGAGGATCTATTCTAACAACCCGGATCCCCACAGGTCTGTTGAATTGAATTGAACATTATTTTATTGTATCTATCTATCTATCTATCTATCTATCTATCTATCTATCTATCTATCTATCTATATATATATATATATATATATATATATATATATATATATATATATATATATATATATATATACACACACAAAGGGATTGGTTACAATTTCATTCTACTTAGACATACCTTTCACGTTATTGTAGTTTCAAAACATTCATTTTCTGGAGAAAAAAGAGGATTCCATTTATATATAAATTCGTGCACAACTGTTCATACGTTCTTTTCATGAATGTATTCCATTCATTTCCTATTATCTCAGATTTGGGATTTGCTTAATCACAAAAATTTTTTTAAAATCGTGTTCAACGTAATGAAAATGTTGATGGAGAATTTGGAATTTCAAATATATTTGCTTTCTGTCGCATGTTTCATTTATTTTATTAGCATAATAGACTCCCCCTCCACTCACTGAAATGTGAACATAATCATTGTAACCCGCTATAAGGCTGGTAATTGCTTTATGAACAGAATGTCCAGAAGGTCGCTATGGTTACAACTGCCAGGAGAGATGTAACATCAACTGTGGAGTACCTGAGAGATGTGACCGAGTAACAGGACAGTGTCAGAATGGATGTCAGGCGGGGTGGAAAAATCAGAAGTGTGATTCAAGTAAAGAAAGATCAGGATATATAACAGCATGAATTTTTCTTTTCATTTTTATGTTTTGTGGGGTTTTTTTTTTCATTCCCCTTATTTGCTGTCATTTAGATATGCATTAGTATCTACCTGCCACTGAAAACTGAAATTGTTTTTCTCATATCTCATCAATGATTATCTCATTTCTACAATTAATGTTTATGCAAAATAAATAATGCATCAGTTTTTCAATATATATGTCTTCATTTAAACAGAATGCGATGGTAGAACATTTGGACTAAACTGTAATCAATCGTGTGGTGTTTGCTTGGGTAACGAACAGTGTCATCACGTGAACGGCACGTGCACAAATGGATGCGACAAGGGTTACAAAGGAATCAACTGTACACAGGGTAAGTTATTCAATTATCGTTGCGGTTAATTAGTAGCTTATTAGTTTGGACCAAAAAAATTGATTTATTATTTGAAATAATGGTAAAGATCACTAAGAGTATTCAATCTCGTAATTCCCATAGAAAATACAGATTAGAGAGATGATCAACTGATTAACATAATAAGAGTTTTATTGAAATTGAACAAAATTCTAACTAAATACTGAAGTCAGCAGAACTGTCACATATAACTGAGTGTACCCAGAATTGTGATATTACACAGAACTGTGATATAATCTGATATTAGACAGAGGTGTGACACAACTGATATTACACAGAATTGTAATATAACTGAAAGTATTCAGAAGTATGAAATAAATGGGCATTGCACAAACCGAGGATTGATTGAGATATTAAACATATGATATAAAGAAGCAAGTGATATTTTACATTGCTACAAGTAAATTTGATGGCGAAATTGCATTATATTAAAGGAATCTTGAACATGTAAAATGTGATCAAATGAATGTTTTAAACTTCATATATGTGCATGTGGCTTTCACGGAATAGAAAAGCAACCAAAAAGGTTTAGACGTTCCATTTCCTACTCGCCGCCAATTTCCGCATACAGATTCCTGTGCTTCCCCTACTCTTAATTGTGCATTCTTTATGTAGCATGTGTACCATGTCTTAATATATACATATGTATACAGTTGAACTTCGATGTCTCGAACTCCAATATCTCGAATATCATGGATATGTCGAAGTAATTTGGAAGTCACAGCCACTTATTCTTTAAGTATTTTACTCTCGATATCTCGGATATCTGGATGTTTTTTCTTCGGTTTCATCGAGTCAGATGCAATCTGTGCACATTACTTGTTTTTCTTAATGACGTCATTTATTTAGAGTGTGGCTGGAAGTCCTTTGGTTATAATTGCAATGAAACATGCAGTACGAGTTGTTTCAATCAAACATGTGACGCTGACACTGGATCATGTCCACAGGTAAGTATGAATTTACACATCAAAAAACGTAGTGGAAAAATAAGGAATTAATCAATATTCATTCCAAAATACGAGTAGCTGAGGAAGCCTTACAAGATTAAACGATATCAGCGGGTTCCATGCTGAAGCCGCAAATAGTTAAGTTGTTAAACGCGAAAAAGGCAGTATTAATATCCACCGTAAAACGCTTGCAGTGAAAGTTGTGGGTTTTCTTGGAGGAAACCTACAACACCTAGGTACTGTGTTGCGATAGACGTTGGCATGATTTAAAAACATGCTAGCTCCGAGCACTTACCAGTTGTCTGGACTGGTGGCTGAATCAACGAAACATATTTCTACAAAAGGTTACACGACTCCAAGTACCGAAAGATACTTACTTCTCCAAAGAATACTTTTCAATTAAAATAATTTTCAACATTAATTGACTCCAATAGTGATTCGTATTTAGTTAAGTATCCTTTAAAAGACAGTAATTGTCTTGACTCAACAATGATTCAACAATTACATACAATGATTCTATATACCTCTAAGGTGCCCAAGGGTCAGCATGACGTTGTATCCTTTGTATGAAATTAATCATATTCTTCACTGTTGCGTTAAATATCTTTAATTAAGAGTCAATGGAGTATTTAAAAAAATACTTGCAAATATTGTTACAGATTTCGCGTTTTATCATCGATATCGAATGGTTGTCGATTTTGGGGTGGATCTGTTACAATTCCTAAATCCTGTGAACGTTTGTAAAGCATTGTTGCAAAACGATTTTAGTCTTTCATACCTTCATGTAGACAAACTTCTAAAATTGAATTGATTTAATTATGTGTACGAACAAAGAAACTCTAGATTTTCTCGAGAAATAAAAAATATGAATGAATATTTAAAAAGCTTTGTACCCCTTACTTTTCACAATGATTCCCTAGAAGGTGCGTATCTTCTACGATTGATTCATTGATAGTTTGCCGTTTTATGCTGGTGAGATCCCGTGACATGGCAGTTGTTACAGCGGCCCTCAACGACACGCATAGATTTGTGTCACTCCAACTGATGACGTCTGACTATCAGTAAAAACTGTTGAAAGGACGTAATACAACGAAACAAAATGTGCAGTGTGAAAACCTTATACCTACGATTGACGCCTAGCGCTATTTATCAGTGAAAGCTTTTATCATACCAATTTCTTTTTTTCGAAAGTTCCATCCAATAGACCCTCAACCCTCAGTTTTAAAGGTGATCTCTAAGGATTCGGTTATGTCCCTTTTCATTTATACCAGGATATCCTGCTTAGTAATATCATCTGAATGTTTTATACTCAAGAATACTGTATATTTTTCGGATTCGTATATTATTTGTAAATACGACACTGCATGAATTCTGCAGTCTTCGGATCCTTGAGTCTTGGGCTGAGACTTGCAGTTAAAGGTTTGTGCTACGGGTTTCCTTTGTCCAAAGCATAATGTCAGACTATTGACATGAATGCATATTACATCCACGTCTTTCGTCATAATCTTTTTAGTTTTTTTTTCAGGTAAACAAACAAGAAAAAGACAATTCAGTCGACAGCACTCCGATTATAGGTGGCGTCCTGGCTGCTGTCATTCTATGCCTCGTTGTTGTTGTAATTCTGATCGTGTTCAGAAGGTAAACGTCTCACGCTTCTTTTTGTTTATAGACACAGCGAACTCCTCCAACAGAACAATATTATAACACTCCTGCATACATATCTGATTACTGCATTCTATTATGGAATATGAATTATGTTGCATAATATTTGTTTATTGCATGCCATCAAAGTATGAGTTAAATTCTCCAGTATCTTTTTGTGTATATGATCAAAGTATGAATTAAATTATCCAATTATATTTGTTGTATATAAGCAAAAATTCTATATCCAACTTTCATGACGAATAGTGAAAGTTCGTCCTTTAATCGTGGACTGGGGCCTCCGTGGCCGAGTGGTTAGAGCATCGGTCTCAAAATCACAAAGCCTCTCACCTCTGTCGCCGCGTGTTCGAATCTCGGCCGCGGCGTTATGTGAGCAAGTTTGCCAGTTTACTTGCGGACGGTCGGTGGTCTCTTTCCAGGTACATTGTATCTGGGTTCTCTCCTCCACCAACAAAAACTGGACGCCACCAGATAACTGAAAAAATTGTTGAGTGTGGCGGAAAGCAATAAAATCATTAATCGTGCACATGTTTCACATATTTTTAGAACGAGGTCGACTAAAACAAGAACTGATCTACCTCCCCAAGAGAGATCTCCAATGGAAACAGCGGAAAATTTATATGGTAAGAATATGTTTCGTTTATAAATGTGTCTATATATGTACGTATACAATATCTAGAGCCAGTGAACAAGAAACCCTATTTCCCACATGCTTTTGTTTTTATTTAGAAGAACTTTATTTTCATATGTTAGTATCACTGAAAACAAAACCTCGGGGCATACGTAATAACCAGATGGCATAATATCACTATAAGTGTGGTGTAAGATGGCTTTACCTGAACAGTGAATCATATTATCAACGATATACAGATACCGACTTGTATACATCATAAATCCGTGTCTATTTGACTTTAATCAAACGTAGACATATAAATAATATTTGACAATAATCGTATTTTGTAGAGAACAATGCTGGAGTAAGTCAAGCTTTTACCAACATGGATTCCGAACAGAAGGTGATCTCAAAATCGGAAAGGATATCAACACCTGACGCAAGCGCAAAGAAGTACGAAGCCAAGACCGATGACGACACTGATGACGAAGGCATAGAGAGTCCCTATGGTGACATGTACATAAACGAAGAAAATATAGCTGACGTTCCAGTCAGTCAGCTGGAGAGCGTTATTGCCGAGAAAAAGAGAAACGAAGAAGATGGGTTCAAAAGAGAATATGCTGTAAGTTACGGTAACCAGACCCAGAAAGCACGTGATGATTGAACTGTTCATACAATGAATGATGAAACAACTTTAGCCTTCCTTAGATATTTGATTTGCTTTTCTTTAACTGAGGATACATGTATACTATTGATATATACCTATGTGGCTCTTCATGCATGTTTCTGTACACATTGAATTTTAAGATTTAAGAACATGAACTGCGAGCATTACGTCAGCATAATTCATGAAGCACATTAGCACATCATGAAAAGTGTGTATGCGTGATTCTTTGATTGATTGTTTGTTTTACGTCCCGTCGAGAATTTTTCACTCATATTGAGACGTCACCAGCTGTAGGTGAAGTACCTCGAATTTAGACCTATGCTTAGTGCTCAGGGCCGTAGCAGCGAGGGTTCTTTAAAGTGCGAACGCCTATCGTGACACGGGACCTCCGTTTTTAAGGTGATATCCGAAAGACCCGTGATTCTCACTTCTAAATGCCGAGAGTTTGGTGAAGGAGCAATCAATGCCTATATTTCTATATTTATGAAGGTTATTTCCATTAATGAGGAAATTCAATTTTACTATTTCGTCTCCGATTCCGTGGTGGATTTAATGTGTAGCATGACCACTTTCTGTGTGAACTTGGGCAACGTTTCAGTAAATAAGTACACTACTTGTATAAGATATAACGAGTTCGGGCAATAAGCGTCTTTTTTATGGTTGTGGGAAGGGGAGGGGGAAACGGAGATTAAAATTGCCATCATATCTGTCTGAAAAGTCTTACTTTGCAAGAAGAGTAGTGCCCAACCCCAAAATCGTGTAAGGGGGGGGGGGGGGGGGGGGTATCCTTCAGTACACGAGTGCATATTCATTAATGTCACCTGGCATTTATTGCAACTATAAAAAGAGATCAGCTGATTAAATGATGTCTGAATTTAAAATGACGAGCTCTGCATGTGACAAAGGGAAAAGTATGTCACATGTGACGTAGAGTGGTTATCCCCCCTCCCGTTGCTACGTACCTAGAGATTGGTGCATAAAATGTGACTATTTATGATATAATTCCATAGCGATTGGTTATTGTACACACTGACTCAAGAAAATAAAAAAAATGAGTATCTATTTATATACCATACCTTTGAGGAAATGCACGATGTTATTTTTTAGTCTTCCACTACCAAACATCAGAAATTTAATCTAATTTTTGTGGTACTAAGATATTCGCTCGCAACATTCTAAAAGATATTTTCTCCATCGTCAACTTCCCATATTGATATGGCAATATTCCATCATCACCTGTATATGGTGTTTATATCTCCCAACTGATTCGATACGGAAGAGCTTGTTCTGCATATGATCAGTTTTTAAATCGATGCGGGCTACTGACAAAGAAGTAGATGTTACAAGGATTTGTACAGTCTTGTCTAAAGTCAGCATTTCGTAAATTTTGTGGTCGTTATAACGATCTAGTTTGCCAGTACAACTTACCATTAAGCCAAATGCTGTATGATGTGTTTCATACCAATTGTTAGGCAGTTCTTCACACACTGATTCTGACTACGGAGTACTTCGTTTACCTGATCGGAATATAGGAGTCACGGCGGGTGTGACTGATCTACAGGAAATGCTAACCGGTCGACAGGGGATGCTTACTCCTCCTAGGCACCTGATCCCACCATTGGTATGACCAGCGGTCCGTGTTTGCCCATTTCTCTGATTTGTATTTTCTATAGGAATTACAAGATTGAATACTGCTAGTTATCTTGGCCTTTTCATCGGACACATATTTTTTTAATCAGAAATGAATCACCTTTCGCTATCATTAATTTCCATTCTAGAGTTGCCCAAGTGACGCATAATTTTTGTACCTTCTTTTTCGGAAGAGTTCCCAATTTTTTGTTGTTCCGATATCCCGTATTGGAAAAGATGTGGAAGGAAAAAACATAGAAAATGAAAACATATAAAGATGAGTAGCTTCAGCTTAGAAGGCCTTTATAAAGTGACTTTTTACAGCATTCCGTGTGTATAATCTATGTTGTTCACACTCTGACGTCTCTGCCATACAATTAAGGAAAACCAATTCTAATTATCTGTGTTATTCTTCCTTTAGATGTTGCCGTACGGAGAACAGCACCAGTGTGATGCCGGAAAGCGACCCGAAAACGTGCCAAAAAACAGATTTAAAACAACTTTCCCTTGTAGGTCTTCATTTGTTACATATGATAGAATCCCTGCTGAATTGAGTAACTGGATTTTTATATACGTATACATTGTTGCTCTCTGTCTTGGTACTAATATATTTAAAGATAAATATGGCGATGAATAAAAATGCTAGAATTCAGTTCATACTCAATTTTTAAATGAATACAGCACTACAGTCAACTTTGGTTTACATAAAAAAAAATTCGACAAAAGTTTTAGCACGTACCTTACACGGGACTTGGTTTTTTCTTGTTAATTGATTAACTATGGAGATCAAAACTCTCGTTTCACGTGAGAATTTTAATCATAAAATCGTCCGCGGATTTCATTTGTGGTTACATAAACGTTTACCTTCGATACTATTCTTGCTTAGCGCCGTTTCGCGGACCTTGTTGAAAAATTCCTATGTAATTTCTTAAAGACTAGTTGCATTTCTTTTACAGATGATCATTCCAGAGTCAATTTAAAAGGAGACAGCGGAACATCGTCCGACTATATTAACGCCAATTACATCAATGTGAGTCAACACTCATAACCAGTATCTGAAGAAAAAATGCAGATAGTTTTTATATCAAATAAGACTAGGGAAAATATGAATTTATTCTTCTCATTTAGAAAAAAGCTAATGTTAACATTCAGATTGTATCATTTTTTGTAATCTTCTTGCATTCGTAAATTTGTTAATTCAAGTTATCATAAAAAGAGGATTATGTCATGTCCACGTAATTAAGTGTCCTACATTTCTACATTTGTGTTTTCACTTTTTCTGTTTACCATATTTAAGGGAACAGACGTAGAGAATGAATATATTGCTTCACAAGGTAAATATATATATATATATATATATATATATATATATATATAATGCACTAATATAGCGCCTTATCTAAATATACTCTAAAGCGCTTTACACTATACTAAAATGCAAATTAAAATTATACGGAATACTTAAAGAAATAAGCTAGTGAAAATTAGAATTTAATTTATATTATATAAATCATAAAATATAAAATATGTGCTAGAAAACACTTTCTTCGGCATGTTGCATGAAATACTGATTATAAAAGACGTCAAATCAAAAAGATCACACATTAAAAGCCTGACGAAAGAGATGGGTTTTTAAATCTTTTTTTAAAACAGTCAAGTTTCTGAATTTCCTTTTTGAATCTTCCTGATTTTGGATGGAAGATTGTTCCATAGAGTGGCCGCTGCTTTATTAAACCTGCGTTCTCCGTACGTCTTAGTCTTGGTTACAGGCATATCTATCAGATGTGCAGATTCCGACCTAAGAGATCTGGCGGGTTTGTATGGTACAATAAGTTCTGACAGATATACTGGTGCCAGATTGTTGAGGCACTTAAGACATACATCAGTATCTTGTACTGTATACGGTAGTTAACTGGAAGCCTGTGTAGTTTGACAGGAACAGGCGTAATATGTTAGTGTTTTTAATCCGCGTTATTAATCTGACAGAAGTATTTAGTACCCGTTGAAGTTTGTCCCTATATTGTTTGTTCACATCGTACAGCAAGGCATTTCCGTAATCGATTCTGGCGGTTACCAATGAGTTAACCAGTAAGCCTCATCAGAGATGAAAGTTCGTCTGCTACCTATTTGATGGATGTGCATATATATATATATATATATATATATATATATATATATATATATCAACAACATAAACAACATAATTTTTCACTCATATTGAGACGTCACCAGCTGTAGGTGAAGTACCCTAAATTTAGACCTATGCTTAGCGCTTAGGTAGCAGTGAGGCTTCTTTAACGTGTCAACGCCTGCAGCGACATGGGGACCTCCGTTTTAAAGGTTATATCCGAAAGATCCGTGATTCTCACTTCTAATTGCCGAGCGTCTGTCGATGTAACAATCACTACCTATTTTTACATCTTAGAACACACGACCTCCAGGTTACGAAGCCAACGCAACCAATGAGCTACCGCGACAGGTGTCTCAATATTGGCCGGCCCATTGCTATTTCAGTGTTATATATATATATATATATATATTACTCTGTATTTCAGATGATTTCATATTTTAAGATATAATATGCAACTACTTTGATGATGATTTAAATGCTGCATTTTCATTTCGATGATTTTACCTATGGTTGTTCATAAGACGACAAATCGAAACAAAATCCCGATTGCAATCGACTAAACTTAATTAGCACGATTTTTAAACTTGCACTAATAATACAGTCAAACCTTGTTTCTAAAATGTGTATCAAGTAATTGATTGATTGATTGTGTGTTTGTTGTTTTCCGCCACACTCAAAAAGTTTTCAGTTATCTGGTGGAATCCAGTTTTTTGTAGGTGGAGCAGAGAACCAAGATACAATGTAGCCGGGAAGAGACCACCGACCTTCCGAAAGTAAACTGGCAAACATATATCGGCGCCAGCGAGAATCGAACCCGCGCCGACTAGAGGTGAGAGGCCTTGTGATATTGAGCACAATGCCCTAACCACTCGGCCACGGATGCTCCCGTGTATCAAGTGTACTGCTCGGTTTAGTTAATTTGTATTCTGTGCACTAATGATAGAGCCAAATCTAGTTATTAGAAAGCTTTCTAGATGTTTGTCACTAATGACACAGTCGAGTCAATTTGGACGTCACGCTTCCATGGAAAATCTCTGGATTAAATGTATTCCCTAGATAACTGAAGGGAACTCGGAGAATATGAAAAAAAAGTTTAAAAATGAAACCTCAAATGTCCTGACTTTATAGAAAGTTAAAGCGACAATGAAACATTCGAACAGGATACAGAATTGTTTTATATTGGTTTAATGGTTTGAGTACATTAATTCACTGTGGTTTTTTAAACCACTATATCTTCCAGGACCCAAACAAAACACCCTGGTGGATTTCTGGTCGATGGTATGGCAGGATAATGTTAGTCAGATTGTGATGTTAACAAATCTTAAGGAGGGAGTGAAGGTAAGCATCAGTAGGGAATCTCAAGGAATGAAATTTGAAATTGACAGAATCTATAGTATAAACAACCTTCAGAGACAAATTCCATGGGGCGGATCTAGAAAAAATTATGGGGGTGAGTTGCAACATTAGATGGTACTTTTCCAGGCTGAAAGCTGGGATTTAATAAGCCAGATGGGTCGAAAGACTAGAAATTGCTTGTCCTGTCCTCTCTACACTCTCCCTTCACATTAGTTATGCCAATTCATTACCTAAGAAGGAACAAGGCGTAGATAAGAAACTAAGATATCCACGGTAAACATTTGGTCGTAAAAAGGGGAAAAAAACCTGGGATGTGAAAAAGAAAGTTTGAAAAGAAATAGAAAAGTGTAGAAAAATGTGTGAGAGAAATAGAAAGCAAGATATATGTGCATGTAGTAGTGTGAAATGTGCAAGTCAAATGGATGCAAAATCTATGAAGGGGAAAATATGTAACACGCTCAGCTTGTCAACCTGCTAGAGGAAGGGGTTATTTCGTGGATTTCTTTTGTTTGTTTTGGGTATTGCTTCCTTTCGTTATCATACAAGACTAGGATTAACAAAAAGTTTAAAACTTTAGTCCCGTTACCGTTATCAATACAAATAAAACTAATGAAAAGATTAAAATTGGATTTTCTTGTCATAAAAAAGTCACAAAATGTTCTATACAATTAATGATTTGTTTGTTTGTTTTACGTCCCTTCAAGAATGTTTCATTCAGCTGTGGGTGACTCATCACAAAATTAGACCTACCCCTAGCGCTCAACTCCGTAGCAGTGAAGGTGTACATTTCATGAATTATAGAATTTAATTTGGAAACCAATAATCTTACTAAAATAAATCAGAGTTTTTATCAAGTATTCATTATACACAAGTTTATGCTCCTTAAATGTCTTCATACCTTGAACACATCAACCTTGGGTAATTATCCCCCGGCAGGCATTTTCACTTGTTAGTTCCAAGGAATGGTTACGGCACCATATGTAACAGGAAGGGTGAAAATGCAACAGACCAGACCGGGATTCGAACTCAGGCCCCCTGAATCTCTTATCAGGTGCTCTACCCTCTACCAAACAAGCCGTCTGGCCACCGATGATCGAACCTGTCTGAGCGCCACAGTTAAAATAAATGAAAATTGATAACATAAATGAAATTTACAGATAAAATGTACACAGTACTGGCCAGAAGAAATGAAAGCCAGAGACTTTGGACAATTTGTGATCAAATCTGTTGAAGAGAAAAAATATGCGTTTTACGTCATCAGAAAACTCTCCGTTTCACACAAAGAGGTAATCTAAACTATTTATACAGTGACTACATACATATGATAAAAAATTAGAATAACGGGTAAAGCAATGAAATCGTCTACTCGAATAATTCAGAAATTTTATTTATGTTAATCTATATTGTCATGCAACTTTACGTATTAACATTTTTCTGCATCTTCAGCTCAAGAAGTCCCGCGTTGTAACACAATATCACTACACCTCCTGGCCGGATCATGGAACTCCAGATCCGCTCCGTTTGGTCGTGTTCCACAATCACGTGACAAGGACAAAATCCAACCAAAAGAAAGCACCAATTATTGTACATTGCAGGTATAAAAATTGTGTGAAGTTTGATGAAGGAGATGAGGTGAGATGTATTGAAACTGTGTGTTTTTTATATCGACATGTTATTTTTCAGTGCTGGAATAGGGCGTACGGGCACATATATCGCCCTGGATGCTTTGTACAAAGCCGGAAAGGCGACAGGCAAAGTCAATGTAGCGGAATACGTGAAGACAATGAGGGCCAATCGAATGAACATGGTCCAAACATATGTAAGTCAACTTTAATTTCCTAATATAGTTTAATGATGAATGTGTATTTTCTTATTTTTATATAGATATATTTGTGAACTGCATAAAGAATAAAAGCGATTTTGAAATATTCCTGGAGAAGTGCGTGATATATCAAAATTATAGTATCACGTGATATAATATATACATATAACATCACAAAAGCCTAAAAGCAATAATAACGAAAAAATTCCCATCTTTCCATCTTATCACGTTTTGGGCTTCGCTTATCATGTGAGTGGATTTTTCCTTTCAGGAACAATACATGACGATATTTCTTGCACTGAACGAATACTTTAAAGCTGCCGTAGATACCCAGAGTCTTAATCAGTTCATGCAGAAAGCAGAAAATTTGGCGGGAGACAAGCCAGCCAACCAGACGACAATTAGGAAGGAATTTGAGGTGCGTGTAGACTTGACTTGAGTTTGTACAAGCTGGTTTGAGGTGGTTCAAGTTGGTAGATTAGGTTTTGTTAAACATAATAAACGACTATAGGAAGACAAGCTCAGGGCAAATGTAAATTTTTATACCATAAGGTGTTTTCCTGTTTCTCTGATCATTTTAAATAAAATATTTGGGGTCTGCAATACTTCTGATATTGTTAAATTATTGATTTGAAAGAACACCATCTCCCATTTTTACGATAAAAATCCAACAGAAAGGATTTTAGATGTTACAGTAATTCTGTTGTTGCCAATCCTACAATGGCCAAAACTCGTGATGAATTGCACTTTTTGACGTCCTACTGAAATGACGTAGTTAGTGACATAACAGTTAGATATTTCCAAACGAGGAACATTTTTTTGGCATAAATATTTTTTTTTCTGTTCAGCAATGTATAACACTCAGTAATTCCTATGACAAAATTTCAGATGAAGCATGTTATTATTGAGAATAGTGTTTATTATTATTATTATTTATTTATTTATCTATTTCATTATTTTTTTGTATTACATATTGTACAACAGCATCCAAAACCTATCATTTCGGAAGTACCTTGCGTAATCCAAACGTTTACGCGACACACTTTTGATGAGCTTGAGGCAAGGTCTTTAGCAAGAAATAATACAGATGATAAGCTAGTACGCGAGGCCTTCTAAGTGCAAACGGAAGGCCTCGGGTATTGACTACACAGACGACACCAATGGACCTTAAGTGACTAAGTGATTGGATGTTTGTAAGATCCAAACGAGGGTTACATTTGAAAAAAAAAAAACAAAGAAGGATCGAGTTTGGAAATTCAGAATCATAATTGTGCACTGTTATCGTCTGATGTGTAATGGGTTACTATGTGACATTTGAAGTGGAGATGCATCTAGATGGGGATGGACATGACACATGTAAAGATTAAAATGAGTGAGTGAGAATCATTGAGTTAGGCCACCTATCCACGTGTCATTGTGATTAAATAAAAAACACAATGAGTCCACCTAGCTAAACGAATGTTTTGCCAAACATGTAAAATGCCGCTTCACCTCGTAGACACGGTGAGAGAAACACGATATGGATTTTGTGTGTGTCATTAAAGAAACTTATAAATGAACTACATGTATGCCGTGATTTTATACGTGTATATGAAATTTCCAATTATATGTATCCATAGCGAATATAGTGAGATTATATGCTACGTGTACAACTTATTGCATACGACAATTGGATATTAAGGGTTTGGGAAGTTCACCTCCCAGGCTGAGATTATGAGGAAATTCTAAATACATTGATGAGATTGGGTGTAATTAGTTTTGAAAAGTCAAATAATGAATGATATTTAAAACAAAATATTAGCATAGAATTTAACAATCTACTAATGACTTCTCATTTATAGGGGTGAGGGGTAATAAAATGCCTTTTAAAATGAAATATCTAGTTTGAATTTTTTATAATCTTTTTGTTTAATTTATGTCTTGAAATGTAATTTGTTAATTTTTCTGTAAAACTGAAATATAGGTTCTTTTTATACAGTGCTGAGTACGGCAAATAGCTTGCAAATTTGACCTTCGTACATATCCTCAAATGTGATTATTCAATTACAAAATTAATATGTGACTTTTATTATCATCTTTTTTCTTATACCTCTTGTTAATGAACCTTTTTCAGAAAATCTACAATTTCGAAATATTTATTTTTAAAAGTGACATTGGGGCCTCCGTGGCCGAGTGGTTAGAGCATCGGGCTCAAGATCACAAAGCCTCTCACCTCTGTCGGCGCATGTTCGAATCTCGGCCGCAGCGTTATGTGAGCAAATTTGCCAGTTTACTTGCGGAAGGTCGGTGGTCTCTTCCCAGGTACATTGTATCTGGGTTCTGTCCTCCACCAACAAAACCTGGACGCCACCAGATAACTGAAAAATTGTTGAGTGTGGCGGAAAGCAATAAATAAATAATAATAAAAGTGTCATTTAATGAAAACTAATGGGTTTTCTGACGGATCCAATACTGGATTTGTGGCTTTTATATAAACATGCTACATGTTATTTTCCAAACAGACGTAGCTTAATATACAAAAAGGTCTTGTAATTTTCACAAAAGATTAGATTATAGGGAAATCGTACGTTGTCCGTTGCGTATTACATTATTTATGTTCTTATGGTATATTTTGTACGTTTTTAAGAAATGAAATATTGATTGATAGATTGATTTGATTGTTTCTTGTTTTACGCTATATTCAACAATTTTTTTCACTTATCTGGTGGCGTCCAGTTTTTGTAGGTGGAGGAGAGAAGCCAGATACCCGGGAAGAGACCACCGACCTTCCGAAAGTAAACTGGCAAACTTTCGCACATATGTCGGCGCGAGCGAGAATCGAACCCGCGCCGACTAGAGGTGAGAGGCCTTGTGATTTTGAGCGCAATGCTCTAACCACTCAGTCACGGAGGCCCCTGAAATATTGAAATCTTATCTTTTACAGCTCCTAATGAAAATACGGCCTACGTATACTCCAGAAGATTATAAACTAGCAAGCCAACACATTTCGAACAAAAACGGATATGATTTGTTACCACGTGAGTATTGTGACTCTACTGCATTTTCAGAACATTTAATGTTATGTCACTTCGTATTCACTGCAGCTTTAAATACTCAGAAAATTAGGATCAATGTTACGTTGAAAAAATTATTTCCGTATTTGCATTTATGATATAGCACATCTACAGTATCATCAATAAGTCTGAAATCGCGGAATTTCCATCAAATATGTTATGGGTCGCTAAGACCTCTGGTTAATCGTTGATAGAAGTGAAACGTTATTTAGCAGTCTATGTTAAACTTACACAGACGATAATTAATTGATTTGTTTGTTTGTTTTACGTCCCGTCGAGAATTTTTCACTCATATTGAGACGTCACCAGCTGTAGGTGAAGTACCACAAAATTAGACCTATGCTTAGCGCTCAGGGCCGTAGTAGTGAGGGTTCTTTAACGTGCCAACGCTTACCGTGACATGGGACCTCCATTTTTAAGGTCATATAAGAAAGACCCGTGATTCTCACTTCTAAATGCCGAGGTTTGGCAAGGAGCAATCACTACCTATTTTTCGTCTTAGGTTTGACGCGGCCATGGCACGTGCGGGGCTCGAACTCAAGACCAAGAACCGTATGGTTGTCTCTAACAGTAATGTCTAGCTATACGAATCGAACGCTCTAACCACTGAACTACCGCGACCGATCTGATACAAATGATCGCTTTGTGCTTACTGCCAAAATGCTCAATTATTACAAATCTAACTTGTCTGCAGTTTGATCCTAAAAATATTTCTCTAATCCCGAAGTACTGTATATATTTAGAATAATCACTTGCAGATACTTTTTGGATAAATTATTTGTTTTCAAAATTATACGACGCTTAAGTAGAATACTACTTTAAAAAATGCAGATATATTTTTGCAAGGATGATAACTTCTAGCGTGTAATTTTTATAATCTTTAATACAGAGTTTGGTATGGAGACACGTGTATTACAATTAGTGTATTTTTAATTTATTTAGTTGACAAGTACAGTTTATATCTAACATCATCGGTTGGAAAACGTGGAAACTTCATCAATGCCATCCATGTTCCCGTGAGTACATTTAAGAAAAGAAATTCCATATTAACATTACAATGTCATAATCACAATAAACACACCTAAACTACAAGTGTACCTGATTTGTTTTCCAGTCGTATACAAATGATAAGACCTTCATAGTGACGAGTTACCCACCAGTAGAGGACGCTGTGGACTTTCTGCGCCTGCTCAATGACCATGAATCTAACACAGTGATCTGCATGGATCCGTTACATGAAATAGAATCGGTCTGTACCTGTATGAGAATAATCAACATTTAAAATGCATACACGTGTTTTCAAATCCTTTGCTAGAAAATGACGAACATGTTATGGTAATGATCCCAATGTCTTGACCCTCGCCTTTGGTGGTTTTGTTTGCCGTGTTTGATGTACTTGGGCTGTTCAATATGTTCGCTTTGCACGCTTTGATGGATGATGATACGCTTGAATAGCTATATTCAATACATTTCCAACGATATAATGATATAAACACGAGCTCCACGTACATGGTAGTTTTAAACTTGTAGTCATTTCGTTGACCATTGTTGTAAAAATGATTGGGACACGGGTTGAGATATTGAAGAAATTAGAGCTTATATGAACGTTCGCACAATCCTTGGTTAAAAAAAAATGGAAACAAAATATGGCTAACTAAACACAGGAGAAGGCCTGTAGTTACCAAAATAATCATAAGCACAAAGAAAGTTCTTATTGCATATTCTTCTCATGTGATGGTATAGCCGTACAAATTCCAGTGCCGAGGGTAAAAGTGTTACAGGTATTACCGAGATGTTATACTAATAAAGCTCAAGAAATGTAACATATATCTATACTATACCTGTATAAACGACGCCCTATGTCAGGATTTAGGTATGCTTGTCTAATTCATGATAATACTCCATCACATACATTTGAGCTTGTGAAGCAATTTTCGAAGTCGGAGAAGGTTACCGCCTTGCCACACCCTCCAGATCAAGCACCATGCAACTTTTTTCTTTTTCCAAAACTTAAAATGTTCTTATCTGGTCGTCGTTACAAATGCTGACAAGCCCTTGGCTTAGCTATCATTCAGTGCCTCAGAGGTCTACCTATATTAGCATACCTTGGCGCATTTCAGAAATGGATTCAGAGATTGAAATTCTGTGTTTCAAACAGAGGAGAATATTTTCAAGGGATGCAATATTCATTTCACTATATGAGTCGAATGCTTTTGAGATAACGTATATCGTTTTCTCCCTATGAAGGAGTGAACAATTCCTCTCCGTTCTGCCGACCTGCTTGCCTCTGTCTATGTCTTAAACCTAATTTCATCTCTCTCTCTCTCTCTCTCTCTCTCTCTCTCTCTCTCTCTCTCTCTCTCTCTCCATGTTTCTTTGGGTCTGCCTCTACTGCGTTTTCCTTCAAGAATCCATGTAAGTGATATTCTGGCATATCATAACGTGCCTTATCCATTTCCACCTCCCGTTCCTTACAATACACCGTGGGGACCCGGGTTGTTAGAATAGATCCTCAGTACCCCAAGCTTGTCGTAAGAGGCGATTAAATGGGGAGGTGGTTCCGATGGGACCCCGTGGAGATCCAGGTTGTTAGAATAGATCCTCAGTACCCCAAGCTTGTCGTAAGAGGCGATTAAATGGGGCGGTCGTTCGGATGGGACCACAAAAACCGAGGCCCCATGTCGCAGCAGGTATGGCACGTTAAAGATCCCTCCCTGCTCAAAGGCCATAAGCGCCGAACATAGGCCTAAATTTTGCAGTTCTTTACCGGCAATGGTGACGTCTTCATATGAGTAAAAGATTCTCGAGCGGGACGTTAAACAATATATAATAAATCAATCAATCCTTCGGATGAGACCGTAAAAACCGAGGCCCCGTGTCGCAGCAGGTGTGGCACGTTAAAGATCCCTCCTTGCTCAAAGGCCATTAGCGCCAAGCATAGGTCTAAATTTTGCAGCCCTTTACCAGCAAGGGTGACGCCTACATATGAGTGAAAGATTCTTGAGCGAGATGTTAAACAGTATATAATCAATTAATTAATTACTACAAATGAGCTCCATTCCTGCTCTTTCCCTCACTGATTTGTACCTTGTGGGCCAGTGCATCTTTTGGTTTTAATGGTGCCTCCAAGGTAAGCGAAGTTAGTGATATCCTGTATCTCTTATCCTGCTGCTGTAACAATGTGAGTTTTCATGACTTTGGTCTTTGAGGAATTAATTTTGTGGCCTGTTGATTTGTTGATTTCGTCTGGATACGCTCTCTGGAATTTGTAAGCAGTGAAACATCATCGGCATGATCAAGGTCAAGGTCATGTAGTTTTAATGTCGAGTTCCAGCATATGCCTGTTATGTCACCAATTGTTGTTTTCTTCAGTCAATGAGTAGTAGGAACAATAATCCCGACATGTTTCATCTTGGATTTTAAACCACTTTGATGTTCCATTTCCAGTGACGACTGCGCACACACTGTTGTTATAAAAGCACTGAACCAGTCTGATAAATTTGTAAATAGTAGTAACAGGTATTGTTTCCACCGGATGTTTCCAGGAGTCCATGTTTGTCCTACTTTCAGTTTCGTATTTTTGAGAGGATTGGTGAGATTGATCACTGTTCCTTTTTTTTCATGTTCCATAACTACGCCCGGACTTGTATCTAGCTTAATATTTCTCTATATCATTGACGTAATCTGAACGGAATGCAAGACAGGCAAATGAAAAATTTCATACATATTATATGTAGCTGTAATCTTCATGTTGCGTGTTTTTTATCTTTGCTTCAGTCGAAAGCATGGCTACCAAAACCAGGCTCGTCCAAGTCCTTACCGCCTTTTGCCGTGCATCACGAGTCTGAAAATAACACAGATGTTAAGACTATCACAGCACAGATTTCAAGAGACGATGTAAGTGATATATTGTATCCGCAGATCTTAATTATCTCGAGGAGTTCCTCAAAACATGGCCAAATCAAACACTCCTCGCATTTCATTCAAGGTTCGGGCGTTTCCTTGCGGGACAGGAAGTGATATGTTTAAATGCATATCAGTTTTCTGATTACATTAGCTGTTGTTTTGAATCTTTGTCATGATGTAGGAATAACAAGGATGAAAGCCAGAATTGTTAAGAGTTAAAGCTCATTATGCTCAAAAATCGTAATATGACAATTTTCCCCACAGCTTTCTCTAATTTTGTTGCATAGTAGAATGTATAAACTTTGCGAAAATGACACATTTCTAAAGTTGAAAATTCTCGTTTAAATGCAATAATTAATAGCTTTTGAAGGCCCCGTTTAACAACATTGAGACTTCTCCTTTCGTCCTTCATACACATGCGTACAGACGGTAAACAATCCAGTGAAAGGAAACATACAATGACTAAATTCATACGCGAACTAGAATTTACGTGGGGATATCACTATGACCCACTAGCTACGAGACAAACATGCAGGGCTTTAAATGTATGTGCTATTATCAAAATAAGTGGCATGGTTTGGTTGGGTTTTTTTTAAACATTATTTGGCTATATAAGGACATGAATGTTTTCCGTTATAATAATGATATATAATTACTTAATTATAAGAAACAGGACCCATACTCGATTAGCGAGTGTGGACCCCTTTAAAGGTGTTGTGATACTGAATCACGTGATGTAAAATGTCTGAGTCAGCAGGAAGAAACCATTGAATTCCGGAAGACGCAGTTTTGAACAAATTTATGTATTCCTTATGTTCAAAATTCCCATTATCGTTATGATTTGTATTATTTTATCGATACATGTTTTAAAAAGTAATCCATTAAAATGTGGAAAATGAGTTGTAGTGTCTCTTTAAAAGTTGTGCAAATTTAGTAAGCATATACCTCCCGCTTTGAATATACAACAGAAATTCAGACTGACAAGCACCTTGTATCACTATCACTGATACAGTTTACAAAGTATCTTCATCAGGATTCAGTTTTGAGTCAGTGGCGGATCCAGCGTCGGAGTGTCGCGCGCACGTCTTCCCCCATACGTAAATATGATCCATTTTTATAGAAATATATTCAAAACACTATAATCTATACGTCTTATATTGTCACAATTCGGTAGTGCCATGGGTATTCACTCCTGGACCCCACAAGGGCTTCACCTTGGAATCACTGGGTGCATCAAGACAGCCCCAAGACACCCAGCAATTTTCTGCGGAATGTTTACTATTCAGCTTTATTTTAGATTCGCCCTGTGAGGGACACCCACTAACTAGTATGTAATCATGGTGTCTGAGGACCCATGTAAAGTGTATTTGTTTTGAAAATGAATGCAAAGACTAGTGGGAAGTTATTGTATGCATTCAGACACCATTTATGAATGAAGATCTGTTTGATGTAGATGTGAGCATGGACAGAATATTGATAAGAGGCTGTAAACAGCTGCTATCATAGCGCAAACTATAAGAGATCGTCAAATTCTTTTTCAGCAGTGAAATTCATTGACAATTTGTTTACTTTAGTCCTCTTTTTTGCATGTCATGAAGACATAGCAGATTTTTTTTTTCGTTTCAGGAAACACCTCATTCTATAACATTTGTAGAACCGAAAGGATCAGTGCAGTTTTTCGGAACTCCTCGTGACACTTCATTTCTTCGAAACGTAGTGTCATGTGTTCAGAATCTCTCTACAGAATACCCAATCACTGTGGCCAGCAAGTAAGAAAATAAACTCAATAAGTCTCTCTCTCTCTCTCTCTCTCTCTCTCTCTCTCTCTCTCTCTCTCTCTCTCTCTCTCTTGATCTCTCTCTCTCTATCTCTCGATCTCGATCTCTCTCGAGATCGAGCAGTGAACCTCTATCATTCACAGCATTTCCGGGTTGAATTTTTACAGAGATGGTGCAATGTTGTGTGGCGTGTTCTGTTCTGTGTATAACGTGATAGAACAGCTGAAGATGGATAACAACATTGACGTTTTTACAGCTATACGACAACTACAAACGAGGAGACCAGAATTCTGTTCTACTCAAGTATGTACCACTACCAAGAAACTCCAAAATTCTGTTTAACCTTAACGTCTGTTCATATACTACTTTTAAAATGGCTCAATATCACCTGACCAGGCATACTTTTTGGAGTGTTTTCACTAAATTATATCTTTAGACTATTCTTAAATAATTTCAATCTTATTGCATTCTAATTTTTGACTGGTCAGATTCAAATTGAGGAACGCAGATTATTTTTGTATAGCCTGGTTTGGTATGGGACCCCATCCACTTGACAACCAGCTGTTTGATACACCCATCCCCCCTTTAATTTACATATCAGCATTATTTTGGGCCTTCTACGAAATATTAGGCAAACGTACGCTATTAGCTACTTAGGTGTAATCACAGATTATTTTCTCGTTGTCAGGCAAGACATATAGAATCTACATAGTACACAAATTACTGTTGTAAAACATCAATACATTCTCTGCATATAATGTTTTAATAATAGATTAAAATAAAGATATTATATTCGAATGAATGATTTACCAAGAATTTGTAAATATTACCCTTTCATTTTGAAATACATATCTCACTGGGTAAAGGAGGGGGGTTGCTTCATTGCTTGATCAGTTTCTCAACATAGCAAACAACAAGAAAAAAAATCATGCGTCACATTGTATCAGATGACGTCACTTCACATTGACATGTGTATCGCGACTAGCCATTTTTCTATGTATTTTCCTCTGTCGGATTTAATATCAGCGACAATTTTGCATGCAAGGGTAAGTTTTCATGTAGTAGAAATCTGTACATTCAGAAGTTTAAAATTATTTTAATTTCTGATATTTGAAGACTTACTTTGTGTAGGCCGTATTTTCTTAATCTTTCGGAGCGACTTTAAAGGGCAGCAAAATATGCATTGCTACACATAATTTCTGTTACGACGTTTGTAGTAAAACTCATCTTCAATAACTACGAGGATTATAAAGCGTAAACTAACCCAAACCAGGTTATACTCGTATAATATAGCAACGAATTATAGTAATTCCTTAAGTACTAGGTACGAAGATGTATGCGATGCTTGTTGACACTCTTAATTACTAGTTCGTGTTTATTTTTTATCAAATTTCAGGACGAGTACCTGTTGGTGTATAGAACTGTTTGTGATTACATTGAGGCTGCATCAGAAAACGTATACTACAATCAGTAGAGTGGTACAGGGCGTTCTGTTTGTCTCCATTTCACATAGTGACGTTGTTTTACGTCATTCTGTTGTGTAACTTTACAGTTCTATTATCAATTTGTTCTTATATGTATTTCAGAGTTTGAAACGCACGCGCGTGCGTGCGTGTGTGTGTGTGTGTGTGTGTGTGTGTGTGTGTGTGTGTGTGTGTGTGTGTGTGTGTGTGTGTGTGTGTGTGTGTGTGTGTGTGTGTGTGTAAAAAATCGAATTGTGTATATTTCACAACGAAACGTTAACACCTAATGTCTAATGTAGAAGTTTACAAAATTAATGCAAATTCCAAACTTTCTCATTTTGGCAAAAAACAAAATTATATATATATATATATATATATATATATATATATATATATATATATATTGTACTTTTCAACGAGGTAAATCTGGTAGATTCATCTCAGTACGCGTTAAATTGAAAATGTTCACAAACAAACAATATTACATGTATTACCTCTGAAACTTGACGGAAACTATATAATCATTTACGCACTGCGGAAACCTCAACGTCAGGTTTCTGCAGGGTTTCCATATGGTTTCAGTTTTGCGGAAACTAGTGTTTTCATCCAGTGAATACATTATCTTGAAGCAATTGTTACTAGATTTCATGGTTTCATTTGTTTTGAAATGCAAGTGAAAATGGGGCTACATTACGCAATTTTCCTATTTTTTACGGGGGGACAGACATTTTTAAGGTGGCTCACTACATCGTCAAAGAATTTCTAAAATGATTTAATCATGAAAGATGTGATGATATGAAATATGTACATATGCCAAAAAGGCAAAAAATATGCAATTGTAGACCTAAAAAATAATAAAAACAAAACAAACCGAAAAACAACAAAAAAAAAACATAAAACAAAAAACAAACAAACAGAAAAACAATTTCTAAAACGTTATTTCAATGAACATCAACAAAAGACACTGGAGGATCTGAACTCAGGATCTGCCGGAAATTTGTCCGATAGGATATAGCACTTAAACTGCCATCTTGTGACGAAGAGACATCAATTGTATATATATTCATGTCGTGAGCCACCTTAATTGATAACGTCTTAAAAAAACGTGTACTGTTTGCAATATATTTATTCAATAAAGAGAACTATATTACAAATGCGAGATCGGGGTTTATAATGTATTTCTTATAAACCACATCGCGTACCCGAGCATTTTCCCCGTGTAGATTGCTGAATACCCAACCATTGTCGCACACTGCCAAACACGGATTATAGTGTAAACAAATGGACTTTGTATAAAAATATCTCGCTCATATTAATTTAAAATAGAATTTGAAAAAGAAAGAAAAAACAGAAGCCATAGTGACTCTACACTATGTACACAGGCATGAATCGTCACTACTGTCGTTTGTCCAGTTCCGGATCACATTTCATTAACGATTGCTGGCGGTATAATCCACGAAGATAATTTAGGTTTCAATCTTCTTGTGAGAAGATCAGAAGTTAGTCTAATATTTAATAAATCAAATTATCTGAAAATCGTCGAAAATATCAACGATCGTCGCATTTTCCATAACCGAGCTCATAGGTCAGATCCGAATTGCAGTGCCAGTTCCGAATCAGAAATGTTTGAAGCGACTGCGGGTCGATTCGAACGTTGACTGATCCGGTCCGACATTTAGTCGATCCCTATCTTTAAATCAGTACGTCTGTATGTTTATTCCGCTTAAGATATACCTAGTTTCCGTAAATATGAAAACAAATGAGACACCATCTTTAATCAATCTTTACAATTTTTACGTTATGTTGGACAGTCTTCAAAGTTTTTCTTTTATGCATAGCCACAACTGCCGCATATATATATATATATATATATATATATATATATATATATATATATATTATTATTATTATTATTATTATTATTATTAATTGATTGATTGATTATTTATTGCTTTCCGCCACACTCAACAATTTTTCAGTTATCTGGTGGCGTCCAGTTTTTGTTGGTGGAAGAGAGAACCCAGATACAATGTACCTGGGAAGAGACCACCGACCTTCCGCAAGTAAACTGGCAAACTTGCTCACATAACGCCGCGGCCGAGATTCGAACACGCGCCGACAGAGATGAGAGGCGTTGTGATTTTGAGCCCGATGCTCTAACCACTCGGGCACGGAGGCCCCTTATATATATATATATATATATATATATATATATATATATATATTGAAAATTTACATTTAACAATTATCTTTCAGTGAGTCAGTGCATGATATAACGTTAAATCTTAGTGGGGTAAATATTCCTCGCCATTTTCTCGTAGTGTTGACGAACATGGCCAAGGCGGGAAGCTTGGATTAAAAAAAAAATAAATCATGGCATAAATTAGAAAATGCTAATGTCGACTAAACTACAGTATACCTTTTAAGAAATAAATTTAGATGTATTTTTAGATAGCAAATTTACTGGGTTTTTTTTGTTTGTTTTTTTAAGGAGGGGGGCGGGGTTGTTATGAAGTGTCCACTGGTAATCAGGGGGAAGAGTACACTTTGTTGTGTTGATAAAAATAATTTCTGCACACTATATCTTACAATACTTTGACAAATCTAAGATTTACTTTATAATGCGATTGCCCAAAGTTTAACACTCAAGTTCAACAGAACGTGTATGACACGACAGTTCCGGAACTGCACAAACAGATGGTGTTTCTTTTGTAACGCATCTTCATTTCAATAATACACTCTCTAAAGAAATATTATTGATGTAATTGCTGAAAGACATATCAATTAAAAGCATATATATTTTGTGCAAAAAACAACTTGGTTATACTTTCACTACAAATAACTTTTCTATTTAGCGCACATTTTTTTTTTTTTTTTTGAGTTGGACAAGAATTACAGCAGTCTTGTATCTCAAAGTAATCATTTTTAGCGTGCATTGACTTTCTGGGTACATATTATATGAATGATTAAGTATCATATTTAAATAATAATTACAAAGTGATCCGGAACTAGCCATGATCCGGAACTAGGCATGGTCCGGAACTAGCCAAGATCCGGAACTAGCCATGATCCGGAACTAGGCATGGTCCGGAACTAGGCAAAAGACTGTATATGGCTGAGGATGCTTGCGAATTATTTCAACAAAGTTTCCTTTCGTAATTCGTGAAAATTAAATGAAATTCATCTTGCACGGGATTGATGCGGGTACTCTCTGTACGCAATATACGAGTCCAATGAGACATGGTGATAGGACCAACAACACGAGACTTATTACTAGACCTCTGACATCCTCATCCGCACAAAAAGTCCAAACTGTTAAAGGCAGCCATGTTCTGGATTACGTTCCCACTTACAGAGTCCTTGAGAAACATTAGAGTGTAATCAGAAAATTGAAATAAAATTTGTAATGAATTCCTAT
Organism: Ostrea denselamellosa; assembly: GCA_024699665.1. Lineage (NCBI taxonomy): Eukaryota > Metazoa > Mollusca > Bivalvia > Ostreida > Ostreidae > Ostrea > Ostrea denselamellosa. Next base: position 7,465,530 of record JAMZEH010000050.1, read on the forward strand.
AAGCTGTTTGGATCACACGATGCAACACACGATGGGCAAAACATAAGTAACGGATATCAATAAAAAGACAACAGTGATCAATCGAACGAATAGTGATCAATCGAACGAATAGTGATCAAGTGATCAATCGAACGAATAGTGATCAGTCGAACGAATAGTGATCAATCGAACGAATAGTGATCAGTCGAACGAATAGTGATCAATCGAACGAATAGTGATCAATATAACGAATAGTGATCAATCGAACGAATAGTGGTCAATCGAACGAATAGTGATCAATCGAACGAATAGCGATCAATCGAACGAATAATGATCAATTTCACAACAATTTAAGAGTTGGGCAAACGCGGACATACCAGAGATGGGATCAAGAGTCTAGAAGGAGTTAACATTCCCTGTTGACCGGTCACCGACGCAGTCCCTATATCTTAATCAGGTAAACGAAGTAATCCTTACTCAAAATCAGCGTGAAAAGAACGGTCTAACAATTGATATGAAACACGATAGACAGCATTTGACCCTATGACAAGATTTACTGGCAAACTACATCGTTAGTCTGCCGTTAACATCCAAGTTCAATAAAAGAGCTACAATTAATAAAATTGACAATCCGATATGGTGGGTGTGATCGGTTGACAGGAGAAGCTTACTCCTCCTAGACACCCGATCTGGTATACTTGGTTTTGTTTTTTTTTTTTACTAGTGACTGTATTTTTAGTTTACTTTCTCAATGCAGCATTTGATCACAAGTAACTTCCGTCACGCGTGCTTTACAAGGTAACATAACAAACAGATTCCAATATTCCATCTAAACCTAATTTTCAAGGGCTATTACAAAGCACACACACAAAATTTTATTTAGCAAGATTTTATGTCGATGAAGCCGCAGATTTCACTACATTGTTCTTCGTTTAATGTCCGTGCTGACCATTACTCGAGCCTGCAGCATTGGAAGAGGACCTTTTGTGCAGTTAATGTCTACCATGACTCGGACCGCTTCACAGTCACATCCAAAGACTGGTCATAACGGCCAGTCAGTTATTGGACAAAATTATTTAATAATCCAAAATCTGTGCGGATCCGTATCAAAAGGAGTCCTCAGTACCCTTTGCTTGTCGCAAGAGGTAACTAAATGGGGCGGCCCTTCGGACGAGACCCCAAAAACTGAGGTCCCGTGTCGCAACAGGTGTTGCACGACACAGATTCCTCCCTGACCCTAGGTCGAGCGCCGACCATAGGCCTTAATTTTGCAGCCCGTCACCGGTAATAGGGATGTATCCATATGATTGAAAAATTCTTGAATGGGACGGTAAACAATATACATATTGTGCAATCAATCACAAGCTAAGTAGAACCTTCCCTCATCACCGAAGGAAGTATTACAAAAATGGCATACAAAAGTAAAACTCTTTATTTTCAACTTATTTAATTCATGATCAAATATTCCTCATGCAAAATATACAAAAAAAAATTTAACACTGTACAGAGTATAGCATTATCCAAGAGCTGGAAATACAATAATACATAGAATTCAACGCTTATGAAAGACATCTGCAGTGTACATACAATCTGACGCAGACTGACCAAGAAACTGTCAAACCTTTACTTTGAACTTTAATATCCTACTTGTTTCATTGAACCGTGAAGCAAAAAAGCTAAGCTACACATTCAAAAAGGTTTTAAAAAATCCATTTCATTGTTCTATAGTATATGTCACATGAAATATGTCATCGACATATATAAAAAGACACCCATTTCTCAAGCGTGGGAAACATGAAAATACTTCCAATTTTACAAATTTGTGACAACTTCGAAATATTACTGAATCATAAACTATTGAACGACTTTCATATGGTTATTTTTGAATTCGCCGAGTTTATTCAGAATAATCTTCTTGATACCCAACAAATAACCTGATGAACTTGACCTTACTATGACTCGAGAACATGGACTTTGTCAAACAGCCATTGACATAACTGCAGGTAGCGGCGCAGTAATATCTCTAATGAGGTAGTGCACATGTGGAGCCAAAGATTACAAACACCGCACAGTCTCTTTGGCAATACAGCTTGAAAGACGTGTATTTTACCGTTATTTACATTGAATATTACACGATTTCAAACGTCCGAAATTAAAACTAAGAACAAAAAAATACAGTATGTAAATACATGACATATATGCAAAATTTGAAGAAAAATTCTCACAAGAGCATTAGAAATATAATAGCAAAGAAATGATAATTACACGTCAATTTACTGCACACCAGTCCTGCTAAACTCGGATTTCTGAAATCATTTTTTCCATGTTAGCATTTTAAAAAAAATAAGAACGCATCTGTGTCACTTTGTGTTAGAGGTTCCTCCAGTGGCATAATCATATAACGAAAGTATAACAGCATTGTTAAGTTACTGTCAGGTGCGCATCCGATCATAGATGAAACACTTAACTACTTAAAACAGTCATGTGGACTACTGGTGATTCGATACTGCAGACAATAATCAATGATTTATTCATTTTTCTGCATCTTAACACAAGTGTATGATACGAGTCGTCCTTCACGAAAAGATTGCAAATTATATGTACATTGTACAAAAGTATAATTATTTCTAATGCATCTTGGGAGTTGAGTTTCCTCAGACACCTAAACAAGTTATGTTCCCTGTGATTTATCATGAAGCATCAGCACCTCCATGATGAACACACTACAATTAAACACTTGACAATTATAAAATTTGTTCGTTACTTCGTTTGTTATATGCTACTGGAAAATAACTTCGTTTGTTATATGCTACTGGAAAATATAACTCTTGAGAAATACAAGTGGGTAAACTCCACTTATTTACAAAATGCCTTTAAAACTTCACTACAGTAATCATCTTGCTCATCCTTGAATCGACTCTCACGCAACTCCGTATCAAACCAAGAGTTCAGAATGCAAAATATGGTCGTAATTTCTACGAACTCAAAACTACATATCCCACGTATAGGAATGCTGGAAAACCAATTTGACATAATGCAGCTTTGCGATTCGAACGAAACAAATTCCTCTCAGAAGTCAACCCCTAACATGTCGAGAAGACTTATGAAACTTACATTAATCCAACCCCACCCCACCCGCATCAATATTACCAAAAATGCTTACACACTAATCTCACGAAAGACTTACTGACTTCACTCCCTGATTCATTACGTAGTGTATTACCGTCCATTGGATGACGACATTGCTCTCGAGTTGAACAGATTCTTCGATTTCGAGTTACTAAAATAATATTTTGTGTCGAGTCCTGACTCTGTACACATAAACCTTGATCAGCTTATACATTACTTTATCAATGCATGTAATGCTTTTAAACCTCTAAACTGAGATGGCATCCATGCATGGATTATGAAACATTTGAAACACGACGAAAAATTAAAAATTTAAGACCCTTTCCAAATTGACACCCTAAGAATATATAAATCTTCAAGTCTTTTATATCAACGAGCTTTTCAGAGAAATTTCAATCATTTATCAACCAGGACATGACCATATTAGACATAGTACATGGCCTCACGTTGAACACAATGCAAGACAGAATGCGAGTGTCACCAAACACATATAATCTAACCTATATTGCTGATGCTAGTAATTTCTGAAGAACCAGAAACATGCCGTAGAGATTTTTTTCTTTACCAGTAAACTTTACACAATTTTAATATCATTCATGTACTTTGAAACTGGACAAACATTTGACATCCATGAGTCAGCTGATAAAATAGCTACATTCCCTCTCTACAGGGCAATAACTTGCAGGATTGCCCTTGCTCATGTTCTCCATGCAATGCCATGTATGACCGTCTTCGTATTAGCAGAGACCGAGAGTACTATTGCCCTAAATTATTGTTTTGACACGCCTGTAGTCCAATATTCCTCAGAGGTGTGTCTGAAAGAAACAGATAAGTAGGTCAGACAAAAATACACTGGTTATCAAACGTGAGGATCATACTAAATGAATATCAATTACACATCTTATGATCAAGTACATGTACATCTCTATATTCAAAAGACACCTTCCCTTATCTTCCGACAACGAAGACTTTAAAGAATATTGAAGGAATTTTCAATCATATGAAGTCAATTATTTGTGATATTGGATTTTCAAACCCAAACATTCTTAATTAATATAATAACACATTATCAAACAATATCGTAACATAAATCACGTGTAGTGACCGACAGGATCAACAGACAGGATCACCAGACAGGATCACCAGACATAGTTACATTTCAGAAAACAGCTTTGACTAAGACAACATCCACTGCTTATCTTTATATATACAAATATATGTATTAAAAATAAGAATTGTCATGCAAATTGTCATCCACAGTCATTAAACCTTAACCATCGGATGCAAGTTAATGCATTCATACACTCAGTAGACCTTAACCAGCAGGTGGAAGTTAAAGTATATATGATTACACTTTCAATAGTTCTTCACTGTTGGCAACCTAATTCATATATCCCCCCCCCGAAAAAAATGGAAATTTCATAGGTATCAAAAGAAAAAAGCTAAAGTCCCCTTTCACGTCCTTCCCATGACGTGTTGTCTTTCGTATTTACAGTCCTTTGATGGTACACGGCATCAAAAGTAACGCAACTACTCAATTCCATTCATTGGAAAGGAAAAAAACCCAATGTTTTGTGAATTGTGTGTGTGTGTGTGTGTGTGAGAGAGAGAGAGAGAGAGAGAGAGAGAGAGAGAGAGAGAGAGAGAGAGAGAGAGAGCTGTTTTGAACAAATATTTTTTCCTGTCAAATTACTGGAAACATAAATAAAAAATCTTCCAACACCTCTGTGCAATGTTTTCTGCTGAGGAAAATATATAAAATAAACCTGTGAAGTAAATAGCCATTCGATGTCAAAATCCTCAAAATGGCGATAAAGATGGTATAATTCTGGTCAAAATGATAATAACACCGAGTTGTATAGATTCTTACACAAAATCCCGACACTCGATATCGGTAATACAAGGAGCTCTCATCATATACATGTATAATGTAATCCTTTATTACCCAAGGAATATTACCAGTTTTGGGGGGTTGGGTTGAAATGTGTGCTATCTTGTGTTCATCAAGTGATCAAGAACGAAAACTTCGCTGAACCAATACCGAAAAGTAAATCACATTTAATTAACCCTTGAGTAAAAAAAATAAACAAAAAATTAATAAATAAATAAAAATAAATTTAATGGTTTTCTCTTCATTCAATATTTATGAAAATCAATAACATCTATGTATATAACCGCCATGGATGACGTGAACAGCAAAGACACAACCAAACCCATAGCTGCTGTAAGCAATTTAACAGAAATATACTATTCCATGAAATTCTATCTTACTTTATGAAATTGTATACATGTATTACGATAGGTCAAGTAGACAGGAGACCGCCACCAACGAACGTCACATGCATAGGATAAAAATACTAAAACAATACGTGTGTGCGTCTACTGTAATGACTACAGTGTCCACGCTAAATGTAGTCCTAAATAATGATATAGGGGTGAAATTATTCTCTAAGTGTTATATGTGATTGAAATCATTTGTCATACACAACTTCAGTTTTAGAAGCATTATTTCTTGAAATGCTATCCACTAATAATAATAATAATAATGAAATGGCTAAGATAACGTACAGTACTCAATCTCGTAATTCCTATAGAAAATACAAATCAGAGAGATGGGCAAACACGGACCCCTGGACATATCAGAGGTAGGATCAGGTCCCTAGGAGGAGTAAGCATCCCCTGTCGACCGGTCACAAACGCCGTGAGACAATATCTTGATCTTGTAAATGGAGCAGTGTGCCAGATAATAATAATAATCGTGATAGTCAAGGGACTATAGAACATTCCTCCAATCGTGGATACAATTTTTCATAAATAATACAGAATTTGAATTAAAAAAATACTATTCACATCTTTCATTCTACACCTCTTAAGTGATGAAAATAGCAATACACCCTACTTTTTGTTTACACCATAACATAAAAACATCGTACATAGATACCAAGCATTTACATGTATTGATGAATTAAAGTGTATTAATGAGGTAGTGCATTGTTTTGTTCTTAAACATTTCTAACATAAGAAGATAAAGCTATTTCACAGAGGACTGTACTCTGTCGTGGGTTTCCAAATTTCTATAAATATTTCAAGAAATATTCCCAAAACAATGAACACAATAGAAATTAAACGTCAAGGGCAACACTTCTTCCCAGTTTTTCCTTAATTGTCCAAATTTCCCCTTTGAAAGTAATATATAGTATGTAAACTTCTATCTAATGGGAATTTCTGAATATTTTTTATCTCAGGGATAAAACCTTTACAACAGTAAAACAACATGAAAATATAGGGTGAACAGAGTTACTATGTATTTCATTCCTGAAAAAGACTGAGGCAAACCGACAAAATAATCCACTAGATACCATATTCATCCTCTCAACTGCCATCAATATCAGAATAAATAAAAAATAGTAAAGCTGAGCCTAGTATTTTTTTTTTTTTTTTTTAACTTTTAGAATAATAAAGTGTCAGTCTTTAATTTTGTAGAAAATGGGGAAAGAAATTTAATAAATGTTGATAAATTATGTTTTCTTCTTTAATAATGATACCAGTATATGTATCTAAATTTCATAAAACTTACTGAATGGGAGAGGTAGTGCAGGTGAAAGAAATGGAGATAGGACTAATAGGATGAATACAGTATTTCACTGATTTGAAAAGTCCAATTTAGAAAATCATTTTCCTTATTTTCACAATCACCGGTGATTATATAATTGCTAGTTTGCCTGTCTTTTGACTTCCTAAGATGAGTAACGGACTTGAGTAAGATGTGCATGTATGTTACATAGTACCCTCTCTCAATGGCCATCTATTTCTGAAAACAGAAAGAAAAAGAATACAAACTGTGATGCTAACCGTCTACATCCCTACTGATCAAAACGTGCACTTTCAATCGTTTATCAAACGTGACGTGCATCACATGACGTGCATCGCTGTCATGATTTATGAATTACAAATGAAAAGACTTTACATTAAAGACCACTCACCAGTGGGTATTGCGAACATATACATGTATATATCTTTAAAATATATAAACGTTGCAATCTATTTCACGCAAAACCATTCATAAGTCTCTCCCTATTTTGGTGTTTGTGCATGATGTAGAACATGTTAACAGAGATCTACCTGCTTATACCACGAAAAATAGTTTAACGTTTGTAAAACAAAATTTGATTGGATGAACATTTCTTATTTTCAATACCAAACTTCATAATATAGGGCATTGAGACATAATTTTCATTCATAAATTCTATGAATTAATCTTAGTATGCATCAGAAAAACTGAAAAATCAGTCCAAAACAAACAAAAAATAAAAATTTCCAGACAACAGAGATACACGAGAGAACAAGACTACAAGACAATTATACACTAGATTTGTAAACGGGCGAAGAATAAGATTTGAATTGACTGAGCTACACAATATCAGTTACAATACCACTAGTAATCAATCACTGTCATTGCACACATATGTATATGTACTGTTTAGAAAAACAAACAGAGCACAGAATTGACAATTTTTCTACATGTTCTCTGTAAAAGAGGGGAAAATATATTTTCTATCTTGCCATCTACAAATGAGTTGTCTCCCTTTCTTTGGAACTCCCCTTTGTTAGGCTATATTCTAATTCATTTCCTGGTAGATAAGTGAACCTTCTTAAGGCCACAGGTTTGTAATAGTGTATTGACATTGCTGGAGCAGAAGCTCTGATATTTTCATCAGGACTTCGTGGAGAATCTTGGCTGTGCCGCAGCATTTCTAATCTCTTTCTCATCTGAGTTCGAGAATAAGACTCCGGATCCTCAATAAAGGATGAATCAACATTACTTCCAAAAGAAGGCGATTCCTCTTCTACGTCATTATTCGTATCATAACTCTGCTGTGTGGATGGTGGTGTTAATGAGTTATCTCCCTTTTCAGCTCTTCTTTGTTGAAGAATAAATTCACCTCTGATTTTTGTGTTGTTCTGAGTATTATTGTGTGCATAAATTTCTGAGTTACTGCTGATGTTAGTAGGTTTCGTCTGATACACAAACTTAGACTCTAGTCTATGATGCAAGAAATTAGTTTTGTTAATAGCCTTCACCATGTCATGCAAAGCATTCCCAGAAACACCAGACTACAACAGGAAAAACATAGAGACAGACTAGAACGGAACAGTTCAGAAAATGACAAAGACTGTGAAATCATTTTATTTCATTGTAGCTCAGTTTTCATGGTTATTCCAATTTCATGATCACAATATTCATTCCATTTCAGTAACTTGGTCAACTATGATGTAAACCTCCATTCCAGGGCACAGTGTCTATAACTCCTGTGTGATTCAGTGTCAGTTCAGACCCCCCCCCCCTTTGGAATTTCATTTACAACTCTATTTTTTTCCCCTGTTCTACATTATACGTTAGATGACATACTGTCTATGCTGATCCAAAATTTGTCATGTAGCATAAGGAAAATTTTGCTGTTACATCAAAAATTAACAAGACCTACCCTCCTTCCCTGTGAAAACCATGAAAACTCAACTTCAAAAGTACAGTAAAACACAGTTAGAACCAACACCATATCAGGCATTTGCTATTAGAGCCAATCTTTTTTTTTTTTTTTCGTTATGTGGAGAATGAAAATCACTTGTACTCGGAAACAATTCCTTTATAACAGTGTTTTATTGTATACATGATTTCACAATAGAGAGTGAAGCAGCAGTCTCAGACAATTAAATAGCAAGCAATATACTGAAAACAGGAATCTATCCTCAAATTTCACTGGATATATTCTGATTCCTTATCCAATCAGACTGGACATTTCAAATATTGTCATATTCAGAGTTTATATTTATAGATGAATTGGGATTACAATATCCTGTTTAACAGTATATCATAATATCATAATCTGCCTGTTAATTAATTTAACATAAGAATATTACTTTCTCATGCTGTCTCATCTTCAATACAAAACAAAACAAACCAAAATTTAAAAAAAAAAATATCAAAAATTAAGAAAAGATCTAATTCTCTAGCATTAAGAGTTTAAGAAAAGAATATCTAGATCAGTTATTGTAAAGGGAAGCATAAATTTGATTTCCGAGCTTTCTCAATATTCAAGTGATAGATATCCATCTCAGATGCTAGCCTTATAAGACATATTCATTACAGATATACCTGTACGGCAACCAGACATTATCGTAAAGTTTTACCTCAAGTGGCACTTTATCAGACTGTGGAATATTAACATGTACTAACTTGCAACTTTATTACTGTACATAGAAAGTATAGATTAGTCTTCAAATCTTTAATGAATACAAGTCATTGATTACAAAAAGATTACAATATGAACATATGTCCTAAGAGTATGTTCTGCTTGATTATATATATATTGAATGGTAATTATTTTTAAATATATTATTAGAAGCTGTTTTCAATACCAACTAAACAACTACATGAAAAAAAAAAAAAACAAAAAACCAAAAAAAACAAACAAACAAACAAAAAAAACCAAAAAAAACAAAACAAACACTATTGCAACTTCCAGAGAGATTAAAATATTAAGATTCTCACACTATTGCACCACAAAAATTCCAACAGTCGAGACTAAAGCACAACATAGTCAAGGTGTTTGTGCAGTGTAACAAGAACTTACCATTTCCACAGAATTGCTTTCCTCTGAAGATTCATCTGCCTTATCCACCAATGTTGACCCTGAATCCTCCTCTTTATTTGTGGAAGTCCGTGGAATGTCAGGTGCTGCAGATGCTTGATCTTCTTCACCTGAATGTTTCATGTCTTTTTCACTTATATGTTTGCTGTGGTCACGATCAATAGAACGTTTGTCACCATCAGGAATGTCTGAGATTGTGATCACTGTCTTAGTCAGTGGAGCACTATCAGAGTTCCGACTTGAATTGGAGACATTTGATATGGAGAATCCAGCTGAGAAAGGCCCAGTTACTGAGGAAACATGTTCTTTGTCTAATTCCGCTTGAAATGCTGGTTCTGATTGACAGAAAAACCATCATTTTAAGTATCATATTAGTGCACTGTAACCTAATAAAATATCACTGTTTCTTCTCTTCATTTAACTTTAAGCAAAAAGATGTAATAATTATTCCATGTCATTAGTATTAATTTTATGTGGATGTAAAATCTGCCAAAGATATTCCTTATCAGCAAGTTATGCAGCTAAAAAAGAATGTTTTCAATAAATGACTATTTTAAATCTGAGCAATACAATCTAACTCCTATCTCCACTGGCCACCAATTAAATAACATATCACCAGATTCCAATATGTAAATCCAAGCCAAAAATTCCTTACAACACAGAAAACAAACAACAAAGCATTGCATCATTAATTTAAAGACTTTCAAGGTAGTTTAGAATTTCTAACCAATATCACTGTAGCAGCTGGGTGAGGAAGGGGTGTAACTAGGAGTTCCCTCTGTGTATTCAGTGTGTGTTGGGGTGGATTCTGAAATGCTCAGGGGTGGAGAACCCCGAAGACTCGACATTTTTGGAGAGACTGGATAACTTGAGTCGCTTGCACTGGTCTGGAATGTGGATCCTAGAGTTCCGAGTGTCCGACTGAAAATATACAGTTAACAAAATTGATACGTGATTCATCTGTGTACTTGATGGAACAACTTTAACTGCCAAGATGGTTGATTGATTGATATATATTGTTTAACGTCCCGCTTGAAAATTTTTCATTCATATGGAGATGTCACCATTGCCGGTGAAGGGCTGCAAAATTTACGCCTATGCTCAGTGCTTATGGCCTTTGAGCAGGGAGGGATCTTTATCGTGCCACACCTGCTGTGACACGGGGCCTCGGTTTTTGCGGTCTCATCCGAAGGACCGCCCCCATTTAGTCGCCTCTTACGAAAAGCAAGGGGTACTGAGGACCTACTCTAACCCGGATCCACAGAGGGCAATGGCGCTTGTTCACTAATTGAAGGGGGTGAGATGATAAAGCACCTATAAATTGCAATACAACAGTCTAAATTTGGTCACTTCTTTAAAGGACAAAGAATATGTTTCCAAAGTCTACAAAATTATATGCAATTTGTCTTTCTTATGCAAATAGTTATTAATTTTAATAGTTTGCTGAAATATTGCAATAATTAGTCCCTGTATGAACTATGGTAGCAAAGATAACGAACAGTGATCCATCTCATAAATCCTATATGGAATACAAATTAGAGTCAGTCGAGTTATTCCTTTAAAAATGTATATATTTGATATTGCTTTTATAATAACGTGTGCAATTATTATTTATTTTTGGATATGACAAAGTATGATACATATGTTCTATCATTGAATTTGTATTTCAAATTGTGGCCGAGTGGTTAGAGCACTGCGCTCAAAATCACAAGGCCTCTAGTTGGCGTGGGTTCAATTCTCGCTCACGCTGATATATGTGAGAAAGTTTGCCAGTTTACTTTTCGAAGGTCAGTGGTCTCTTCCCGGGTACATTGTATCTGGGTTCTTTCCTCCACCAACAAAAAACTGGATGCCACCAGATAACTGAAAAATTGTTCAGTGTCGCGGAAAGCAACAAACTATCAATCAATCAAATTGTAATTTACATATCGTTCAGAAGTGGGAACACATCATTATATATGTATTGTACTTGATTTTTTATAAAAATAAAGCATCATAATTTATTTAAAGTTAGGAATTGCAATATTTTATTATATATAATTGCAAGTTCAACTATTTTAGTTTTTTTTTTAAATCTATGAGTTGGTAGAAATAGGTACCACAAATATATATTTTGTTAAAAGATCAGTTTTCATTCTCATGGTGCAAGTGTAATGAAGGCCAGAACAAAATGCATACACTGTATGCCTTGCTTGAGTATGTATATAACCAATTTCTCACACTTTGTCTGGGTCCAGAAAGACTGGCAACTGGTTTTTTTTTTTACTTTCTATATGGCAAAGTGCTTGTGTCGACAAAAAATTACCCATGTCTTTTCTTCACACCTTTCGATAATTTTTTAAAAAACTCAGTCTACATCATTTCTTCTGACTGCTAATACACCCTTAAAGGGTTTAATATGTCCTTTAACACTGTATGACTATTTTGGACCCAGCCAACAGTCCTAACCCTGGAGTTGTTAAAGTCATAATTTTGGTACATCTACTTTAAATTTGCATCTCCTAAATATGTATTTAGTTTTTACACAATATCAACAAAATTAAGTCTTTCATAATCACAATGATAATTTTGGCCCCACCATGATACCAAAATCCCTACCTTGGGACAAAGAAATTTACAATTTTGGTAAAAGGCTTCTTCTAAAGACCTATTTAGTTTCAATTCAGTGTCAATAGCTTGGAATCTGGAGTGGAGTAATCTCACTAACCTTGACACTGGCATCTCTTGACCTTGTGAAGAAATATCTGAATTTGAGGCAATAGCCTCAGCAAATGTTGGGGGTGGTGTTGAATTTTGCGGTAAAAGATCTGGTCTGCCTCCTTTTGTGCCTTCAAGAGAAACGTATGAACATGTATAACATGACCGTGATGATAGAAAAGTTGTAAAAACTGTACCTTCATCAATGTCTGCGCAAGACTGAACTAGTCTATCAAGTAATTTGCATAATAAAGGATAAGGTTTATCTGATGTGTTCGACATTTCATGTGTTATGAAACAAATCCTAAAGTCTTTTCAACAATATCAACATACCTGTTGGGAGAACTTCATCATCAGAAGAACTGACAGCTCCTGTTCTCTGTGACCTTGTCTCTGACCTTTGAGACTCTGACAGAGGTTCCGACTCTGAAGTTGTGTTCAGTCTCTTGCCTGTGGTAGGCTTGCGTTTGGAGGGAGAGTGTCTAAGGGCTAGGAGGAGGGAAAAGAATCTTATCAGTTTGAAAAAAAAAAATCAATATGATGACCACCTACTGTGGTGTTAATCTTGTTTTATTCAAACACCAGTGCTTGCTGATTTTGTGGTTGCAACTAGCTATGTATTTCAAAGCAGACGAGATGCATTTGCAAATTAAAATAATATTTGTGGAAAAGCAAAGTACAAATTAACACAACCTCAAGCCTATAATTTGACTCCACTCAGAGCACTCGCTCTTTACATAGTGTAAGCATAATCACCCTCTCTATTAAGGATGGACTCTTCTCAAAAGACATATTAAGATGTTATATTTTGTCTGTAACAACTATATAAAATGTATACATTCTTTTGAAACACAAAAAAGTGGGTGCAGCAGTTCTTATATTTTTGTGTCAAGGTCATTTCAGGGTCACACTCTTTTCAAATCAAAGCACCTAGAAATTCCACTACAGCATATATATATTGTATCTGCTTGCCATGTATTACTAATTTTGTCTTAATTTGTAGTATAATCACTATTTATGAACACTTGTCTTTCTGTTTGCATAGCAGAATTAACTGGTAAACTCAAAAAGATTTATAGTAAACTGAGTTTTCTCTTGATAATTTAAAATTTTGAAAATTGATCATTACTTCTGACATTAGGATAAGGAGTAGCATTTAAAATGGCTCCTAGAGGGGTAAAAATTGCAGAAATCATACATTTTACTACAACTACTCTGTTACTCTTCTCAGTAACAACTTATTTGCACTGCTTTGAGAACCTAACCCCTATTGGCCTTGTTCTCATGCAGTACTTTCATTTTTTTAAAATGAAAGAATGATGTGATATTTTACTACACTGTTGATTAACCAAACGTTTTGTTCCCTAGAATTGATTGATTGATTAAATATTGTTTAGCGTCCCACTGGAGAATCTTTCACTCATATGGAGATGTCACCATTGCCAGTGAAGGGCTGCAAATTTAGGCCTATGCTCGGCACTTATGGCTTTTGAGCAGGGAGGGATCTTTTACGTGCCACACCTACTGTGACACAGGACCTCAGTTTTTGCTGTCTCATCCGAAGGACCGCCCCATTTAGTCGCCTCTTACGATAAGCAAGGGGTACTGAGGATCTATTCTAACAACCCGGATCCCCACAGGGTCCCTAGAATTGAAGTTCTCCAGACCTCATTACTGCATTCAGTGTCACAACTATAAGTAGGGAAGAGTACTGTGGCACCCTGAATCACATAGCTCATAAAGGAAGAAAATACAAGCAGTGATGGTGCATATCACTGAATTTGCCTAAATAATGACAAGAATCCATCCTTACATTAACATTTATAACAAGATTATATAAGTAGAGTAAAGGTCACGATCTATTCATACATACTTACAGAAGTAAAGGTCACGATCTATCCATACATACTTACAGAAGTAAAGGTCACGATCTATTCATACATACTTACAGAAGAAAGCTTATCTCATAACTCTCCCTTGCTGCAGAATTGTAGCTCAACTACTCATATATTTTCCCCAACTTGCTTGAGTCACGACACATTTTGAAAATTCATAAATGAAAACTTTCAGTTTCTATAAATTTCCCTGTTTATGTAACCAGTTTTAACTCCTCAAGAGCGACAGTCCTACAGCAATTTCACACACATCTTCTATAGCTACTGAAACTGTCGCCAATTTCATTTCTGCTAAAGGAATCAATCAGCTTCATAGAGCTCACAAATACTACCATATTCAAACAAACAACAAAATGCATGGAAAATCATGACATGAGTAAATTTTACACAGCAGGAAATGGTTCATGCATTGAAATAGTGAGAAAAAGTGTTGAAATTGAAGAAAGCAAATTAGAATCTGGCATTAAATTTTGAAACTCTTGGTTTATATACTTACATCAAAGTTCAAACATTTTTTTATAGTAATCTGTAATTTTGTAAACTATCTGAACCAGATTCAATTCCAAAATGAAAATTTTCATAATTATCAAAACATACTGCCATTAAGAAACATACAATATGCCATTGATATTGACTCGTGCAATCTTGATACATTCTTTAATTAAAATCTCATTGCTATTCACCATCATTTTTCACTGGCTGACAATTAATATGGTCAGTATATATCTTATGATTCTGTAACACACTTAAATCTTACCACATTCAATGAATAGCAATCATATTTCTTATGCTATTAAATGGATGATGTGATTTCTGTAATCATGGAATCATTTTGAAGAGTTTATCAAAGAAATATAGTTCACCCTATGAATTTATAAACACTAATTACTGCATTAATTACTTCACATAGAATTTTACATTGAAGTCTATGGGAAGAGCATGTTTTATAAACATATTTTAAAAAGGAATTGTATTTTCATAAAATCTCTTCATAAAATTTGCATAAACTTTCTCTTCATCAAAATATGAAAATAGAATTAATCATTACTACAGATATTTTTATAAAATGAATTTTTTTTTCTTATTTCTATCAAGGGCTGATAACTCTTCCACCAAGCTTCAAGTGCAAAAAAGAATGGTTTCTAATCATTTACCAGTCACGTAAATTTGATCATTTTCACTTTCATCATTGCACTAAACATTTGTCTCAATTTAAATCGTTCAAAATTGTTCAATCTTTTTTTTTTTTGTTATACATTGAATATCTTGAAAAATTGTGATGTTACAAGACTTACATAACATAGATGTACATATGTATAAAATGATGGACATATGTCCATTAGTATAGCTGATGATAGTACATGGGACAATAAATAAATAGTGTATTCAATGATTCAGTAGAGTGCATTATATAACATATAAAATGGGAAGTCTAAGCTCAAATATACAACTCTCATCTGAACCTCCTTGCTCTTGGTAATTATATTGAAATCATAATCTTTGGACTCTTCATCATGGTCCTGTACTAAGTAGTGGCCTTGATGGAGCTCCCTGTGCTTGTGTTCACATCAATTATTTGAAAAACTTTTAAACTGGTCTTTTGAAAGATCCTTTTCTAAACTTTGACCTCTACTCTGAACTAAGAAATACTATTTGAACAATCTTTCAACCTACAAACTCGGATGTCACATCCGTTTCCAAGTGGAAAATTTTCACTAATGCATTATATCCATCACTGTGTCAGTTTGCATACTTTGTAATCTAACACATTTGACCTTCATGGAGTGGCCACAAGTTTGAATCTCTGTTGAATCAAACTTATAAATCTAAATTTAAAAAAAAATGTTTCTTCATTATTATAATGTGCATCAGAAGGAAAATGTCCTCTTAACAAAACCTTAATTGAGGTCCAATTTCCATCCGACCAGACCTTAAAATCCAATTTCTTTAAGATCTGACCCTAAAAGTCCTTCAGTCACCTACAAGTTAATTTCCAAGATCCTTTAGATCAAAGCATGGAGACCATGGTTGTTCAAACTAAGTCTTAGAAATACCGACCTTCACATTCAAGGTCCTTGGTGCAATGCATGAAAACAAACAAAGTTTTGATCAGAAATCCTCATTCATTTTCAGGTTTGATAAGCCAACATGTGGTCTTCTTTGAATGTTCATTTCTGTTACTTCAATCTTTACATTTACTATGATTGATACTTATAATTGCAAGTGAAAATTCCCTAAATCTACTACATTCAACTTGTTTCAATTTTTTTCTTTCAATATAGCAAGTAGAAAATTAAAGTGTAAATATGTAAATAAAAAAACATGCTGGCTATTCATATTCAGTCTGGGAATCAACCAAGCAGGAGAAGTCTTAATTGTATTTACTCTGATACAAAACATTAGCAAGTCCATAGTGAGACTGAAAAAACAAATTCTGAGAAGAAATCTCTGGAGTAGATTGTCGTGCAAGAAGTGCATTGAAATGTTGTATGATGTACGTTTTATGAAAAAAATGCTGAATTTAATAATGACCATAAAGAAGATTTTTAACCATACCCAGTTTCTGGCGCAGATCTTGAAAGAACAGCACAAAAAATTTATAATGTTATCTACACATATATTAAGAAGACTATGAGATAAACAGGAAATATCAATTCAAACTCATCATATTTTCTTTTTAATTTCAAATTTGCTAAATATCACTTTGTGAGCCTATGATATACATGCCATATACTCCATCAAAGAGGCTGTGGTCTGTGTGTTTATGTGTTAAAGAATTAAATAGGGAGTTTAACAGACTCTCTTGAATTTTAAACAAATGTGAGGAAGGTGACATTCATGTGATCATATTTTTGGCAAGATCTAAGGTGATTCTAAGTATTTAAGAGGTGGATTGCTAAGCTATAGAGACTTAGTTTTGCACAATCAGCATTCCACTTTAATTATGATTCATATTGAACTAATGCACAATTCAGGTGAGCTAATAAACACAAGGACATATAATATTTAAAGAACAAAATGCCTATCAAATAAATCTTCAGACGTACAGAAACTCTCTAATCTTATCTCTGTAATTGAACCCTTTCACAGTTCACATTATCTAAGGTAGCATTTAAAAAAAGATTACCCATGAAATTTCGTGAGTTTTGTGATTTTTCTACTGTGCCAAATAAAACTAACCTTAACCTCTCCCACCCCGAAAAAAAAAAAAAAAACTATAACGAAAAAAAAAAAAATAAATAAAAAAATGAAGCACAACACTTGGTTTAAAAACCTTGTGGATAATATGCATGAGTTTCGGAAATGTGGGAAGTATATCATGTGCCTTACAGGGCCTTGACCTTTGTCCAAATTAAACAAATGTCATACTGTAATTTCATTTATCATTTCCAAATTTTCGTTATTGCAGCACTGTAGTTGTTCTTTTGATGAATACAAAATTTCAGAGAAATGAATGCCACTATCAAACTGTTGTCCCAAGGAAACGAACCACTATATGATAATGATCTAATTTGTCTCCCATTTCCCTCACCTCATTTAAAATTGTCTTTCAAAGAGTCTATCATTTAATACCAATTCTCTTTTGATATTTTCTGAAATCTGCACATGAAAAAAAAAAAACTCTTACTTTTTGAGAAATCTGAAAAAAAAAAAAAAAATATTCACGAAAAAGATGGTAGACATTTAAACTGTTTCTACAAGCAATTTGGTGAAAAGTTCATTTCCTAGGTGGCTTGTAAGATGAGTTCTGATTGCTTAACAAGCCAGGTGTATATTTCTGTACATCCTGCTTGAACTGGAGGTAAAAATGAAGTGCCCTCATAGTGCACTGCACACACACAAATAATAATGGCGGATATTCCTAAGAATCAATGCCCTAAAATTGTAATGTTGCATTACTAACAATCGGCTTGTACTATTGTAAAACATGTAAAAAGTCATAAATTTCTTTAATTCAATCATTAAATAATTACATGTTAATATCATTTGGTTACGTGGGCAATAAATGCATTATCCACATCCATTTAGGTGTTTATGGAGATTCATCCTGCGTTGTATTTCATACACCATGCAGTCTGCAGCTTCAGGGTGTATGAAATTCAGTATAACGCAGGTTAAATCTCCATACATCCGCAATTATACCAGTACCTCTCCGAGGAATGACTCTGGTAGAGATAACATGGTTTTCTGATTTTTTTTTTAACCAAATACAAAAAGCACAAATTAAAGACATTTTCAAAGGAAGGAAAACCAAAAGAAAACACATCCAATTACTCAAATTGAAAGAATTGTAGAAAATTGTTTGGAAATGTCCATTTTATTCTATTCATATTTCCTTTTACATGCACAGGGACCAGATTAATTTTAAATCTTACCATATATCACCAAAAATTAAATGAAACTACAGTATGTTTCAGGGAATATTTCCCACAAATTCCTATGGTAAAAATTTTGTCCAACTTACAGATTATTAAGTAGAACAGAAAGAATAAACACTGCCACACTATACAAATTAACCACAGAGTTTGTTTACCAGCATACAAGGCACACTGCACAGTAATGGTCTAGAACAGGTGTTTACCTAGAGCAACAATTTTGCGGAAGCGATGCGCAGCCTTAAAAGTGGGCGGTTCCACTGAAAGGAAGCACAAAGGAAAAAAAGAAGAGTCAGAACAATGTGGCTAAACATGGTCAAACAGTGAACCTGTGTAACTACACTAAAGGACTCTGTCAACTCTCCACTCCATTCTGAGTAAAAACACAAAATGGCTGACTTATCTGTATTGAACACTGTACATTATAGAACAGGTCATTTCTATAGTGTATGCTGCTAATTCTTACTAATTTTACATTTAAAATAATATACACATAAAATCTAAAAGTATTAAAATAACTGTATCATTACACATTTTTACTGCACATAATTCATCAGCCATGCCTTTATTTATATAATCCCCAACCTCCTAGATCAAGGAATGGAGATTGTTTTCATATTTGAATACCACATGTAATCAAATTATCAATTTAATTTTCCAATTGAAAATAAATTTGCCTAATCTGTTTATGTGTTTGATTATCATCAAGTCAAAGTGTTTTGTTTTTCAAGCAATTTTGAACACCCTTGATCAGAAGTTCAGAAGTCAGTGTATACTCTTAATTTTTTCTTCTTTATATGGTTTATACAGATCACGGTTTAATATTTTAACATTTTATTCTGTGCCATTTTGGGGCTTTCTGAAGACAAACTTGGGTCACAACATTGCCCTTAGAAAATTTTCTCGAGTCTAGAACTCTATGATCCTCTGCACATGGCGTAGGTATCCAGATTGACATGTTGCTAACGTAATTTTGTGATAATTCTGGCGATGTCAATTTTCATCACATTCATTTTCTATGGTGTGTAAAATTTGATACTATTATTTTCATTATCATTTTACAAATTTTACATAGAACTGATTTTTGTAAGAAGACGATGATCCAGTATGTTATCATTACTGTCATGTGATCAGCAAAGAAACGGAAGTAACTGTTTGAAAATTCCTCAAAAACTGGCCATTGATTCAAATCTGTTTATAATAAATCCCAATTCATAAAACCAAACACACATCAAAATTGAATACATACTTTGCACCTTATTTCCCTAAAATTAACAGCAATAAAAATTACCTGTTACGAGTTACCCTTGGAATGAGATTTCCTACTATTGGCATTTCAGATTCAGTTTAATCATTGATTACATTGTCTGAATGGAGAAGTAGACCTTAACAATTTATATTACAAGAGGTTTCTATGATATCAATATTAAGGCTTATAAAAGCATTAATTTTTCTTAACTTATTGGGAAATCCTATCACATTTCTCTTTACCATGTTATTTTTCACATGCCTCAGCACACACACATAAAATAAGTAATGCATTGATAAAACTGAATTATGACAAGCCTTATAAGCTACCAGCAAAATACTTTCATGGCAGAAATAAAATCAAGAACTCGTGAAGGTGCATTAGATATTTCTGAATTTTAAAGATGCAAGTGCGAAGTAATTATCTAATCATACACTACATTTGGTGCTCTACAACATAAAGGCTTTGCATGTTCATATAAAATGCTCTATGAATGAAAACTCTAGACCTAATTTCATATTACATTCCTAATTACACTACATAAATAATTGAAAAGGGCGAATCAAATCATGCAAACTGTTGACACATTTTACAAAAATCAAAAAACAAAATAACAGATAAGAATGTTTTAATCACATTTTTTCCTCGTTATAGAAAAGTGTTCCTATCTTAATGTTTTTAAAGAACAGCCAAATCATCAAAAGTGATTTATGTTGTCTTGTACTTACGAGTGGGAATTTTCCGAAACACTCTGGATGACATAAAGTCTTGGAATCTATGGGAATAATAACTAGGCCGGTGCACTGATATACTGTCCTGTAAGAAAAAAATTCCACAACGTAAACAGCAACAGCATACAGAATACATTAATAAAGATAAACTGCAAAACCCTGCACAAAAACAGGGCCTTTACAAGGTTTCTGTGCTGGGAAATAAAAATTTTCATTGGGGAATTTCATTCAAATTGATCATTCTAATCACAAACAAAGTGAAAATTTTTACTCCCTCATAACCCCCCCCCACTTCTTTTTTTTTGACACTTACCGCATCAATAACGATAGATTTCATGGTGTGCTCAATCTTTTTCTTCAGTCGGTAACTTTGAAGTATATCAATAATTCCCAAGTACAGCATGATGCGCTCCCCTTTGCTGTTTTTGGCAGGAATGCCTCCAGGCCTACAAAGGTAACACATATACAGTATTACCAATAACATGACAATGTGAAGGTGGAATGTAGAATGTGAGCTAAATCTCAATCCTCAAGGAAAATGGACGAACATTTACTCAAGTTACCCTTTTAACTGACAGCATCTTTGTACATACTTCTTCACTGCCTTATCAACTGAATGTATTCAAAGACGATACTTTGAGAAGCACTTAATTCAAACAAGTGCATAAAGAAATGTGCTCTTACTGCACTTCATATTCAACAGTAAAATGTCATCATATCAAACGATTCCGTGGTCTTGAGGTAGTTTGCTGTAGAGGTATTGTGAACATATGAAAAATTGGGGCTAATTAGGTCATGGATTTCATACCTGAATAACTCTGATAAATCTAACCAAAGAAAAAGGATGTAGCTTGAAAGGACTTAAATTCAAGTCACTCTCTACTCAAATTCAAGGAGTAGAGGTATCTTAAACTCTAAATAGTTACAAGGCATTAGACCTTAGAAAAGTTCTGCTGCTTACATTTTCTACTTAGTAACAGTAGACTTGCACGTAAGTAATCAAAGAGAAAATCAGAAGAGTATGGTAGCATAAATAAAGGGGTGTGGTCTTATTACAATAAAGGAGTGTTACTGCACAATAAAGGGGTGTGGTCTTATTACAATAAAGGAGTGTTACTGCACAATAAAGGGGTGTGGTCTTATTACAATAAAAGAGTGTTACTGCACAATAAAGGGGTGTGGTCTTATTACAATAAAGGAGTGTTACTGCACAATAAAGGGGTGTGGTCTTATTACAATAAAGGAGTGTTACTGCACAATAAAGGGGTGTGGTCTTATTACAATAAAGCAGTGTTACTGCACAATAAAGGGGTGTGGTCTTATTACAATAAAGCAGTGTTACTGCACAATAAAGGGGTGTGGTCTTATTACAATAAAGGAGTGTTACTGCACAATAAAGGGGTGTGGTCTTATTACAATAAAGGAGTGTTACTGCACAATAAAGGGGTGTGGTCTTATTACAATAAAGGAGTGTTACTGCACAATAAAGGGGTGTGGTCTTATTACAATAAAGCAGTGTTACTGCACAATAAAGGGGTGTGGTCTTACAATTAAATGAGAAGTTCTATATGCCGTAAAAGACTTGGAGGTGTCACCGTCTCTCCAGATTACATGCTCAGATGCAAGCTGATGTGATTTTGGTATCAACTTTCTGTACACTAAAATTTCATTGATTAAAAAACAAGCCTGGAAAGTGCTAAGTATTCTTTGATGATCACATCAGAGACACTTGATTGACAAGCGGCACAAAATGGATCAGTGACCAGATACACATTGTAGATTGTGTGGGTGTTGAATTAATTTTGTATCTTTAAGCGGGTATGGCCTTACGGAAGTTCATCATCATCTTGATCTTCCTCATCAGACTCTGTTGCCGTCGCGGTGATGGACTCCATAGGAGTCGTGTATTGAGCCACCCTCGTCTTTATGGACTTTGACCTCTGTGGGACTCCTCCTGCAAGTATAACCAGGCCCATTACACTTTATTCTGTACAATAAATCAATATTTTAGGAATGTTGATTTATATATTTTTTTCTATTATTTATCTGGTCTATCACTGTATATGTATTTACTACATTCATTTACTTGGTGTTTGAATTGTAATACTGAATCACTTTTGTCACCTTACTTGTTAAGGTGTAATTATTGGAAAAAGCTTTTCACTTCACATAAGATTGTATAGAAAATTATTCAGGAGAATCTTATCTTGTATTTATGCAAAAATAAAAGCAATTACAATTCATTTGGAATAAAGTGTTATTCTAAGATCATATACACTTATAATTTTAAAATTTCTGCTTCATCTCTCAATGCTGTATTGGTACATTGGTGTTTTGTTCATCAGAGTACTTAACTGTACAGTTGCATATTCTTAACAAGTTCCAACTAATCTACCACAAAGAATACACCTAAATTTGATGAGCAAAACATTTAGTATTATTTCGTTTAGTACAAATGATGTGAAACTTGTCCAATTCTGAAGGTACAATCTGTACAGTACACAGTATTGGTTCAATCTGTACAGTACCCAGTATTGGTTCAATCTGTACAGTACACATTATTGGTTCAATCTGTACAGTACACAGTATTGGTTCAATCTGTACAGTACACAGTATTGGTACAATCTGTACAGTACACAGTATTGGTTCAATCTGTACAGTACACATTATTGGTTCAATCTGTACAGTACACAGTATTGGTTCAATCTGTACAGTACACAGTATTGGTTCAATCTGTACAGTACACAGTATTGGTTCAATCTGTACAGTACACAGTATTGGTTCAATCTGTACAGTACACAGTATTGGTTCTATCTGTACAGTACACAGTATTGGTTCAATCTGTACAGTACACAGAATTGGTTCAATCTGTACAGTATACATTATTGGTTCAATCTGTACAGTACACAGTATTGGTTCAATCTGTACAGTACACAGTATTGGTTCAATCTGTACAGTACACAGTATTGGTTCAATCTGTACAGTACACAGTATTGGTTCAATCTGTACAGTACACAGAATTGGTTCAATCTGTACAGTACACAGTATTGCAGTCTGGTTGTCTTCAAATGATTACCAGTCACATCCAGATTGGATAAGTTTCACAGTATTAATATTTATTCAATTAATACCACACTCCAAGTGCACCCATCACCATGTTAAACAATACATGCTTGTTATTCAGCCTGTTCACACTACTACACTAGCATTAGTCTGTAGATAGGGAAACTATGTCATATTGCTATTATCACCCTCATGCAATGAAATCACTTTCCCCCCACAATCAAATCTGTCCTATTCTGTTTTGTATGGCTACATGTTACAGATCAACATTTGCCTCCTTGTGAATTCACCTATAGAGACATGTATGAAATAGGTGAAAATAAAATGGTGACAAAATTTTCCCCAAATACATTGTGAGTTGCCAACACCACTGCCCCTATCAACTGATTATAGATCAATACAGTCCATCAAACAGAAGGATGATAAGAGAGTGTCATACAGGATTAACTTTAAATACAAATGACCAGGAGACTTTCATGGTCTGTACTGCTTTGCAAGTAGACCTGCATTGTACATAATTTGGCAACAGAAAAAAAATTCCATGTTTTAGCTTGGCTTCACAATTGCGTGCTACCTTTGTTGTCTCATTGAAATTACTGATTAACAAGTCATTTAAAATATTTTCCTCTATGACACTTAATTCAGCAAGACGTCATTTCTACTCATTGCTTTATTAATGTTTAAATTGCATATTGTATTCCTGACCATCTAAGACCCTTTGCATATCATAATAGTGTCATACACATGTAATTGTGGAAATTTGCATGTATAATATATAAAATTGACAATAAATATACAAAAATGAAGATTCCTCTTAACTACATACAAATATACCAGTTGTCCATGATATGTATTTTGGCATACAAAATATCAAATGCTAAAATAATTAAACGCATTTAAGCACAAAAGTTAAACTTCTGAATTTTGCAAAACTGACAAGACTCGTAAATTTCCACATTTTGCATTAGTGACAGTGTTAGCAAGCAGACCTGATCGTTGAGACCGACCACCTGAATCTAAGCCCCCTTCTGTTGACAGTGTTGTGTGGTATTGGTCCAGTGATGTTGACACATCAGGGTTGGTTGATCGGCTTACTGAAGGTCGTTGCTTCTTCCTCTGTAAATGATTCAACGTATTAACATTGAATTGTTATTAAAATTGGAGCATAGTCATTAACATTTATTGATATTTAATTAAAGGAAGAAAATCTTCTCTAATGTACAATAACTATGAAATTCATGGTTTATATTAATCAATCAAATTTTTTTCATGAATTGCTATGACTTTACAGTTTGGATGGGATGTAATTTCATGATATGGTAAAAAAATCCATAATATTTGAGCCCTCCAAAATTTAATGATTCTACAGAAAAAGTAAACAATATGTGTTCCATCAACACCGATTCCCCTGGATTACAACAAAGTGAAACTGTAAAACATTGTAGTTTTTGGAAAATTTCCAAAAACTGGGCCAAATGGTCAATGTCAAGGTCACAGGATGAACAAATCTGATGTCACTGGAATGGTCTTCTTACAAAAATTTCACATACTTATATAAATAGAGCACTATTAATGACTTGAAAGATATGGCTAGTACTTGAATTTTCTAAAAGTAGGTCAAAGGTCAATGTAAAAAAGGTCTCTGTGTCAAAGATCTTGGTGTTAATGGAAAAGTCTGTACTGGAAATGTCTTCTCACAAGAAATGCACATGCCAAATATAAAAGCAATACCTCTTACAATTTGAAAGGTATAACTTGTATTCAAATTTTCTAAAAGTAGGTTAAAGGCACCAGGAGGAGGTATATAAAAAAAAAACATGCTAGTCAAGTGAACCCTAAACTCAAGGGTTTTTTCTTTCATAACTTTAGTTCTACGTTTACTCTGGTGACTTAAAACCTAAAAATAGCCAAAGGTCTTGACAAGTGGATGATATTTATCCTTCGTAGCCAAATTTTAATCTGACAAAGTGAACTATGACCTTGACATATGACCCAAAATAAGGTTTCACACCTTAACCTCACCATTCAGCAGATGAGTATACATGTATGAAGTCTTTCAACTTGTATAATTTCAATCTAACAAGCAAGATTAAAATTGTACAATGGATCAATTTCATCAGGCAAAAAAATCACAAAATCATAGAGAGCCAAAGTCGAAATAGACATACTTCACGAGCTGCAATGTCTAAATTGTAAATCCCGAGTAACATGCTGAAGTCCATAATCTTGAAACTCTCTAGCACCTACAAAAAAAAAAAGTAATTAATATCACTGTATTTTAATGACCATAATTACCAAAAATGGCCATGAGATCTGTGAGCACCCATTTCTAACAAATATTTATCAACTACTTAATGGGACCCAATACACTGCAAACCACCTCTTCCACAATTCTAAGCTATTGCTCCCAGTATCTGAATTATAACCAAGCTTGTTATTCAAATACTCAATGACTGTATGCATTGATGGTCAAGAGCAAGAAGCTATGTCCAATGATCTTCCCATAGTGTTTTTAAATCTCACTGAAACCTCTCGCTCAACTCTCCATTTGCCTTTGGAAATAGATGTACTCTCCATAAAGCACCACACTGGTACACTGTTTCTGATTAGAAAAAATGCACCATAAATTTTTTAATGGTATGAATGTCACATCAGACTACCTGTCAAACAATAATTTTAGTTTAGTGCATAGAGCCTCCATAAGCTTAAATTAATGACATTTACACATAATAAATAATACTCGCAATATCAGAGATTTCCGGTCCGTAATCTGTAAAAAATAAAAACTCTGACATTTACTAACCATGTTAGCAGATGATAAAGAACATTGATAAGAACCCAATAACTACAAGTAGGCTTGAGTCAAAGGCTTCAGTTATCAAAAACCGGATTACTTTAAATTTTCATATGATTTTAATGAAAAAAAAATCTGTACTGAGAAAAGATTAAAATATTCCATTCCATCCTAATCAGACAAGTTTACATATGTGTAAATCAACAGCTTTTTATAGGTCTGATAGCACATTTTCACAGCAACTCAGTGTCTACAACTCTATAATTAAATTCTACTTTCAACCAGGGAGCAGTATCATTAACAGTATACCTCCTGTATACAGACTTTTGGACAACTTTTTAGATGTCATTTTTTTTCTCTTTATCTGAAACATGCACCAAAAAAAACCAAAAAAAACCCAAAAAACAAAAAAAAAACTCCTCCCTTCAGCCTACTCTTTCCTACCCGACAGTCCCTCTGGATGGTTTTAATGAGAGCGTCGTATTTGTCCTTCTCCAGCATTATTCCCTCAGGGTGATTGTTCATAAAATCCAGGTCCTTCAGAGTTGGGCTGGATTTTGCTCGCTCATTTTTGGAAGCTTTTCTTTTGTATGTGCTTCCTTTCAGATCATATTTTTCATGGAGTTTGACAGAAGATGGTAGAAGGTTGTTCATTATCACAAATCGAATGTTTTTGCCACCACACTGAAAAAAAAAAAACAAAACCCAGAAGTCAGATGGTTCTTATACCCGTTCAATTCTGTTATTTTAAACATTAACTAGGCTCTTTAATTAAACATTGATTGTACAGTATTCTTGAACATCTGACAAAATCAAACTTTTAAATTGCAATTTCCAAGATGACGGTTCTTCTGTGATGATGGGACATTCAGTATTCATTTGAATGCTTTTTTGGATGCAAAATATACAATTAATAGCTATTACATCTCTCAATATTATTGAAGAGACCACTTAGCTCTGCTAGTCGATGACTTTAAAAGACTGAAAAAAGTCACTGTAAATAATTGTTTGCAAATACACATCTCTGTAAATACACGTTCCCGTAAATACACATGTCCCTGTAAATACACGTTCCCGTAAATACACATGTCCCTGTAAATACACGTCACTGTAAATACATGTCACTGTAAATACATGTCACTGTAAATACACGTCACTGTAAATACACATGTCACTCTAAATACACATGTCACTGTAAATACACATCCGTATCAATACACACGTCCCTTTAAATACACATCCGTATCAATACACATGTCCCTGTAAATACACATCCGTATCAATACACACGCCCCTGTAAATACACATCCGTATCAATACACATGTCCCTGTAAATACACATCCGTATCAATACACATGTCCCTGTAAATACACATCCGTATCAATACACACGCCCCTGTAAATAGACATCCATATCAATACACATGCCCCTGTAAATACACATCTGTATCAATACACACGTCCCTGTAAATACACATCCGTATCAATACACACATCCCTGTAAATACACATCCGTATCAATACACACGCCCCTGTAAATACACATCCGTATCAATACACACGTCCCTGTAAATACACATCCGTATCAATACACACGTCCCTGTAAATACACATCCGTATCAATACACACGCCCCTGTAAATACACATCCGTATCAATACACACGCCCCTGTAAATACACATCCGTATAAATACACGTCCCTGTAAATACACATCCGTATCAATACACATGTCCCTGTAAATACACATCCGTATCAATACACACGCCCCTGTAAATAGACATCCATATCAATACACATGCCCCTGTAAATACACATCCGTATCAATACACACGTCCCTGTAAATACACATCCGTATCAATACACACATCCCTGTAAATACACATCCGTATCAATACACACGCCCCTGTAAATACACATCCGTATCAATACACACGTCCCTGTAAATACACATCCGTATCAATACACACGTCCCTGTAAATACACATCCGTATCAATACACACGCCCCTGTAAATACACATCTGTGTCAATACACACGCCCCTGTAAATACACATCCGTATCAATACACACATCCCTGTAAATACACATCTGTGTCAATACACACGCCCCTGTAAATACACATCCGTATCAATACACACGTCCCTGTAAATACACATCCGTATCAATACACACGTCCCTGTAAATACACATCCGTATCAATACACACGTCCCTGTAAATACACATCCGTATCAATACACACGTCCCTGTAAATACACATCCGTATCAATACACACGCCCCTGTAAATACACATCCGTATCAATACACACGCCCCTGTATATATGCATGTTCCTATAAATACAAATCCCTGTAAATACACCTGTCCTTATAAACACACCTATAAATACACATGTTCCTATAAATGCATGTGTCCTTTTAAAGACACTTGTCCCAGTAAATACACTTGTAAATACACATGTCCGTCTAGGGAAACATAACTCTCTTTACCTGGTAGCAGTAGAATCCATAAAATTTTGGAAGGAGGGTTCTCGGATTCTGATTTAAGTTCTGAAAATAAAGAATTAAAATCTTTCTAATGTGGCATATACAAATCATCAAAAAATTTTTAAGTTGTTCATAATTTTTTTAAAAATATAGTTTTCAATATTTTCAAACATGCAATTACTTCAACACTAGAACTCTATTATATAGATGTACATTACAGATATTCAAAAAGTTCTAAAATGAAAAATATTCAGAATGCTTCATATTAAATATATAGGAATGAAATTCCCACTTTCTGGGACTTCCATGCCAATCTACTTTTAAATGCTTAACAACATCTGACACACCGATCATAAAATTCAGCTGATTGTGAATAGTGCAGAGAAATTTTAAACAATGTCTGTTCAATGGGGGCAGCACGTGTTCACAAAATCATGGAAGGTTTGAGGAAGGAATAAGGCTTGGGAGGGCCTATCAATGTCGGAGTCAGGGAGGGAAACGAATGTGCCCCACGAACAAACTCACAATATAAATATTCTCAATCCCCAAAAGGTTTATTTGTCATATCCTACAGAAATTCAACCTCTATACAGATAGGAAGCGTTTGTTATAAGGAAGAAATAACAACAAAGGAAATTAAAGTTTGTTAATTGATATTATTAGTACTATTTAATGACACCCTTTTCTCCTTTATTCAAAACACATTCAGTAATGATTATTTAAGCAATTAAAGCTAAGTGTCTATTGTATAAAAGGTACTGACATCAGTGATTGTAATAAGTCAATGATGTGAATGTACATTTATGAATCTACTTTGTACAATCTACTTTGATTTTCATCAATTTTTATCCATCAAGTTTCAAGTATAAAATGGGCCTGATCTATTTTGAACAAACCCTCTTTGTGTGCCATTTCAAGAACATATATAAAGAGGAAACTTCCCATTTTTAATACCTACAATATTCAGCAATTCTTCAACAGAGTTCATTTACAGAGAAACAGTGCAAGCAAATTTGAAAAGTTCTGGATTTTAATGGGCTAATCCCATACCTATTATGAATAACTGAATAACCATCAGTGTGGTTTTCAATTTAAACACAACCGGTCGCGGTGGTTAGAGCGTTTGCTTCGTAACCAAGAGGTCGTGAGTTCAAGCCCTGCTCATGCCAGGGCCGCGTCAAACCCAAGACGAAAAATAGGTAGTGATTGCTCCTTCGCCAAACGCTCGGCATTTAGAAGTGAGAATCACGGGTCTTTCGGATATGACCTTAAAAATGGAGGTCCTGTGTCGTGGCAGGCATTGGCACATTAAAGAACCCTCACTGCTACGGCCCTGAGTGCTAAACATAGGTCTAAATTTGTGGTACTTCACCTACAGCTGGTGATGTCTCAATATGAGTGTAAAACAAACAATCAATCAATTTGAACATTAAACCATATCAATAATAATTGTATCAATAAGGAGATTAAAAATTGTTGTGCTCTACATAAAAACTTTTTTTTTTTTTTTAATTAAATTTGGGCAATTCAAAATGAAAAAAATTGACAAAATGAATCATCTTCGTATTTTGCATTGCTTTGTCTCAGGGTCAAATATATTTCTGCATACCCTATTCCTTGTACTTGAAAAAAAAAATTATTACATAAATAAACACAAACAAGACCTTTTGTCGAATTGGACCAAGCCCCTTATCCTGTTTGCCTTTTAATCAAAAGTTGGAATTTGAAACATGAAGGATATAAAAAAAAGATGAAAGTACACACAGTGTTATTTACAGAAATGTTTCAGAAGTTCATTCATTCCACAACAGGCAGGACAGAAATTTCTTACAACAGTTTTACAGAAGAAATACATAAGCGGATGTCCTTTTTACATGGCATTATTGGTTTTCTAACGTCTACAATGTATTTATTGTCTATTTATTAAGATACACTGTGAATCCTAGTTCATCCACTATAACAGTGGAAATTCTGTAGCAAAAACCAAAACTAAAAAAATTAAAGAACCAGGAACAAAATATGGAAAAGGTTTCATGTCTTGGACGTAATACAGATAAAAATAAAAACTAATTAAATTTTTTTTTAAAAAAAAGAAAACGAAACCCTGTTCTCTCATGTTCTCCAAGCAGACTATGAGCAAAGTAAAGACAATAAATCTGCATTTGTGAAGAAAAACGAAAATCCTTTACTTTTCAGAGTATCCGCCCATGTATATTTCCTCTGAATTAGACGCCATTAAAGTGACACATTGTACTGTAGTGATCCTCACCAGAGAGACACGAATAAGGTGAATCCCCATGTTGACCAAATACAAAACACAAAAAAAAAACAAGATGTCTTTGTGAAACACTGATGCCCCCATAGAGAATCAAAGTTGAAAATAGCCAAGGTCATAGTGTTTTCAAAACTAGGTCAAATCTGAAAGTCAAGGTCATAAGATCAAAAATTTTGGTACCCAGAGAAACGTCTTGTCACAAGGAATGCTCATGTGAAATATGAAAGTCCTAAATGTTTTAACCATTCCAAAGTTATGGACAAGGTTGGAAGTTTATCAAAAGTAGGTCAAAATCCAAAGTAAAGGTCATGAGGTCAAAACGTTTGGTATCAAAATAAAGGTCTTGTCATAAGGAATACACATGTGAAAAATGAAAACCCTATCACTAAACATTAAAAAATTATGACATAAAGTTTTAATGGACAAACAGACATACAGACCAAAAACTATATGCTCCTAAATCTCCGATTATGGGCGCATAAAATGTTACTGATGTATGTTTGACATTAGAGATCAGGATAAAGATTTGATTGGTTATATAAATGATTTGAAATATTACATTTTCAAGTGTGGCCAAATCTTGTCGTGGTAGATCTGACCTAGATGTTTAGGACTTGGGACCTTTGTCAGACATATTTATCCATTGACTTAAAGTATTTGTATTTACCAATTACATGAGCCAACTATAAATTGGTTTGGGGAAACTTATCAAGGTTAGTCTCTGAAAATTTCATTTTTAAAGTATCTTGTACTATGTCTAAATTAATCTGTAGCATTTGTATCAGCAAATACATCTGAATTTCAAGATGTCACAAAGCAATGCCATGCTAAATGTTCCATGTAATCAACTTGGTAAAAAGCCAATTTAGATCTATGATTGAAAACATTATGTCTGTCAGCCAAATTGCCTAAAAATCAAAACCAAATTCAAAGTGCAGGGAGCTTTATCTTAGATATTCAATTCACCTTTACCAAATCTCAATGATATATTCAGAAACAATTAATATTTAATAACTATATCTAATGGACAGAAATAAACATGAATCAAATTTTTCAATTGGCAGTATGAATAAAATCATATTCATAAATCATAAATAAAAAGGAGAAAAGAAAACAAGCATTTTGAGTGTATAGCAGGTAATACAAAGTCCCCTACTGGTAGGATAATTCAGTTAATAAAATAGGTCAACTATAATGAAACTCAAACTTCATCTGTCACTATCCAAAACAAAGCCATGCATAAAACTTCAATTGAATATCTTCATCCAGTGCACAGAAAATCTGGAAAACCTCAAGCTGAATGACAGACAGATAGACGGACAGACTGATGGACAGACAGACTGAGGGTAAACTAATAGTCCCCTTCAGAAAAGCCAGTAGGGGACTAAACAATGAAACCAATGAATGTTCTTGCACACACCCCACGACAAGTTTGTACAACTGATGAAAAATGTACTCTTCTTCTTCTTTTTTTTTTTTTTTTTTTAAATTTTTATACCAATGTACGTTCTCCTTATTTTGACATCAATTTAATATGCGAGAGCTGTAAAGAAGGACAAATTCAATAGATTTCAATAAAAAGAAGAATAAAAAACATAAAAATGACAAGTCGCAAAACATCCTGTGCACAGATGGATCACAGATGAAAATCTCACTAAGGAAACTTAAGTTATCATGTGTAATAGCCTAGGACATTTAATTTTACATAGCTCAGAATTGGCCAGATGCAATGCAAGATTGAACTTTGTAATTGCACAGGGAGATGAGCCCTGATTGGACTGTGTAATTGCACAGGGAGTCAAGCCCTGACTGGACTGTACAATTGCACAGGGAGGTGAGCAGTACTTGTGTACATGCTTCCAACCAAACTTACATCTGCAGGGTGTCAAGCCATTTTTGACCAATCCTATATAGGAAAATAGGATTTTTCACTATGAAAATATAGGGTATATATAGGATAAAATTTTGCAAATAATTGAAATTTCAAGCATAAATGTTTGGCCTCCTCCTCCCCTTTAGCCATACCTCGCCTCCCTTTTACTTGAAACACAGAAACATATTGTTACTACTTATAACACCTCTTTAACAACTAAAAAATAGCAGTTAGCTACATGTATTACAATTTACTTAATAATCAAACATCAGTTGACCATATGATATCTTTTTCACTTCTTTTTCAATTTCTTTTTAGGTGGCTGGTCACCAGTTAAAGTTTTGAAATCAAGACTGCTCTCCAGAAGTTTCCTCTTTTTTCCTTCAAGATCCCTCTGCTTTGCTCTAATGTCCTCTAAACTTTTGTTAAACTCTCCTGTTTTTGCAGTGGCAGTATCTATCATCATCTGTGCTGTAGATATTCTTGTCATATCTTTTGCCTCAATGCCTGCCTTCATTTTTTCATTTCCATCTTTCAACAGTTGGTAAGCAGAAGTTAAAGCATTTCTTATGTTCTTTTCTTCCTCATCAAGTTTTCTCTGTTTTTCAGCAAGTGTAGACTTTTCTTCTAAGAGCTGTTCCCTTTCCTTTTTTCTTCTCTCTTCTGTTCAGTTTCTCGTTTTTGTCTCTCCTCTGCTTCCCTCTCTTGTTCCAACCTCCTCTGATAATCCCTATGAGCATTTCTGGCTGATGTCAATACTTGCTTATTAATAAGTAGCTTTTCTGGTCTCATCCTTTCAGGGTCATAAAACTTAACCGCATCTTTAATTATTATTAATTACTGTACAAATTAAAATGAAATATAGCTAGTACTGAGTGGGCATTCATGTCACTTATTCTTAAAATTCAAATTTATTTATTAATTGATACAAGTGCTCTGCGGTTGGTAACTTCTTTTTGACTGAAAGTAATTATTTTGTTAAGTAACAATTTATGAAATTATCAAATAGTTATTTACTAATTACCTGTATGTATCAAACTCATAAAAAATTTCGCTTGTATAATGCTCGATCATATCATTATATAAAAATATACTTAATTAAATTCTAATTTTAGTTTAAAAAGTATAAAAAATACAAAAGAAACAATATGACAGATTCCTAGTGTATTGCACATGTAGTTACATTGTAAAAAAATTGAATTTTAGATAGTAATATTCTTTTATCAATAACAATTGACTCAAGAAATGTAGAAGTTTTCATTAAATACTGTATGTCAAAATATAGAAAATATTTTTAAAATTTGTAAATCATTCATATAAACATCAACAAATATTATTTGACACTCCAAGAACACTGAAACCATATTGCTGCATTAGGTTAGCTCAATACTACAGACCAGTACAAGCATTAACACCATCTACAGCTTTCATTTCAAACTCTAATACTCTTATATATCAATACTAATAAATTTCACATATGAAAATCTCCACTTTCATTATTTTTTGTCCAAAGTTCTAAAAATATAGGAGTTAAAGTCAAAATATAGGAAAATTTAGTGAAATATAGGAATTATAGCAACATTCTGAAAAAATAGGAAAAATATAGGAATATAGGACCACTTGACACCCTGCATCTGTATTCTTAGTTTCCATTTAGTCCCCCCCTCCCTATATTTACATATCTTCAAGCCCTTGCATAAGCTTCTCTCTTCACAGAGCTTTTCAGAAGGTATAGAACTTTCACTCATATAAGAACAACGATGATTTTGAATTATGTTGCAGAATAGTACAAAACTTGTATGATCACTCATTTAGCCATTAGCTCATGCCATGATCAAACTTGATTTCATACAATGGATTTTAACTGGATGCCTCTACAGATATAGCCTGACAGTCAAGAATTTACTGTCTGCATTTTGATTGGCTACCTCTTAACACATAGTTGTTTCTGATTGGCTGTCCATAACAATGGATATTTTACTCTGATTGACTGTTTCTGAAATTGAAGTTTTTGATTAGTTATTTTTTTACCATGCACTACTTTTTGATTGGCTGTCTCTTACCATGTAGTAGCCTGGCAACAACTTCTGTAAGAAGTCTGCCTCTTTATGTTGCACTGTTTTAATAATGAACTCATCATCTTGACTCAGGTAGAAAATGCTACCACTAGCCCCTGGGTTAGATAGTTCCTTCAATGACTGATCACATAAAGAAACCTACAAAACAAGAAATGTCTTGAGTAAGGAAACAATGGAGTAGATCTTATAGTTTTTCCAGAAATGAAAGGAGTCCCCATGTGATTTGTAAGATGAATTCTGATTGGTTAACAAGCCAGGTGCAACTGTCCAAGCACCCTTCTAAAATCCGGATGCAAATCAAATGATGTTGCAATGGAATGTTTATTTACATGCAAAGAAAAAAATTTAAATGATGGTTATTCCTTAACACATATTTGTCATGATTCAATGTATTGTGACATCACATTAGTTCCTCCAACTTGTAAAACATGTAAACTACAGTGGACAATGCTACAAGACCACAGACGGAAAGCAAAAGCCATCATGCTTTACCGTGTGGTCCACCACCTCGTTGCAATACCATCGCAACCGTATCTTGTATCCAGAGGAGCTAACGTAACGACACGGGGACATGGCATCAGATTCCCACTCCCTTACTCTAGGATACATAACTGTGGAATAACTTGCCATCAAATGCTGTCAACGCTCCTAGTCTAGAGAGATTCAAGAACAGCATCAGTTCCATCATCATGACCTAAACCACTCATTTTTAATTGTAAATAGCGCCGGAAGGGCTTTTATGAGCTGTACATAGTTTGAGTGATGTTTCCCTTGGGTCATGCGCAGAGTCATTCGCGACAATACACCAGATGGTGGTTTGCAAATTAATGAAAGAAAAAGAAGAACTATCAGACATGAGCTTTCTTATTTTAATCACAAAATAATTACATGTAATGCCATTCAGTTATATAGGAAATAAATTCGTTATCCAGTTGTATTTTATACATCCTTGGCTCGGGGCCTCAGGGTGATGGGAATACAGTCCGGGTTAAATCCCCCTATATCATTTTATTGGGCTTGAATTCTGACAGGATAACAACTATAATGATTATACACTGTGTGTAAGTACAACTGTTCAGCTGGGAGTGCTTTCAATTTCATCAATATGCAAGTTTCAAGATGCATCAGAATTATTTCCCTTAGAAAACTCTTGTACACAGTAAGGTATGAAACAATTTGTGGGACAAATGACCATCACTACA
Organism: Ostrea denselamellosa; assembly: GCA_024699665.1. Lineage (NCBI taxonomy): Eukaryota > Metazoa > Mollusca > Bivalvia > Ostreida > Ostreidae > Ostrea > Ostrea denselamellosa. Next base: position 7,502,004 of record JAMZEH010000050.1, read on the forward strand.
TTAATGAATGTACTCAGCTAGTTTCTCATATGCAGTTTCAACTGATACACAAACTAAGTAAATTATAAGTATTCAAGTAAGTGATACATGAAATTCTTATCTTGTTATATATTTCATTATTTCTACATATAATATCTAAGATATTACTTCCACATATGATACTGTTTTCGTATTTCCATGTTGGCGAAACATTTCCTTCGATGGTACTTTATATTTTCTAGATTAACATATTTAAACAATTGCTGAATTTCATATTTTCTAATGTCTTCCTACTGCACCGTGTCCCACTTAGTTTTCAGAATGCACCTCCTACACAGAAGAGCTTTATCTTGTTTTCAGAATGCACCTCCTGCACAGAAGAGCTTTATCTTGTTTTCAGAATGCACCTCCTACACAGAAGAGCTTTATCTTGAGACTGTATATAAACAACTGCATTTTATTCTGACTTAACAAGGTATAATATAAAGACACTGTTGTTTCTCTTCAAACTTACCAGAAAGTCATCTGTCTGAATCGAAAACAATTCCCGAAAGTACCGAAAAGCAATAGGAGCATAAGTCTTAAATCGAAAATCACTGTAATGATGTGCTGGAGTCAGGTTGCTTCCTTCACTGTGAAAAATAAGTACAAAAGAATTAATACAGTAAAACATGTCTAATCTGGACATTGTACAATTAAAGTTGTTGTGTAATCTGAACACAGATATCAGCGTTTGACACTAAGAAGTAGCCCACTAGCATGGGACAACTTAAAATCGAGGTCGAACTACAAAGCAATTTATCAAGCCCTGAAGAATTACTAGAAATTTATATACCTTACCATCAGTAAAACAATAATCATATAAATCTATAAAAGAAAATGAACATGGCGAAAATTCTAAATTTGTTTAATGGAAGACGTACAAATTTTTTTCTTTTTCCTTTTTTTTTTTTTTAAATAAAATACTTTAATCTGCTCCTTTGTCTACCTCTGCAAAGAGTTTGAAACTATGGGGGTAAAAAGATTGGATTTAAAATACGCAATGACATAAATTGAATTGTTTTTTAATTAAATTACTCCGACCTAATTTTGCTTTAAAATATATCACCCAAATATAGGATTTGGCATCTTTAAAAAAATTTTTTTAGGGGACATCCCCTGTATCCCCCCCCCCCCCCCCCACTCAGGATGCCCCCTCCTGCACCAACCCATCTCATTACTTCACGACTCGGCCAGTAGCCACAGTCAAAACTGTTGTTTACTATGCTTTAAGTTCCAAGCCAAAAATCAGTATTAACTAACCCTGTGGGCTATTGGTGCTAAAACGTTATTTGTGTCTACTCCTTAATATACAACTCTTCAGATCAATAAAGAAACAAAAAGACAAAGATTAAAACAGACCGGGCAAAAACAATAGGATGGCATATCTTTGAACTTATGGACCAAAGAAACTCAATGCAGTGTTTTAAATATTCATGTTGTCGAAAACAATGCATGCTTGAACGACCTAGTTACTAGTAATGTATGAAATAGTATGTAAAAACAAAGATATCATGTGACTTCACATTTTTGGAATAGTAGCCAACCAGGTCTCTCAATTTTAAAATTTAGCAATCCATGTTGAAGACCAATTAACCACTTCAAAGTACCCCTAGCACTTACGCTGGATAAAACACACTCTCGATGACAGCGAAATCTTGCATAAGAAGATCTCTTTCAGGTTTGGAGGAAAGCCCGCCAATACTCTGTCCAATGCCCAGCTGGATAGCTGCCATTAACTCAGATGTGGATTTCTGTAAAAATGTTAACATCATAGAAAATAGTAAGGGATTTATTGACATTCACTGTTTTGTATACATTGTATTATAACAAGTCAAAACTGTTGTTTACCATACTTTAAGTTCCAAGTCCAAAAAAAAAGGAATAAAATGAATTGCTGATCCATTACAACAGTGTCTACATCAGCCCAGTAGTACATACACACGCCAATCAAACCCAACAATGTTGTATAACAAGTTCATCCCAGTGGTCATCTTCATATCAACTTTGTTTATTAAATAATTATACACAACTCATTATCTATAATCAAATCAAATAATACTAAAAACCTTTTCCTTGTAAAATCATCAATTTTTGCCAGACAGTCTGTTAATGTGGAGCTCGTTTTCATTTGCTTTCACATTATTGAAGACACACCCACAAATTTCAGAAAGTCCTATCCTTACATTCATTACAATATCTAGTTAACTTCTACAAAAAAAAAAAACAAGAAATTTGTAACTTCCAAATCACTTTTGCAATCATGTCAATCCAAATAAACATGCTTTTGATTTTTCTCCTAACACAAAAAATTTCAACCCAGAAAAATAAATATTTTACAGTAACCAAGATAAATATGAAGTATCAACAGATTCTGAACATGAACTGCTCTTACATTTTCTTTCTACAATAATCATTCTTTATCTTTCTCTCTTAAAATCTCTCTTGCAAAATTGTATTTCGTTTACAATATACTGTACAAGTCTAATTTATTTCTGTAACAGATAGACATAAAATACAATCACTAAGGTTTGATCTCTTTAATCTCTTCAATCATTGACCTTTCAACCTTTTGACCTACACTCTTGACCAATCCTATGAAACATACCAAAGCATGGCTGCCAGCTGGAATATAGAGATAACTGTCATGATATAATCTTCATTTCTATCCAACTTACTATCATGATTTATGAACATGTGTCAATCAAACTCAAGACAGCCAAATATGTAAGCCAAATAGAAAAGAGATTAAAAAAAACAAAAAAAAAAACCATAATAATAATCAATATCGGATGCTACTTGGGTTTCTGGGTTTTTTCCCCCAACCCAGGATTCTAACATCTATATGATTGTTACATACATAGTATCAAAATAAATGATATAACCCTCTATAATGCCCATCAACTCTGCCACATAAAGCTAATGTACTTAATACATCACACAGGAGTGGCCTAATCAATACCTCATTCCTTACTCACTATCATATGTATATGCATCTTATCTTATATTTGCATGTACATTTTGTAACACTGATCAAAATTTGCTTTGATGAGTAGTGTGTCGTGATATCAGCATCCTTCAGTATTTTGGTTAACCAAGGAATCACCGACAGTACTGATCTGACAACAATTCCTCGCGTCTACATAGTACATTTAACATAAAACTGATATCACCACATATCCAACATTATATATTAAATACAATTCATGAACTTGCACAACGATACATCCACATCACCTTTGCATATCACAGGTCAAACATATTCCAGAACAAATTATGAAAAATACAAGTCTAGCATCAATTTATCCAACGGATTAATATGACTTCAGTGAAAGACATCCTAAATCAGAAATTTGAATCACCAAATGTTTGCTTTGTGCATGTCCCATTGTCATCATATTGTGACAAAACCATGATCTCGTGAACATTTTTGCATCTATAGTGTAATCTCCAATAAATACAGCCCATACAGTCAATACAAGTACATGTTCAATTGTACATGTACTTAGTGCAAACAGTATTCTAGTAATTGCATACTATAAAGCAATTGGCCAAATCATAAAGTTAGCATTACTATTGCATCTCACGTGACCACTAAATATATGGCACTAAATCAAATCATATCATAATATGGTAAGGATAAAATGTGGAACATCAACAAGATCCGTAATCTGGAAGAGATCTCAAAATCTGAATAATTCTGCATAAATTGGAATGGTTGGCAGGTATACTATGTAACATATTGGTATTTGAACCAACAGTCTTATGACTGATACATATCCCATTTGACCACTAAACCAAGCACTCAAATATTGTAATCAATATATGTGGCTCAAGCGTATATATCACCTGACCACTGAATCAAGTACTGCAACCTCACATATATCATCTGACCACTGAATCATTAAGAGACACCAATCACCATAAAATAGCACTATTAGGATTGAAACTGTTTATCATTTAGTTCCAGACATCCTATCTGACTTCTGATCTGTTGATTCAAGGGACATTATCCTGATAAAGCAGCAATGCAGGAGAATTTTAACCAAACGTTTTTACTTTTGGTTGACAATTTTGACCTGGTTCCAGGAAACCTGGGCCATGCTACAAACTTACCTTTTTATATGTAACGGCTCCTGTTTTGTCCACTCGTCTGTGTCCAATCTTGTCTTTTGCTTTCATGGCAGCAACCTTGGCTCCTCCCATCTGTAAAGGAGGAAAAACATTAAACAATTTATCCACAATACTTTATATACATAGCCATACTGTTTTATATTTGTTTGAAATTATTCACAGCATTTCACTGTAATGCAAGAATTTGTGTCCTGCATGTGACAAAATTACTTAGGACACAAAAAATTAAAAATAATTAAAAAGGACAGGAATCTGCATATGGATATTTCGATTCTAACAAGCATTTTACATGAATATTTTAGTAACTGTTCGGTGCTGTGTTTCTAGTAATTGTCGACAGATACCAAGAAAGACACTGTCACGTTTTAGTGATCCTAATGTACACAGCGAGCTAGTCTACCAGGTGCACGTCCGATTCTTCTGCTGTTGATTACTAATTTGTTTAACTAGTAGTTCATTTCATTCAATTAAGTAACAATACTAGTGATCGCTTCTGGATCATCGTTTGAGGGGGGGGGCATGGTAACTTCATGTTTGGGAACTACATTGAATGTGACTTTACATAATTTGAGTATTGATTAATCAACACAATGTATCAACAGTGTAATGCCAATATGAACAATAAAATTTTTAGATTCATCAAAACTTAGTTGGACTCATCAGAATTTTCTGGGACTCCTCCTTTTCAAATAGTGAGTCCAGGGGCCGATCTTAACAAAATCCTACTGGGAGGCCCGGAGCACCAATTGCTCCAATTCACAAAATGATAAGTAAACTATGAAAACTGTCCTACTTCAGGATGGATATTTCATCTTCAACAGAGGCCTATATTCCTGATTTTATGATATGATAAGACATATTTTATTAGAGTGGTGCAGTCACTTTAGTTTAGAGACGTCATAAAACACCATGCTGGTAAAAAAAAAAATCAATTTTGGAGGAGGGGGGCATGATTGGCTTTCAGAACCCCAAAGCTGTCCCAACTGACCTCATTGTGATCCAGTGTAGCTGATCTTCCAGTTTCTTCATTAGAGTCATCTAGAAACAAAAGCAAAATGTCTTAGCTTGGAAAATACAAAATATACACTAAAATACAATTAGTCTAACAAAACCCTTTAAATCTTTCTGCTGGCCTGGATTCCTTCTTACAATATACTGCATACAATAAGGGTGGAATGATACATAGGCCTTACAATGTAAAACAATACAATATGACACATATACTCAATATTATAACAATTCATAGTATTATAATGGGTATAATTCCCAAAATCCCTGATCTTTATGTACACCTTGCTTAACCATCATACACTAGACTGATGCATACTGATACTTTTTGTTGATACAATTTACAATACAGTCATTGTAAATATCAGGACAATACAATACATGTAAAATAATTTGGAAGTGGAAAATGAAGGTATGAAATAAATACAAGTGCAGAAAATAATCAATACATGCCTGATATTGATATTAATCTTTATATTTATGGTGAGACTGTTGAGACGAGCAAAGACCCATAACAGTTTGCAACACTACTTTGAACTGTTGATGGGAACATTTAGCTTTTAAAAAAAACAAGCAATTATCAACAGCAACAATATAAACCTTCAGGCTTTTATAACTACAGCTAAACATACACACAGTGACAGCTTACTTGTTCAAGTTGACAGCAGACAGTCACTGAATGTCAAGTTTCCGTCACTCACGGAAAGAGACAAATTTACAATCAAAAATGACTAATTACACTCGATGAAAATGTTTCAATACACACATAAACTTAACAAGCCGTTTAACAATACACATGTACTTTTGAATTCAATTCGCATTTGTGGTGCTTCTGGTAAGTTTGTATGTATTCGAGGATTACTTGGTACAAAATTGGTGTGCCGTATTGTGACATAATATATTTCAAAACATAATATACTAGGTAGTAGAGCTCAAGTAATACTTGCAAGTTACGCCATCCGTAATTCAATATTTTCTCCCAAAGCAGGAGAAACTTACACTATTCACGGGGTGTCCTTAAAACAAGCTGAGGATGACATGATAGTTCCATAGCGATGGCGACATTTTTCCAGAGCAATTTGGTGTAACACCCCCCTCCCATCATTTTTAAGCTACAATTACGTGACTAATGTGTGTAATCATTGGATTGAGCTCATCATGAACTTTCAATGCAAGTTTCGCTCACTATAACCTTGTGCAGGTGTAGCAATCAACCATGGCAAGATTCAGCTTAGTATATACATGTGCTCGTGCTTTTGGACTATCAAGATTTAGCAAATCTCCAGACAATGCAATATGCAGGTCAAAAAACATAGCCAAATCAACTCTATCAGAGATGACATGCAAACAGTGATGACATACAATGACTCTCAAAAGGCAGATGATTCCACCAAGGAATTTGTACAAAGCTAAATTCCTACTCCCACACATACAGTTACAAGATGAACTATTACTATCCAAATTTACAGGTAGATGCAATATCTTAATAAAGAATTATAAATTAATGGTGAATATAGCTCTTCAAAATAAAATGTACACAAGGAACACAGGTGTGCTGCACAGGAAATTAAAAGCAAGAATTTCCACATTGATTCATCCTATTCGATTTTCGATTAAACATGATTAAACTCTCCGTGTGTGATTTGGTTTAAATATCTCCACTTTATCACACACAAATACACTGTTCTGAGCCAAACTTACCGCTGTCTTCAGCCATCGATATTGACGGCTCCGCCTCCGTTCTTCCCGGCGTTAATACCGAACCATCGCTGGTCGCCATCCCTCGATTTCAACTGGGGAACACCCAATATATATTCGGTTAGTTTTCTCCAACCCTTGCGTTTCTGATTTACCTGAACTGATATTTGATTGTTCTCTTATCGGTCAAGGACCATTTTGAAGCAAGAGTGAAATTCAATCTGTGAAGTTTACATTTTTAAATCTACTTATTGATTGTTGTTCTTTCACTCGCCTGACATTATAACGGATGTAGTAAATCGCGCACGCGCACATGTATTCTTCCGTCTGATACCAAGAAAACAGCGAAAATAGTGGTGGATCCAAGGTGGACGGAAAGGTGAAAAGACTTATTTAAAAAAAGAAAAAGAAAGAAAAGAAAAAAGAACTACGTGGATTTTTATATTCTTATAGTATGAACCAGCTATATCATTACCATGTAACAAAGAACCACGTGCAACCGTTCAGCAGTCATATGTACGAAACTATTCCCTGGGCGGTTCAGCGAAGGGGGTGCGGGGCGAGGAGAATAAGGGGTTTCAACCCCCTCCCATTGAATTAAGTCGTCATTGTATATAATATTATATAATATTTTTTGGCCCCACATCGAATTGAAAAAAAAATATCATATATTTATTTTTATTAAAATTTCCAGAATTTCGTTTATATTAAAAAAAGGGAAAGGGGGGGGGGGGTATAGCCAGAAGTGGAATCCAGACTAGTATGGTAAATATCTGTTTCAACTATATATAGGACCTAGTCATTTAATATGCAAGCCATTCTTGTCTGATATCAAACATTCAGTAATGAATATTACGTCATTTGGAGGTCTCTCTTTCTGAGCCACGGAATCCTTGTACTGGCTACGAATAAACTATTTTAAAAAATGAATAAATAAAAACAATAATAACAAAAATGAAAAACCACATATATGTATATATTTCCATGATTAAAACAAAACCTAGTAATCTATCTCTTTCAAAAATAAAATTTGTTTATAATTTTCCATTTTAAATCATGTTGATTACATGATTTGTATCATGCTGCGTGTACAGTTATCGTGTACATCGTGCATTAATAAGTCAATAAATATTCACTATATTATTTATACTAGGAACATTTTAAACTGAAAGTGTTATTTCTTTTCGATTCCCTTTGACCATACCGTTATTCTGACGTACCTCTGTTTAACGTCCCACTCGAGAATTTTTCAGTCACCATTTTCGATGAAGGGCTGCAAAATTTAGGCCTATGCTCGGCGCTTATGGCCTTCGGATGAAACTGCAAAAGCCGAGGCTCCGTGTCACAGCAGGTGTGGTACGAATGTGTGCTCAAAGGCCGTAAGTGCCGAGCATATCCCTAAATTTTTTAGCCCTTCACGCCAACTGTGACGTCTCCATATGAGTGAAAGATTCTTGAGAGGGACGTTAAGCAATATACAATCACTCAATCTAAGGAACATCATTGAAGAGTGCACAGAAAGAACTACCCTCGGTACATCAATTTCATAGATTTCAAAAAGGCTTTCGACACTGTATATATAAGCACTATGGAAGATATTGCAACATTATGGATTACCACCAAAATATGTCACAATCATAAAGAAATTCTATTAATTTAGTGAATTTAGTGGAGTACGACAGGGATGCATGATCTCGCCCATATTCTTTCCCATGACTATTGGTTGGTCCTGACAATTCGTTAGTGCTGACAATTTGTTGGTCCTGACAATTTGTTGGTGCTGACAATTCGTTGGTCCTGACAATTCGTTGGTGCTGACAATTCGTTGGTGCTGACATTTCGTTGGTCCTGACAATTCGTTGGATGATGAGAAAATCGACATCAGAATGACCCAGAGGGATACAACAATACCTGACCTCACATCTTAAAAGACCTCAATTTTTCAGACAACTTTGCCATACTATCCAACTATAACACGTGCAGGAAAAATCAGATCGCCCGACAGGCAGGACTCGGCAACAGTACAACAAAAATCCATGAAATACCAACCAAACCCACACTGGTTACCTTGAGAGAAACTACAATCGAGTACGTTGAAGAACATATGCATAAATTGGAACCTCATCAGCACCGACAACACTGCTCAAAAGGATGTCAAAGACAGACTATATAGGAAAGTACATTTGGTATGGACTGCATTTTCAATCTTGCGTCCAATATGGAAATCCAATTTTCAGTTAGAGATCAAACTTTTATCAGCAATGTAAAATCAGCATTGCTATATGGAGCTGAGTGTTGGAGAATTATATGAAGCGGTATAAATAAAATTAAAGTTTCTACCATGGATGTCTACGAAAGATGCAAAATATTTTGGCCAGATAAGACTACTTAATGAAACAAACTGCAGAAACATCAGCATAAAATTGTCTATTTTGTGGAACGAGCTAAGTACAAGAACTTGTGTGAAGACACCGTCCATAGAATCTGCAACAGCTTGGGAGGGCTTTTTTTAAGGAGTGGCAGAACGTTTCCTAAAGGGCCAATCACAGCGTCTGTGACAGACTGTAACGTTGGTTACACCTACGGTGGACATACCCGATATTAGTGAAAAGAAACACTTTTAACGCACTCTTTTCGACTTAGCCTCTCAAAGAATAACAATGATGTGTAAAATCAATGGTTATTAGAATTTTATAACGAAATATCATATACCACATATATTTGTTTACTGAGTGAATAACACAGAAACGATCAATTACTGCATTTCTAATGTTTGTCAATACAGTCCTGCCGAAAAATGGCATTGTTATAAGCACCCCAAAATAGATCATTAAATTCCGGGTTCGAATAGGTCCTCAGTACCCTTTGCTTGTCATATAAGAGGCGACTGAATGGGGCGGTCCTTCGGATGTAACCGCAAAAACCGAGGTCCCGTGTCACAGCAGGTGTGGCACAATAAAGGTCCCTCCCTGCTCAAAGGCCCTGAGCACCGAACATAGGTTAAAATTTTTGCAGCCCTTCACCGGCAATGATGACGTCTCCTTGAGTGAAAAATTCTCGAGCGGGACGTTAAGCAATATATAATCAATCAATCAATCTTTCATCCATTGTGACCACCAATCTAGATCTGTCACTGGTGTGGAAGTAAAACTGATTTATTTACGAAAAGGTCAGACAAAATTTTCCTGAGATGTAATAGGCATGTGGGTTATCACCGAGTTATACCAGATATATTTAACCGCCTTGTACAAAATAAATCACGGATCAAAGACAAATTTACAAAACCAATAGAAGATAATGTGCTCGACCATTTGGTACTATACATTCATTGCTGTAGCCCAATTTCAGGATGTTAAACATCTAACCTTAGGGTTACATGTACATGTTCTTTATAATATTCATATCCAGTTTTGCAATCTCAGCCTTTCAGTTTTCAATAATGTATCGTCAAATGTTTGCACACAAAAATATTCTGTTAGGTAAGATCTGTAACACTCGAGTTGGTGAAATTTATTTCAGTCTGTTCAGTGAGGACAAAATAAGTAAACATTTTTTTCTTAAATTATAGCCCCACTGATACATGTAAAAATAATTAGAAATGCACAATGTACGTTGAGTAACTTTAATTTAAAATTTCATTTTCTTCATCTTTTTCTTTTTTGTCCTTTCTGATTCATGTAAGTCAGATTCAATGTCACTTTCCAACTGCTTATTGTCTCTTTTTCTCTCCTTTGGTACTTTCACTTTAATAGAATCACACTGATCATCATCTTGAACACTAGTCCTCTCATAAGACACATCACAATCTCCTTGCTCTGCTCTACTATCTTTACTTTTCCTCTTCTTCTTCTTCCTGGATTTTTCACTTAATGAATTTTCCTTAGTTTTATACATTGGTTCCTCTGTGTTACCCTTTTGTAATGAGGATACTGATTGGTCTATAACCCTGCTGCTGACTGTTTTCTTCTTCCACTTCTCCAATAGAAGCTTCTCTTGTTCCTGAATTCGTTCCAGTTTGCCATTCAATTTCAACCCATGTCTGGCTCCCCTGCAATGAACTCTGAATGTAAGGAACTCAGAAAAAGATACACCTTTGTAGACATTTTTTGCTATAGAATTTTCACTTGTAGTCTGCCAAGACAAAGAGTGCAAACGACTTGCAGAACATATCCTGCTCATCTCATGATGAAATTTTGAAAGGTGAACATTGAACTATGCTTAATGATTATATGTAGACTATAAATCATGTTCAGAGTGTTAAGAAAATTAATCCCAACATAAGATGCTTAAAAAAATATTAAAAGCGATTTGATTATACAGGATATTTTAATGTGAGAGAATCACCTTGCCTTTCTTACATATGAAAAATTTTGCAGGAAAGAAAGATTTGTTGTCCCCCCCCCCTCCCCCACTTGATCCTAGAAGGGGGGGGGGGCATGGCTGAAAATAAATTAAATCCGTAGGCTATATGTGGTTATATGCTACTATTTGGCAAATTTGTAACCTGGATTTTATGAGGAATTTCCTACAAATAATCTACAAATACATCTAGTGCAAACATATCCTGGGTTCTAAGGGTAGAGGGTTTAATAAAACATATCTCTGCACTACTTAAGAAGTTTGCATATTAAACTGCCAAAGACAAAGAATACTTTGTCACAGGTCTGATGAAGAATAGTTTGAAAGAGTTTCATCACCGACATTCTTGTGCCTAATTTTAAACTTAATGTGGGGTGTTCTGGCCTGGAAGATCATTATCTTTTTTTTATTTTTTTAATTTCATTTGTTTATACACTACTTGACAATATTTTATGTTTTGTAAAATTGAGCCCCAGAACATAACCTGACAGCAATAAGAGAATGACGATTAATTATCACTAAAATCGTACATCCACTTACTTCTAATTTACTTGAAAATTACCAAGAAATCTTAATTAACTTTTAACATCCTGTAACGGTAAAATAACACTATTTGGTGAAGAAGTCAGATTCTGGTGGTTTGTAGGTTTTAATTAATTTTATAGTTCAAAACTTGTTTTTCTTAATTACATCATTCTGTTTTGATGGAGGATCTGAACATCATAAGTAAATACAAAAAATTGACACACACCCCCCCCCCCCCTCAACAACAATATCACCTTGTTACCAATGCTCACGACACATGCAAGATGTAGGTCAGTGGCACACAAAATTGCACTCGGTGTTTGGCCCCTGTAAAACTTACTTGTGTGCTGTCATTCCACCACAAATCTGAAGTATTTTCTCATCTGGCAATCTACAATTATATCAGGTGAGAAATGAAATCATTGTATCAGGAGAGAAATGACATAATCATATCGGGAGAGAAATAACTTAATTATATCAGGAGACAAATGACATAATCATATCGGGAGAGAAATAACTTAATCATATCGGGAGAGAAATGACATAATCATATCGGGAGAGAAATGACATAATTGTATCAGGAGACAAATGACATAATCATATCGGGAGAGAAATAACATAATTATATCAGGAGACAAATGACATAATCATATCGGGAGAGAAATGACATAATTATATTGGGAGAGAAATGACATAATCATATCGGGAGACAAATGACATAATTGTATCAGGAGACAAATGACATAATCATATCGGGAGAGAAATGACATAATTATATCGGGAGAGAAATGACATAATCGTATCGGGAGAGAAATGACATAATTATATCGGGAGAGAAATGACATAATTATATCGGGAGAGAAATGACATAATTGTATCGGGAGAGAAATGACATAATTGTATCGGGAGAGAAATGACATAATCATATCGGGAGAGAAATGACATAATAGTATCAGGAGAGAAATGACATAATTGTATCAGGAGAGAAATGACATAATTATATCGGGAGAGAAATGACATAATTGTATCAGGAGAGAAATGACATAATTGTATCAGGAGAGAAATGACATAATTGTATCAGGAGAGAAATGACATGACTATGTTAAAGCGATAGCTTAAATGCAATTCCCATCATGTGTAATCTCTTGCAACATTTCTGCTGTCTCTTTAAAAAAATCACCATTTTCACTAGGTCAAAAAAGTTAAACATGTGATTGAAAACTTTGTGTAATAAAAGACTGGATCTGTAGCTCTTATTTAAAATCCCCCCTCCCCACTTGAGAATTGTCTCAATGTCTGTCTGTATTTAACTGTAATAACCCTATCCTGTGGAATATTTCTGTAGTAACCGTCTGTCTGTCCATCTGTCAATGTTTTTGTTTTTTTAGATTACTTTTGCAGTAATTGTCTGTCTGTCTGTGTGTCAATTTTTTAAAGATTACTTTTGTAGTAACTGCTTGTCCTCCTCTGTGTAGTCAGTGACTGCAGAATCCTCTTCATGGGATGTCACCTCTTGGTTGTTGTCCAATGTGGCCCCCTGGTGTCAAGAGCAAAATTATCAAAACAAACTAGAACAGATTTTCACATTCAGTGAAATTCATTGCATTGAGATGGAAATCATTGATTTGTAAAAAACAACCTACTTCTACAGAAATTTCTAATTTTGTCACAGTATTTCAATTCTTCATTAAGAGCTGTCCATTATTGATTTTTTTTTTAATTTTTGTTTACAACAGTATCCATTCCAATAATCAATAACTGCTGAATCCAGAGAGCTATACCAATGAACCAGTAGCTGCTTTCTTCTAAAGAAAATGAGACTTACCACAGAAAAAGAATCCCCTACCTTCACAAATTGTCCATAAAGCATGGCCTTGCTATCATAAGTCCAGGCTTTCTTATTTGACACCTTTCCACTCTCATTTGATTTTTTCACCGACACACCCTCCTGAAATCAACTAAAAGTGTACAGGATTTTCTTCCAGACATAAACAGTTTAATTCCCTACACACCTATTGATACAATTTGATACTTAAAATTTGAGCAAAGAACACCCCTACACACCAAAAAAAAAGTTTACTTAAAAGTACCAAGTTAGGATTCTTAATATTGTGTACAGTACCTGTGTGGTCTCCACGGTGATGCTGTTGGCAGCCTTGTTGAAGACATGGTCCCACCAGTGAAATGTAAACTCATCTCCAGCACTGTGTCCAACCTGTAATACAAAAATAAGTGGAGATTCAAATCACTCCTCCTTTTCTTTTCTATCCTTTTTTTTTTTTTGTTAAAGAAAGTATCAAATAGAAATTTCTTAACTGAATAAGCTGAAATCCACAAAGTATACTTTTCATCAGGTGAAGTATTATGCTGTTGTTAAGTACTACTGTGGAAATTTTGGAAATGAGAATGCCATCATGGCCTTGACCATTATCTCATATTAACTCTGACCTTGACCTTTGATATCATCAAATATCAAGTCCCTATTGACATAGTTGAAATGAAAAAGGATATAATCAATATGCTGCCAAAATCTTGAATTTTGTAAACATAAAACATCAGATAATGTTGATCATGAATATTGCTTACCACGATTACATTGAAAAATTACTGAGAGTGATTTGGTGTAATTTAAATGTTTTCTATACAGTATTATACAACATGTGTCATGTATCTGACTTAACACAAGTCAATGCCATCTGAAATTTGATGACAAGTAAAAGAATGTAAAATTAGATGACAAGTAACTGTATGTAAAATTAGATGACAAGTAACAGTATGTAAAATTAGATGACAAGTAACTCAGCGCTCCAAGTTGCGAGTAAAACGGTCGCATTTGCAACCAGAAAATCGATTTTGCGACTAGAGGTTATAAGTAAGTCGCATTTTAGCGACTGGAGAAAATTTGGGCATCCAGTAAGTCTTTATGATCGGGATTGGAGATCGGAATAAACATTTTTTAAAGCAGTGCAAAATGGCGGGAAAACGTTCAGAGAGCTTGGGATTTACCACTACCAGTAAAAAGATGAAGCCTGGTAACGAAGAATCAGATTCACAACTGGAAAGTTCAGGATCTAAACATGACATGACGACATCTAAAAACAAGAATAAAGAGAAAACACCAGTACTGAAATGGCTGAAGGAGTTTTCGTGGTTGATCTACAGAGATGGCAAAATGTTTTGCAGAATTTGTAAAAACCAATCAGCCAGTGATGTCCTCAAATTCTGGACACCCATTTATCTGATTTCGCCACTACAGGGTGTACATCTTTCAAACGCGAAAGTGTGACTATCCATGGGAACAGTAAGAGACACATCTTTGTTCGTGACTGCATGAACGAGTGGGGCAACTGTTGCTGCTAATTTTCAAAGACAGTTACAAGTTCGGGATGACAGAGTCATGAAAGACATGGCAGTGAAATTCAGAACTGCATATTTCATTGGTAAAGAAGAATTACCGTTTACTAAATTTAAAACACTTCTTGAACGTCAGAAATTAAATGGAATAAAAATTAATAAAAACTATGCTAATGACATGAAATGTGTTGAAATAATAGCATGTATTAATGATGAATTAAAAAGTGAAATGGAATCCCAGTTAAGAGAAAGTATGTATTTTAGCATTTTTATTGATGCTGGTACTGATTGTTCAGCAAAAATGAAGCCATCAATATTCGTTATGTCTCTGGTGGAAATGTGGAAACCAAGTTGCTGGGTGTACTGTAAAATATGCAGGATGGCCCAATGCAATACAACTATTGCCAGAGTAAATACTTGACTTGTTGGCATCCAGCACATTTATACTCAGTTAAATAATAAAACAAACAAACTGTTGTATTGGTGTTGCTTTTTTTATTGAAAGGTATTTAAATTAGACATTTGTAAGTCTTATTTACAAAAGCTTTTACCAAGGCGAGTAGAACTTTTGTAAATGGCAACTAGAATTTATGAAATGGCGACCAGAAATATTTTAAGGTCGCTATTTAGCGACCTGGTAGTAAATGTGACTTGGAGCACTGTAACTGTATGGAAAAATTAGATGACAAATAACAGTATGTAAAATTAGATGACAAGTAAAAGTATGTAAAATTAGATGACAAGTAACTGTATGTAAAATTAGATGACAAGTAACAGTATGTAAAACTAGATGACAAGTAACAGTATGTAAAATTAGATGACAAGTAAAGGTATGTAAAATTAGATGACAAGTAAAAGTATGTAAAATTAGATGACAAGTAACAGTATGTAAAATTAGATGACAAGAAACTGTATGTAAAATTAGATGACAAATAACTGTATGTAAAATTAGATGACAAGTAACAGTATGTAAAATTAGATGACAAGTAAAAGTATGTAAAATTAGATGACAAGTAAAAGTATGTAAAATTAGATGACAAGTAACAGTATGTAAAATTAGATGACAAGTAACTGTATGTAAAATTAGATGACAAGTAACAGTATGTAAAATTAGATGACAAGTAAAAGTATGTAAAATTAGATGACAAGTAAAAGTATGTAAAATTAGATGACAAATAACAGTATGTAAAATTAGATGACAAGTAAAAGTATGTAACGTGGAGTTGACATTCTAGCAAATGGATTAAAATTGGATCCCTCGACCTACTCATACTTCTGTCACAAATGAATGGATCAAAGTCTCCAAACTTCATCAGATTAAAATATGTGATCACAGAATTGGTTGAGTTTGATGAAGATTTCACGGAAGGTGGCGGATAAGATGCGAGTGATTGTCGGAATGTGCCGAATCAAACACTGAGTAACAAAATGGCATCTTCCTTGAAAACAAGTGAACGTGGTCAAAAGTCGCATTTTGAATTGCTGAAGGTCAAGTAACAGTATGCAGTGAGTTGCTGAAGGTCAAGTAACAGTATGCAGTGAGTTGCTGAAGGTCAAGTAACAGTATGCAGTGAGTTGCTGAAGGTCAAGTAACAGTATGCAGTGAGTTGCTGAAGGTCAAGTAACAGTATGCAGTGAGTTGCTGAAGGTCAAGTAACAGTGTGCAGTGAGTTGCTGAAGGTCAAGTAACAGTATGCAGTGAGTTGCTGAAGGTCAAGTAACAGTATGCGATTGGGACTTGCAGATTTAATAACAGTACTTATGTAAAGAGGTATTGAGATTTAAAAAAGTTCTTGAAAATGGGCATTTCAAAATGAATAGCAGTCCACACGTACTTTTCGACAGCAGTGGAGAAAGCATCAGTTTTTGTTGGTATGTATAGTAACAAGAAAGATGTTGAAATATATCACTCAATTAACTAATGTAATTTATCAACTGTATTGGTTTTTTTGTGGGTCCTGCTAAAAAAGTATGGATACTGTAAACTTTTCTCTTGGCAGGATCTGATATCCTGCTTGTATGTAAACATTTAATTCTGTGAAGTTGAAGAATGGGTGGCTGGTTGTCTATTGTTTAAAGTCCTGCTTGAGAATTTTGAACTCGGTAATATGGAGACATCACCATTGCTGGTGAAAGGCTGCAAAAAAAATTGGACTATGTTCGGCACTTGTGGCCTTTGAGTAGGAAGGGACTATTACCGTGCCACACCTGCTGTGACATGAGGCCTCAGTTTTTGAGATCTCATCTAAAAGACCAACCCCATTTTGTCACATCTTATGACAAGCAAGCCGTACTGAGGCCCTAACCTGGATCCCCATGGGATAAGTTGAGTTATGTAATTATAATTAATAATAATTAATTGTAGTAATTAGGAGTTGTTCTTTCACAGTGTACACACCCCATGGCTGTCTTTCTTTATTTTCACTTTAATGGCCTCCTTTCTCCCATTTTCATTCTTTCCAAGTCCCGAACCTACAAAGAAATGAAAACAACTACATTACACCTGACATG
Source organism: Ostrea denselamellosa (assembly GCA_024699665.1). Taxonomy (NCBI): domain Eukaryota; kingdom Metazoa; phylum Mollusca; class Bivalvia; order Ostreida; family Ostreidae; genus Ostrea; species Ostrea denselamellosa. The sequence continues at coordinate 7,519,611 of JAMZEH010000050.1, forward strand.
GATAAGTGAAATCACATTGTTGTGTGGGTAATCATTTAAAATCTCTAACCAGCTGACTGATAAACCTGACTTAATTACATACATGTGTATTCTTGTATTCTTCATGCAAGTCAGTGACACTAGCTCGTTAAATGATTTGGCAATGTAAAAAGAAAATCTTGGTCTATTGATGACCATAATGAATTCAGACTAAGAACAGCCTCTGATCAGCCTTAATAAATTTTTGGAAAAGTTTTTGCTTGACAGACACATGTTTGTCATTACTTAAACAGGAAATTTATGGCAGGTACACAATAAGGCTCCATCTACGTGATATGAGATTTGTCTTCAGAGTTAAAACACTGTAGAAAACTCTGACACTACTATGCTTGATATAATAGGGTAAGACTTTGTGACAAACTCCAGTGTTTTCAAACCTGTTTTCACTCAGACTCCTGTGTTTTCAGATCTCCATGTTTTCTGTCTCCTGTGTTTTCAGTAGCATTGTCATGGTTCAGAAATTTTTCAGTTCTGTTCACGAAACAAAACCTCAGTTTTCGTTCATTTCGGTTCAGTTTTATTTTGAGTAATAAAAACAAAATAACTAATTTTGATGAATGCAAGAATTTCTGTAGATATTGCAAGGCATTTTGTTCAACAAATTAAGTAACATTTATTTAAAGTCAATATTAATTACGACAGACAACTTAAGCTATCATGAGCTTTTATGATTGACTATAAGCAGTAGGTGAGATACTGTAAATTTAGATCCATGCATGGTGCTTTTGGTCATAGCAGTAATGGTTCTTTAACATGTAATGCCAGCTGTAAAAGGGATGTTCGTTTTTAGGGGGAAAAAATGAAAGCCCCATGACTTTCACTTCTACATGCCAGGCATTTGGCAAAGGAGCAGTCACCACCTATGTTTATGTCTCAGGTTTGAGTGGGGGCTCAAACTCACCTCCTAGTCAAGAAGAGAACACTCAACCCCTGAGCTACTGCCTCCTATTGCATACTTAAATTTGCACTTGTATATTTTACAGACTGTGATTGTTTTGTTAACAACTTTTGATTCCCCCTTTATTAAAGTATTCCCACACTTGCTATTTCTACAGTTTGTCTTCTGATCCAATTTTACATGAAATTTCATAGACTAACATTGGTAAAGATATGAAACCAATCATAATGTGTGTAGCAGACAAAATGGCTGCAGAACTGTAGCACTATGCTTTTATATTTTAGTTTTTGACGCTACAGTTCCCGTAATGTAAATATGGTGCTTTTAGCAGCGCAAGATTTTCTGTGCATGGTTGGGGATGTATTTCTCCACGAGATCTTGTGGAAACGTCACATGAGATATGAAATGTGTTGATAGCATAAACAAACCATTGGTTCATCAATTTCCTATCGATTTCATACAAAATAATGCTTACCAACCTTTTCCATTGACTTTCAATTATTCTTTAAACACCATGGATTGATTTCTTACAGAAAACACAAACACTTTCATTCACTTTTCTTGCATAATGCTAGAAATAATCAGAGGTTTAAGTGAGTAGTTAGTCAACACATTCCATATATATATGTGACATTTTCGCGAGATCTCATCAGTAGGTCAATATGGTTATCAGAATATGTGACGTTTTCGCGAGATCCCAACAGTAGGTCAATATGGTTGTCAGATGACAGAAATTTCAAAACAAGCAAGTTTATTGGTCTATTTGATGGCTATAAAGGGTTAGGAGGTGGATAAAATATACAGTTTGGTAATAGAATATGTCTAGAATTAGGGTATGAAAGGTATTTGATTGACCAATGCGGGAAAGTGGAGAAATACATCCCCAACCATGCACAGAAAATCTTGCGCCGTAAATTGCACCATATTTGCATTACAGTAACTGTAGTATTATGGTCAAAGACTAAAATATAAAACCATAACACTACAGTTATGCAGCTAGGATATTGTAAAACGTAAAAAAAAAAAAAAAAAAAAAAACTCAACCGACTATGTTTTTACAGCAGTTAACCAACTTTTCTGTTAACTGTGCGAGCACTTTTTTTCAGTCCCCCTTTGTTTTCATATCTGAGATATATTTGGTAAATTTGAGAAATTACAGAAACACCATAGAGAAGCTTTTTTAATAATTAAAATGTCTTCACATTCCTTGTTATAATGTACCTTTCTTCATCTAATTGTCTATGTTTGACACTAATTTGGAACAGATCATGAACAAAATCAATCATATTTATAGACTTTTCCGATCATCTGAACAACATATACTAGGAATTGACCATTGCATGATACTGTACAAACAATTATCTAGAAAATTTTTGTGTCAAATTAAAAATAAGTTTTTAAAAATGTACGACGGTTTAGTTAAGATTTTGATGGTGCTTAACCAATATGAAGCTAAAATAATGCGCTGGGTTCAATATAACACGTATTTTGCTTAGAGCTACATTTGGCTGTGATATAGACAAGAAGTACCTTCTTTCCATCCAAATTTTTTAAGCTCCTTTTGAGCAAATCTGCTTTCTGACATCGTAATTTAATATATTGGTTAATCCTCGTAATGTTTCCACTTCAATATGAAACCGGAAGTTGCACATGTCTAATTATCAGAATAACGATCCCGATTTTTTTTGGATTTTTTTTTAACACGACTGTAAGAATTTACAAAAATTATTCTGGTTCCGTCCTGGTTTTGGGGATTACTCTTTAAACAAATTTGAATCTACTTTGTTAATTGCGGTGGTCAGACGGGTTAGATTGTTGGTTCCACAGGTAATTAAAAATTTACGAAAATTACCCAAAAAAAAGCAAACTCGATTTTAGGATTCATTCATCGAAATCTCGGACATTGCCATTCTAGCCTCAAGGAAACAGCATACCATTCTCTAGTCAGATCTATGTTAGACTATTCAGGGACCCCTACTTCAAAGGTGACACCAACAACATGGAAAACATGTAAAAAAAAAAAATGATTACAGGAGGGATATTGTAACATCAATGCTCAAGAAACTAAAATGGCAGCCACTTTCAGAACGTAGAAGAGAACAGCGACTTTGCCTACTCTACAAGATTGTGAATTACCTAGTAGCGCTCCCCGCTGACTAGCACATGTCATATAATAATCGGCCAGCCAGAAACAAACCATCATCAAACCAAGGTGTAACACAGATATATTTATGAACCCATTCTTTCCGCGCACAATAAAAGACTGGAATACTCTCAAAGACTCTGAAGTAAACAGTAAATCACTAGAAATCTTCAAGAAATCCATCTCGCCATTCTTTGACTAACATTTTTCACTTGTGCACAACACATTCCTGTTTATATTGACTCTAGTCTGAGTTACCTCCGGTACCAATACAGATACGGATAGAGGTAATTATATCGCTTGGGTTCAAATTTACTATCAAAGAGCACTCTGTAATAGTAAATTCGAACCCAAGCTATATAAAGGCCAGCTAGTTCATTCTAGCACCTGAATTTGGACAGGGATCCCGGGTTCAAATCCTGTTTTAGATCGTTGGGTTTTTTCCTTCCTGTTAATTTAGTACCATTGACCAGTCCTCAGAACCGAGAGGTAAAAATACCTACCAGTGGATAAAGATCCTGGGTTGATGCTTGTTTACAAACGTCTTTTAAAACGTTCAATATGAGAGGACTTTTACCAAGGTCACGGTCAACAGTGACGGATCCAAGAATTTCAGAACTGGGAGGGGCGCAATAGAAGGCAGGGGGTCTAGGGGCTGCCTTGAAGCCCTGGTAGGGGCCCATGGGGGGAACGCCCCCGGAAGCTGACGAATTCTTACAAATAAAAGGTGGAGGGGGTTGTTGGGGTTTTTTTAAGATAATGAACATATAAGTTCTACATACGTATATTTTACCATTTTGTAGGCGATTGTAATTTTTTGATATTGAATAAAACATATAATTGTAGGAAAAAATATTTTAACTCAAATTTACATCCAAGACAGTGATTGAAAATTGCAACTTATTGTTTTAACCGTAAAAAATAAAAAATAAAAAATTAGGAACATAGTAGTGTTTATTTCAGAGGATTGCTCGACATAATTCTGCGAGAATTCTTTCTAATAGACTTAATAAACTGGTTGAAAATCCATGAATACTCAACTGATAAAGAAACTTTAGAAACATCCACAAATCGACAATGCCTGGAATTTTAATGGAAGCGTGTACAGTGAGAAATACAGGACCAGGATGAAGTTCGATCTTTCTGACAATATAGACGAAAAAATGAGATTGTGTGCATATTCTTTTTCCGGAAAATAAAGTTCTACATTATGAACTGCTGGTCCTAACTGTTACTGTCTTAAAGGAACTTCAGGTTACGAGTGACTAACGGAATGGGGAAAAGAGTACCAATTCATTTCCCAAAGACCTCAATACTAACATTTGGTCCTCTCACTAATTAACGAAATTAATTTTAGATAAATGACCGCCAAGATTTCAAAGTTCATCCCAAGTGCTAACAAAAAACGACAAAAATGATATAGGGTCCCGTTGCTTTTATAAGTCATATTTGTACATTTTTACAACACATAGCAATCTGCAGTAAATTACACCTTTCATTTCAAACACACACATGGCAATTTCCTCAGTCCTTTCTCGATTTTGTCCGATATTTTTTCATCCCGACAATTAATTTAAACTTCTATATTATTTCTCTCAATTTCAAATAATTTCACTCTTGATATTAGCCAATCACACCTAAACATTTATACCTCTGCTCAATCTTGGGGTAAACTGCGTCCGGGTTACGAATCCGGGGGTTTGGTACTCTCATTCCAATGACTAAGCCTCCGAGTGCTAGGCTGATATCATTATAGTTATAGGCCCGAGACATTGCTAAGACTTTGGTAAAAAAATTTTGAACTGTTAACTTCTATCTTTTATATTTTCTCCACTATTCTCCCTCATCTTTCTTATCTTTCCTTTCTTGCTTTTCCCTTTTCATTTTTCAGATGGGTATCGCTTATATACTTAAAAATCCAAATGATTAAATTACTTTCAGTAAATTGTCAAGGTTTTGGAGATATTGCAAAACGTAAAGATGTCTTCAATTATTTACGATCCTTGAATTTCAATATTTATTGCTTACAGGACACGATTGTTTTTAGTGAAGCTGAAAATGATGTAAGGAATTTATGGGATTTCATTGGTTGGTTTTTTTTTGGGTTTTTTTTTTGTTGTTGTTGTTGTTTTTTATATATTTTTTTGTTTGTTGTTGTTTTTTATGTTGTTTTTTGTTGTTGTTGTTGGTTTTTTTTGTTGTTTTTGTTTTTTGTTGTTGTTGGGTTTTTTTAATGTTTTTTTGTTTTTTGTTGTTGTTTTTTCCAGTTCTTATGCCTCTAATTCAAGAGGTGCTGCCATACTTATGAATAATAATTTTGATTTCAAACCAAAAGGAGATTTAGATTTAAATTACTTAATACTCAAAATGCTGATAAGTGATGAAGAGGTGTTATGTAACATATATTATCAAACAATGACACACCCCAGTTTTTTTTTATACAAACACATATAGATGACATGAATTGTACCAATATAATCTGGTGTGGAGATTTTAATTTGGTTTTGAACCCAGAATTAGACTCATAATTATAAGAATATCAATAACATAATGGATACAAATAAAACATTAGAAATGATAAATACGCATGGCTACATAGACCCTTTTAGAGAGCTATATGAAAATGTTCGTAGATATTCATGGAGAAAAAGATCCCCACTAAAACAAAGCAGATTAGATTTTTTTTAATTTCCGGATCTTTACTTTCTGGCTTAGATACTTGTAACATTGAACCTAGTTACAGGTCAGACCATTCACCTATATCTTTGACATTAACTTTTAATGATTTCAATAAAGGAAGGGGGCTGTGGAAATTTAAGAACTCTCTACTTTATGATGTCAAATATTTAAAAAGTATTAAAGAAAAAATTGATCAGATTAAAATAGAAAATGCTGTACCAGTTTACAGCATGCATAATTTGCACAATATTCCAGATGAAGATATTGTCTTTACTATCAGTGATCAATTATTCCTTGAAACTCTGAAATAAGAGGAAAAATATTTCTTATTCTGTATACATTAAAAAAAAGACAAAAGAAGAGAAGGAGTTAAAAGAAATAAAAAAACATCGAGAAAAACTGAAGACAATGTAGATGAATTGCATGATAACAAACAAGAACTAGAAAAGCTCAGAAAGCATAAACTACAAGGAAATTATTTCAGGAGTAGGGCAAAATGGACAGAAGAAGGGGAAAAAACCATCTAGCTATTTTTGTAAACTCGAGTCAAGAAATGTTATTGATAAGATCATACCAAAGTTAGAAATGGATAATGGTGACATTATACTTGAGCAATCAGAAATTTTGAAGGAGACAAAGTTTTTTTTAATGAAAATTTATATAAAAACAATTTAGATAATATGCAGATTTGGACATAAATAATGAGCTGCCTTATAATGGTATTTCTAAACTCTCAAAAAGGGACGCTGAAGGTCTGGAGAGAGAAATTACTTTACGCGAGGCCTCATGACACTCCTAAATATGAAATCAAATAAATCTCTGGGATCAGAGGGCTTTTCTACTGAATTTTTCAAAGTTTTTTTTTAAATTTATCAGTGTGTATGTTGTTAGATCAATTAACTATGGATATAGAAATAATATTTTGTCTATCACACAATGACATGGAGCAATTACACTGTTACCAAAGGGGGGGGGGGAATAAACCAAAGCAATATCTCAAAAGCTGGAGACCCATTACATTACTTAATACGGTTTATAAGATTGCATCTAAAAATTATAAATCCAGATCAAACAGGTTTTACATCCAACAGGTATATAAGCGAAAACACAAGATTGATATATGATATTATGCATTACACGGAAGAAGAAGAGATACCCGGTCTGTTATTACTTATTGATTTCAAAAAGGCTTTTGATATTTATCATGGAATTTTTATACAAAACCTTTAGACTATTTTTAACTTTGGTTCTTCCATTAAAACATGGGTTAAACTCTTCTATACAAATATAACATCAACAGTAAACTAAGGTGGCAACCTATCTGAAGTTTTGCATATTCAAAGAGGTTGTAGACAAGGGGACCCTTTATCTCCCTATATTTTTTTGATATGTGCAGAAAGGTATAACACGTTGTAATGTTGAAAAAAGATTTCTTAGCTTGCTAATGACACTTCAGTTATTCTTGATGGTCGTGAATAAAGTCTTTCAGAAACTCTACGAACTCTACAAGTTTTCTATAAAATGTCTGGACTCAGTACCCCTTGCTTGTTGTAAGAGGCGACTGAATGGGGTGTCCTTCGGATGAGACCGCAAAAACCGAGGCCCCGTCTCACAGTAAGTGTGACACGATAAAGACACCCCCCCCCCCTGTTTAAAGGCAGTAAGCACCGAGCATAGGCCTAAATGTTTCAGCCCTCCAATGGTGAATATCATTAGTGACCGCATCAGTGAACTTATCTGTGACCTCATCAGCTGTGGGTGATCTGCCAAGGACATATGCACGATACTTAGTGCTGTACATATCTTTAACACACTACGCCCAGTCTGGTACTCTTGGCTGAATTAGTAAGAGAACTTTAACATTACGCCCAAATGGTACTCAGGTTTGTAGCCGTCAGGGTCTTTGTTTGTGTCACGCCCACTTTAGTACTCAGAGCTGCACCAGTTTTGAATCTTTATCATGCCACGCCCACTGTGGTACGTAGGGCTGTAGCAGTGAAGGTTCATTACATTGTACTATGACATCTGAAGAACTGTTGACGTTAAAATGCACAACATTATAAATAAAATATTTTTATTTCCGTTTTGTTTATTGAAAACTGAAAGTTAAAAGAACTCGGCCCAAAAAAAAAATAAAAAATAAATAAATAAATAAAAATAAAAAAAATAAATAAATAAAAAAAATAAATATGGAAATCTGAAATGGAATATTGATGTTTATATGACATGATACGCAAAATGGTACATGTGTATGTATTTCTATTGATTTTCCCTGAAAATGACGAATCTATATTTCTTGCATGCAAACAAAATACAATATCAATATTAGAAGAGGAAAAGTATGCATATAAGTATACTGTATACATATACAAAATAAAAACATTCACACACACACACACATACACACATACACACACACACACACACACACACACACACACCAAATCTTGTTAACCTCATAAAAATTACTGCATGTAATTAACTAAAATAATTTTATTATATAGATGATTATAATCTACTGTAGCAAAAACCTCGACATTTGATTTATTACGGAAAAACCTTCGATATTATCACTTACTATGAACAAAATCATCGATACTTTGATTTACCATAGAAAAAAAGTTCAATACTTTGATTTATGTGCATAGATCAGAAAAACTCCAAACACAACATGGAAATTAAATCTCTGGTTTTTAACCCAAATAATGTTTTTAAAAATTTTAAAAATCACTACTCAGATTTGTTTGAGTGAAATATCTCTAATCTTTTGAAAAAGTTTGGTGATGTTTTGGATAAATCAATGATGTTGCAAGGCTTGGTTCCGAATATGTTTGGTGGTAATTTATCTCACCTTTATTTTTCAACAAATTAGATTGAAAGACTTTAAAACTTTCATATTTCGATTTACAAGGTACACGTTGTGATACAGCGTTGTACATAAGCAGTTCTAAAAATTGAGACATTTTCAAATGCCATATAACCGGTCGCGGTAGCTCAGTGGTTAGAGCGTTAGCTTCGTAACCGGGAAGTAATAAGTTCGAGTCCCACTCGTTCCATGGCCGCGTCAAACCTCAGACGCAAATATAGGTTGTGATTGCTCCTTCGCCAACCGCTTGGCATTTAGAAGTGAGAACCACGGGTCTTTCGGATATGACCTTAAAAATGGAGGTCCCGTATCACGATAGGCGTTGGCACGTTAAAGAACCCTCACTGCTTCTGATAATGCTAAGCATAGGTTTAAATGTTTGATACTTCACCTACAACTGGTGACATATCAATATGAGTGAAAAATTCTCAACAGGACGTAAAACAAACAAATAATCAATCAATCAAATGCTATATAAAACGTTGATAGTGTAGTTGAATAAGGTAATTAAACATTACCTGTGTAATTCATTATATAGTATGTTTGTTAGGAGACACATGCCAGTGTTCATAGGTCAATATAAACAGTGCATATTCTGTAAACACTATTAGGTAGTGGGATCAAGGCCTATTTCAACCTGATTAAGCAGCAGCAGAAATATCTATTCCAATCACGAAGACATGAATTCGGGGGACAATATCTATTAAAAACATGAATTTTGATTAAGCAGTGGGAACTTCTTTCATTCCTCCTATATATTGTATTATTACCACAAATATCCACGTTTTTCAGTTATATCATGAACCTTGTTTTCATTTTTTAGTCTATAAAAAATTACTTCACATAAGATGTAGCAGAGCAAGCCACCAATGACTGATCCTATGCTTGGCCAGTAATACCACACGTGACTGTAGGTGGTTAATACTAGCCACGTGGTGAAAAGGGAAGCATTTTCAATGTGAATGATGACGTATGACAAAAATTTCAGATGTTTAAAACTACCTCTGTAATCTGAAAATTTTACTACAATGAACAAGTTTACAAACGCATCTATGACTGAGATCACGAAACGCTTTATAAAAGACGTTTCATCTTCTGGTTTGGTTTCTATTCTAAAACACAACTTGACGAACGAAAACACAATGCACACTATGAATCTATAGATCGCAAACATGAAAAACCAAAATGTAAACTCTGACAGGAAAAGGGCAAAAATTATAATTCTAACTCCAATCAAAAATAATTTCTTAAAAAATGACACGAGTTTTAAGTTTAATCCAATTTCTCCATCTGGTGACAACCGCTCAGAGAGATAATTTTTGTAAACATACATTGACACAATAATGTCGATTGCAGATCCTCCTACAGCAAAATATCGGAGGAGTCCTGAAAGAAACAAAACTCAGCGTTTTATAGCTGTATATTCAACATATAGTCCTCGTAGATGATCAGGTGATAATCTTGCTTTTGTTTAAAGCTTTTTAAAATAATTGTTTGTAATTTCGTTATAAAGCGAAGTAATTTGAAAAAAATATCATAGATACAGAGCACTGTTTCTTAATCAAAACTGAAAATAATTAGGGGCCTCCGTGGCCGAGTGGTTAGAGCATCGGGCTCAAAATCACAAAGCCTCTCACCTCTGTCGGCGCGTGTTCGAATATCGGCCGTGGCGTTATGTGAGCAAGTTTGCCAGTTTACTTGCGGAAGGTCGGTGGTCTCTTCCCAGGTACATTGTATGTGGGTTCTCTCCTCCACCAACAAAAACTGGACGCCACCAGATAACTGAAAAATTGTTGAGTGTGGCGGAAAGCAATAATCAATCAATCAATCAATATAAGTAATGGTAAGACTTTGAAATTTTGTGTTGATCTACTCACTAGTTTTGATGTCGTTTTCGTCACAGGTTATTGTGTTCACGTTGATGAAGACTTGAAGTAAGAGTTGTGGTATCGCTTCAAAACTTATTTCCAATATACCGTGAACTGCAGGCGAGAAGTGAATGGGCAAACGTTTGTCTGGTCCGCATCCCAAACTGTAGATCAGTCTATAGTGAAAAAGGAACAAGTTCTTTATGACTCATGGACATCGCCGAGATGTCATATTATTACAAACAATTTTGAAAAAAAAAAAAAAACCACTAGAAAATCAAGCGTGTACATTCTTACCAGACGTAGATAGGGTACACAAAAGAAAGAAGAGTTATGATTTTGTAGGAATCATGAATTCACTGTAATCAAGGGCAGTTAACTGCATTTCCCGCCATTTTCTTTGGGATATCAAAACATCGCCAGTAGTCTTAGATATTTTGTGATAAAAGCGTACATGAATGGGAAACATGCATCGATCAGTAACAAATTCAGTCATGCTGGTTGTCATATCACATTGTTGCAGTTAAGAAAATTACATAGGGCCAAGCATGCGGTTGGAAAAAAATGTCTATGAAGATGTACAAACCCTGTGGGGATCCGGGTTAGATTTAATCCTTATTACCCCTTGCTTGTCGCAAGAGACGAATAATGGGACGGTCCTTCAGATGAGACCGCAAAAACCGAAGTCCCGTGTCACAACAGGTGTGGCACGATAAAGATCCCTCCCTGCTCATAGGCCCTGAGCGCCGAGCATAGGCTTAAAGTTTGCAGCTCTTCACCGGCAATGGTGACATCTCCAAATGAGTGAAAAATCTCGAACGGGACGTTAAACATTATATAATGAAAATATAAAAAAAAAGGTACAACGTTAGTGTAATGTCACTCAAAAATAACAATCAGTTGTGATAAAAATGATTAATTTTTTTAAACGGTCTACCTTTTTGTTCTACTATATGTTTTCAAAGTTCATATCTGTATAAACGTAGGTATTTTAGTTTAGTATACCTATGACGTCACAAATTTATTTTACGATGAATATGAACTTTGACCTTTATACTTTTCTTCCTCAGTGCAAATAGTTCAGAAATAAAGATTATTATTTCAATAGTTTAAAGTAGTCATTAGAAATTTATTTATAAAAAAAATACTGATCGAATTGCTTTGCCTATTTGCGACGCGGATTATATATAGGCAACATCAAGTCAATCTCCGGTAAACTTCAAAATTAAAACAGTGATTTCTTAACTGAATCTACAATATTTCAACTTGAAAGAGAAATAAGAGAGTATTTAAAGTTTCCCCTCTTTGTTCTTTCTTGCGACATTCATTTGTAAATTCATGTATACTTAACTGTATATAGCAAATCTAGATAACCATCGAAGTAAAACAATTACAATATTCAGTGATAATTTCAAGGTGTAGAACTTTGAAATAACAGGCTGTACAGCACGTTACAAAAGTTGTCATTTTTTTTTTTTTGCCTTGACTAGCAATGTTATAAAACTTCTTAAAAACAAATTTATTCACTATATGTTCGTATATTTTTGGATTGGAAGTCGTAAGATGCAAGAGTATGTATGTTGCCTTTCATTAGAAGGACATTTTTCTTTGAGTAGAATTATATGTGGAAGGGGTACCATAAACAATAAAGCAGTCATAGCCTCTCGGACATTTCCGTCGCATATAAAAACAAAATGCATGGCGACGGTGTTGTGATTGACACTAAAGATGTCAACTCTGGTGAATTATAGATTACATTTCGTAATCACTGTAATCGGAACGTGCTGATCACGTGATGAACATGCTGTCTATCACACTGAATTAATTTTGGCGTCGGAAACATGAAGTGAATTTCCAAAAGTTAAGCAAAAATATTGGTGCTATATATATATATGCGGATTTTCATATCTGAAACGAACAGAAATTTTGGCGCTTTATACTTTGGTGGTTTCAAGCTATTCATCCATAAAAAGACAACATTTACAAGACGCCAAAATTACCCGATATATTGTACGATATTCTTGAAGATAAAACAAGGACTTACACAATCAGATGTACAAAGACAGCGATAACCGGGCCAAATATGACTGCTGCGAAAATGGAAAAACACCAGCGAATCTTTTTAAGATCGATAGACTTGCTTCCCACCAAAGAGAGGGTTGCAGCGTAGCCAAAAAACACAGGCAAGGCGATGAATATCGTCGTCAGCAGGAAGTACGTGAATTTTCCGTCAATGTAATATTGTACGCTTAGAAAAACGTCAGAGGAAACGTCACAGACAAATGCAATGATTGATACGGCTTCCATCAGACAGTGCAGTTCTGCCTTTTTTAAGATAGAGGCATACGGATTTTCTTTACAACAATATATGATCCCAGCCACTAGAAACGAGAATCCACACACAGCTCCCACAATCTCCGACATAAGAACAATTTCATCGTAGTCAGCATCCAGCAAATCTACAGTAAAATAGAAATATCAATATTGAATAAAACACAGCATTGACTACTGGACAAAATAGAAATATCAATATTGAATAAAACAGAACATTGACTGCTGGACAAAAATAGAAATATCAGTATTGAATAGAACAGAACATTAACTTCTGGATGAAATAGAAATATCAATATTGAATAAAACACAGCATTGACTGCTGGACGAAATAGAAATATCAATATTGAATAAAACAGAACATTGACTACTGGACAAAATAGAAATATCAATATTGAATAAAACACAGCATTGACTGCTGGACAAAATAGAAATATCAATATTGAATAAAACACAGCATTGACTGCTGGACAAAATAGAAATATCAATATTGAATAAAACGGAGCATTGACTGCTGGGCAAAAATAGAGCTATCAATATTGAATAAAACACATCATTGACTGCTGGACAAAATAGAAATATTGGCTAAAACAGAGCATTGATTACTGGATGAAATAGAACTCATACTATTGGATAAAATAGAACATTCATTATTGAGAGGAACAATTTATTATATGATCTAATAATTCCGTGTTTTCCAATTGGCTGATATCTAGACATAGAACGTTAAAAGAAACGTCGAGGGGAATATAACATTAAATGCTGTATTCTAGTCTACGATTTGTGAAAGTAATCTTTCTTCAACATTGGACCAACCAAAATATAAACTGGAAATTTCAAAATTTAAACTTATTAATATTTTGCCTTGTTTACTTTTCAAATCAATAAAAACTCACGTCTCTACTCACTTTCAGCTACCCTGCATTATAATGAGAAAGAGAGGGGGAGAGGGGTGCAGACTGAAAGCTTTCTCTTTAGTCATAATAATATCATGGACTTTATTGACCATTTCTGGCGTTGCAACAGTGACAGGCCTTCCAGGATTGGGGTCATCCTTTAAGCTCTGCCTGTCGTGTTTAAATTGCGCTACCAACCTTTTTGATTTAGCATACGAGGGGGCATCTTCCTTAGTGTTGCTATCCCATCGTATGGATAACCTTAGGTGCTAAACCTTTCTTATGCAAATATTGGATTACTGCTTTTCACCGATTTCGTCCATTTTGCGAAGTCACTTGCTCTGTGTCCTTGCTACCTCGTCGATATAAATTGAATACATGACACCATTCTGCGGGTACAAGACCTTAAACAGTCAGAGAATAGTAGTGCTGAAGGAGGATATCGACGCTAACCCCCTTTAATACAAGACTCACAACATATCAAGCAGTCCTTGTATCTTTTGGTAAGTTCTACAAGTTTAGTAGCGCTTTCAATTTTTAAATCATTTAGAGTCATGTAATAAACAAAATCACTTTTGACGATGTGTTGCTAACTGTATACAGAGATGACCGACCAAGTATCGTTTCGTGGGCTTTAATAGCCAATTTCGATGTTTTAAAACTATTCAATCATATGACCAAAAAAAAACTTGATATTTAATAGGCCAATCTGGTGCTTTAGCTAACCTCGATGTACAACATCCCCCCGGGCTCGGTGTACAACATTCCCCCGGGCTCGGTGAATATTGCACAATATTGGATAAAAATGGTATTCAATATAATTTGATAAAACAGTATACCATTAAATAAAACATATTAAAAGGAATAGAAATTATCTCACATTCTACAAATATATCAATATTCAAATTAGCAAAATACACAAGGGTACCGTTTATTTAAAATTTTTCCGGATAAAACTGCATAATTAATACCCGTACCTGTGCAATTCGTGGACGGAGTGGTGTGGGTCTGCGGCATACTGCTCTGTATTACTTGTTTGGCACTGATATCCTAAATATAGAAAATCATAGGCATGAACTATAGGACGTCTTCTTAAGATATAAATTTCATTTAAAAAAAAAAAAAAAAAGCATGAAGGTATGAACAGCAACGCTTCACACTGACATACATTTCTTGAAAACGCGTTTTTCAAGACGTTTATGTATTTGCTACTTTCATTTCGTCCAGCCGTTAATATACACATAGTATACCCATCTGTTTTCATATAAACAGTCTTTATATCTACATGCACAACGCGGTCAGAAATAATTATCATTACAATATGTAGAAAGCACTGGAAACTAAAATATCTGAGTATAAATTCACATTGATCTTCGTACAAGTGCTAAACATGTCATAATGATGATGAAAAAGTAAAGATGAATAGTAATCAATTTCATGAATCCCAAAAAGAATACAAAATTAAGAGAAGGGTAAAACACGGACCCCAGGATATGATATTTTCGAGATATTCCAGTTTTTCGGCATATCAAAGATAAAATGATGAATCATGCTTTAAGCAGGTAGAATCATGGTACATGAATGTATTCACACTGTTTTCAGTGGGTCAAGATCTTCCATTGGGAGGGGTAGATGAAGGCGGGGGTAGGGGGTGGGGGTCAGTGAAGTCAATAAATAATGCCCGTAGTCATCGTGTCAATAGTAAATACCAAGTACAATTAATTGTTCATGAATTCTTTCGGTTTGTTGTATACCTCACTTGTATATATTTCTTTTAGCATATTATTTATTCATCTATCATTTAAAAAAAAACCAAAAAAAAAAACAAAAAAAACACGGATATATCTACTAGCCATTCGTGAAACTATGAAAATTTTGACAAACTTTTCTTCCATCGTAAAAGATTAACATATTCCTGCATCAAGTACACAAGTCTAATACTTTATCATTAACGGACCTGTAGATAGTAATCTTTTATACTTCTTTACATACTAACACTTTATAATCCCGTATAGATACTAACACTTTATACTCCTGTATAGATACTAACACATTATACTCCTGTATAGATACTAACACTTTATACTCCTGTATAGATACTAACACTTTATACTCCTGTAGATACTAACACATTATACTCCTGTATAGATACTAACACTTTATGCTCCTGTATAGATACTAACACATTATACTCCTGTATAGATACTAACACTTTATACTCCTGTATAGATACTAACACTTTATGCTCCTGTATAGATACTAACACATTATACTCCTGTATAGATACTAACACATTATACTCCTGTATAGATACTAACACTTTATACTCCTGTATAGATACTAACACTTTATACTCCTGTATAGATACTAACACATTATACTCCTGTATGGATACTAACACTTTATACTCCTGTATAGATACTAACACTTTATACTCCTGTATAGATACTAACACTTTATACTCCTGTATAGATACTAACACTTTATACTCCTGTATAGATACTAACACATTATACTCCTGTATGGATACTAACACTTTATACTCCTGTATAGATACTAACACTTTATACTCCTGTATAGATACTAACACTTTATACTCCTGTATAGATACTAACACTTTATACTCCTGTATAGATACTAACACAATATACTCCTGTATAGATACTAACACTTTATACTCCTGTATAGATACTAACACATTATACTCCTGTAGATACTAACAAATTATATTCCTGTATAGATACTAACACTTTATATTCCTGTATAGATACTAACACATTATACTCCTGTATAGATACTAACACTTTATACTCCTGTATAGATACTAACACTTTATACTCCTGTATAGATACTAACACATTATACTCCTGTATAGATACTAACACATTATACTCCTGTAGATACTAACACTTTATACTCCTGTAGATACTAACACATTATACTCCTGTATAGGTACTAACACATTATACTCCTGTATAGATACTAACACATTATACTCCTGTATAGATACTAACACTTTATACTCCTGTATATACTAACACATTATACTCCTGTATAGATACTAACACATTATACTCCTGTAGATACTAACACTTTATACTCCTGTATAGATACTAACACTTTATACTCCTGTATATACTAACACATTATACTCCTGTATAGATACTAACACATTATATTCCTGTATAGATACTAACACATTATACTCCTGTATAGATACTAACACATTATACTCCTGTATATACTAACACATTATACTCCTGTAGATACTAACACATTATACTCCTGTAGATACTAACACATTATACTCCTGTATATACTAACAAATTATACTCCTGTATATACGAACACTTTATACTCCTGTATAGATACTAACACATTATACTCCTGTATAGATACTAACACATTATACTCCTGTATAGATACTAACACTTTATACTCCTGTAGATACTAACACATTATACTCCTGTATAGATACTAACACATTATACTCCTGTATAGATACTAACACTTTATACTCCTGTAGATACTAACACATTATACTCCGGTATAGATACTAACACTTTATACTCCTGTATAGATACTAACACATTATACTCCTGTATAGATACTAACACATTATACTCCTGTATAGATACTAACACATTATACTCCTGTATAGATACTAACACATTATACTCCTGTATAGATACTTACACTTTATACTCCTGTATAGATACTAACACATTATACTCCTGTATAGATACTAACACTTTATACTCCTGTATAGATACTAACACTTTATACTCCTGTATAGATACTAACACATTATACTCCTGTAGATACTAACACATTATACTCCTGTATAGATACTAACACTTTATACTCCTGTATAGATACTAACACATTATACTCCTGTATAGATACTAACAATTTATACTCCTGTATAGATACTAACACATTATACTCCTGTATAGATACTAACACTTTATACTCCTGTATAGATACTAACACATTATACTCCTGTATAGATACTAACACTTTATACTCCTGTATAGATACTAACACTTTATACTCCTGTATAGATACTAACACTTTATACTCCTGTATAGATACTAACACATTATACTCCTGTAGATACTAACACATTATACTCCTGTATAGATACTAACACTTTATACTCCTGTATAGATACTAACACATTATACTCCTGTATAGATACTAACAATTTATACTCCTGTATAGATACTAACACATTATACTCCTGTATAGATACTAACACTTTATACTCCTGTATAGATACTAACACATTATACTCCTGTATAGATACTAACACTTTATACTCCTGTAGATACTAACATATTATACTCCTGTATAGATACTAACACTTTATACTCCTGTAGATACTAACACTTTATACTCCTGTATAGATACTAACACTTTATACTCCTGTATAGATACTAACACATTATACTCCTGTAGATACTAACACATTATACTCCTGTAGATACTAACACATTATACTCCTGTATAGATACTAACACATTATACTCCTGTATAGATACTAACACTTTATACTCCTGTAGATACTAACACATTATACTCCTGTAGATACTAACATATTATACTCCTGTATAGATACTAACACTTTATACTCCTGTAGATACTAACACTTTGTACTCCTGTATAGATACTAACACTTTATACTCCTGTATAGATACTAACACATTATACTCCTGTAGATACTAACACATTATACTCCTGTAGATACTAACACATTATACTCCTGTATAGATACTAACACATTATACTCCTGTATAGATACTAACACTTTATACTCCTGTAGATACTAACACATTATACTCCTGTATAGATACTAACACTTTATACTCCTGTATAGATACTAACACTTTATACTCCTGTATAGATACTAACACATTATACTCCTGTATAGATACTAACACTTTATACTCCTGTAGATACTAACACTTTATACTCCTGTATAGATACTAACACATTATACTCCTGTATAGATACTAACACTTTATACTCCTGTAGATACTAACACATTATACTCCTGTATAGATACTAACACATTATACTCCTGTATAGATACTAACACATTATAGATACTAGCACATTATACTCCTGTATAGATACTAACACATTATACTCCTGTATAGATACTAACACATTATACTCCTGTATAGATACTAACACATTATACTCCTGTATAGATACTAACACATTATACTCCTGTATAGATACTAACACATTATATTCCTGTATAGATACTAACACATTATACTCCTGTATAGATACTAAAACATTATATTCCTGTATAGATACTAACACATTATACTCCTGTATAGATACTAACACATTATCCTCCTGTAGATACTAACACTTTATACTCCTGTATAGATACTAACACATTATACTCCTGTATAGATACTAACACTTTATACTCCTGTATAGATACTAACACATTATACTCCTGTAGATACTAACACATTATACATCTGTATAGATACTAACACATTATATTCCTGTATAGATACTAACACATTATACTCCTGTATAGATACTAACACATTATACTCCTGTATAGATACTAACACATTATATTCCTGTATAGATACTAACACTTTATACTCCTGTATAGATACTAACACTTTATACTCCTGTAGATACTAACACTTTATACTCCTGTAGATACTAACACATTATACTCCTGTATAGATACTAACACTTTATACTCCTGTATAGATACTAACACAATATACTCCTGTAGATACTAACACATTATACTCCTGTATAGATACTAACACTTTATACTCCTGTAGATACTAACACTTTATACTCCTGTAGATACTAACACATTATACTCCTGTATAGATACTAACACTTTATGCTCCTGTATAGATACTAACACATTATACTCCTGTATAGATACTAACACATTATACTCCTGTAGATACTAACACTTTATACTCCTGTATAGATACTAACACATTATACTCCTGTATAGATACTAACACATTATACTCCTGTATAGATACTAACACATTATACTCCTGTATAGATACTAACACTTTATACTCCTGTATAGATACTAACACTTTATACTCCTGTAGATACTAACACTTTATACTCCTGTAGATACTAACACATTATACTCCTGTATAGATACTAACACTTTATACTCCTGTATAGATACTAACACATTATACTCCGGTATAGATACTAACACTTTATACTCCTGTATAGATACTAACACTTTATACTCCTGTATAGATACTAACACTTTATACTCCTGTATAGATACTAACACATTATACTCCTGTATAGATACTAACACATTATACTCCTGTATAGATACTAACACATTATACTCCTGTATAGATACTAACACATTATACTCCTGTATAGATACTAACACTTTATACTCCTGTATAGATACTAACACTTTATACTCCTGTATAGATACTAACACTTTATACTCCTGTAGATACTAACACTTTATACTCCTGTATAGATACTAACACTTTATACTCCTGTAGATACTAACACTTTATACTCCTGTACAGATACTAACACATTATACTGCTGTATAGATACTAACACATTATACTCCTGTATAGATACTAACACATTATACTCCTGTATAGATACTAACACTTTATACTCCTGTAGATACTAACACTTTATACTCCTGTATAGATACTAACACTTTATACTCCTGTATAGATACTAACACATTATACTCCTGTAGATACTAACATATTATACTCCTGTATAGATACTAACACTTTATACTCCTGTAGATACTAACACTTTATACTCCTGTACAGATACTAACACATTATACTGCTGTATAGATACTAACACATTATACTCCTGTATAGATACTAACACATTATACTCCTGTATAGATACTAACACTTTATACTCCTGTAGATACTAACACTTTATACTCCTGTATAGATACTAACACTTTATACTCCTGTATAGATACTAACACTTTATACTCCTGTAGATACTAACACATTATACTCCTGTATAGATACTAACACTTTATACTCCTGTATAGATACTAACACTTTATACTCCTGTATAGATACTTACACATTATACTCCTGTATAGATACTAACACATTATACTCCTGTATAGATACTAACACATTATACTCCTGTAGATAATAACACTAAATACTGGTGAATATCATTTTTATTTTTAAACCTTATGGGATTTCTTGAGTGATTCTATACATTACGAGGCTTTGATAATGATTTCCCGAAAAATAGATTTGTCTGCTTAAGATAGATATATTATTGGTCGGTCTAAAAATATCGCTGAGCCGAAAGTGATGACGATATACGCGAATTGTGATTGCAAGAACAGCGTATCACACATCTTCAAACAGTTCGTCGAAAATAACAGTAAAAAATATCTGAAAGAAATTGATAAAAATCACTGAAAAATTTCCATGTTTGATGAATAGAGGATCTTCAATGCAAAGCGAGGGAAATATTTAAATCTGGTAACGAATTTCGTAAATTCCATATGCCATAAGCACGAGTGCAAGATTCTATTTATCACACAACTATCAATAAACGCATATTTTAGTTACTTTCCATTTCACGTTTTTGTATGAGGAAGTGATTGTCAGCATCGTTACATCGTCTGAAAATGCCCTTGAGCGGAAGAAATAAGATCTAAACACATCAACGTGATAGCTAAATTAAAATTTCAATCTTAAAGTCATGTCATTATATAACAACAACAGTTGAAACAAGAATAAATATGAGAGGCTCGTGAAAAACGTTTGTAGTAAGATTTTCCTATCTACGTCAGCACGCGGTGACCTCACATGACCCTACATAATTTGTGTTATTAACCTATGCTACGAGTTCATATCGTTTTTCCGAACCAGTGTTATAAACCCGGAAACAGTACTGTTGTGTGATAACATAGGTGTACACATACGAGGGTTGTCCGAATATTTCATGTACTGGCCTTGTACATTTCGAACAAATTAACAGTACTGAATGGCTGCGTGTAATTACAGGTGTTTAGCGGACCATTTACCAATTGTGCGAGATTAAACTCCAAATAATCCAATAAGTACAAATTAACTGTAAGACGGAGCAAATCGGCGACATTATATTATAAATTTATATTTACATTTCCAGTGTTATCTATACCGATTGAAACGATAGTTATTTCCTCATGAAACTGAACAAAATGTGTTTGAATTTTGATAAATATAGTGAGTCTATTTTAACGTCGTCATGGTAATGTAGGAATCCAGAGAGAAATAGAAGTAAAATGTCAATATAAAAGATAAAATCCTTTCAGAAAAATACATGAGGGTATAGAACGCAACGTTTTAATCCAAAATATATACATTAGTTCGTGGTGATCCATTGGTATATTTCTACGATTCCCTTTGAAAGTAGTTGCATGATTCCAATGTAAATTTTCTATGAGCGTTTTAATTTTGTAACTAAAGATAAGTGTTCATTTGTTTGAATGAAATTTCATTACAACAAATTACCGAAAAATTACACTGAAAACTTTTCACGCATTTACCAAAATCTCTCCATTTTTTACCGCCTGAAAATGTTCAAGAATGTTAGTATCTACAGGAGAACAAAACAAGAACAGGGAATAAAAGTCTGACCAACTTTGTGATCAAATTTGAAATTATAATGTATTTTTGATTTTTTATATAAATACTTTTTTTTTACCCCCCCCCCCCCCCCCCCCCTCCCAAAAAAAAAATGAAAATGTTGCATGATGGGTACCTAGTGCAGATTTTAATGATTGATTACCGCATGTACAAGTATTGTTCCACATCGCTGTGTTTTATATATATATATATATATATATATATATATATATATATATATATATATATAATGACATAAATCAAAAAATATTTTTCGTTCTGTCTATTTTTATAAACATTTATTCTGGTCATTTTTTACATTCTACGCCAAATACACGTGTATGTGTCCTTGTAAACACCTGACTAACTGATACTTGTATTTTCGTATTAATTCTATCTAATATTAAAAAGGTATCCATTTCAGCATTCACTATTAGCTATCCATATATCCATTAAACGTGTCATACATCTCACAGTTAGCTATAGAAATTACTGAAAATCGATTTTAGGAATTATGATAAAACATTTAATTTCTTATTCATTAAATTTAATCTATTAAAAATCAAAATTACTGATTAATTGAAATAAAATATATAGATGGATTTAGACATATTTCATTTTAAAAAAAATTAAAGAAATGTTTACCTCAGAATTGTATTAGTCCGTGCCGTGCATCAGACGTAACCAGGTGCTGTGAAGAAAATGTTCCACGCTGAATGATTACGTGTAGGACTTTATTTTCTCCGAATTCAACCAGGAAGAATGTTCCACATCAGTAGATGCACTTATTGATACCTTTATCACTTTATGATAAAGCGCCACTTCATAATGCAAGAATTCTTACAGTACGGCCATATTACGTCCAGACGAGCGTTGAAAGCGAGAGGAGCTTAAGGATAATACACGAGTGTAGCGCTTTCAGCACGCGCTCTTACTATCCAAAGATCGTATACACACCTGTCTTACATGGGTAGAATCACTGTTGCACATCTTCCTACCTTTGCAAACACGCATGTACAATATCTCAAAAGTGTTCGTGCGAACATCTTGTCGGGTTCTCGTTTTAGCCTTTCATTATTGTTTGTCACCACATGTGACTGTGGGCAGTCATTACATACCAAGTGGTGAAAAGGGAAGCATTTTCAATGTGAATGAAAACGAATGACAAACATTTCAAATGATTAAAATTACCTCTGTAATCTGAAAATTTTACTACAATGAACAAGTTTACAAACGCATCTATGACCGAGATCTTGAAACGCTTTATAAGACATTTCATCTTCTGGTTTGGTTTCTATTCTAAAACACAACTTGACGAACGAAAACACAATGCACATTATGAATCTATAGATCGCAAACATGAAAAACCAAAACGTGAACTTTGACAGAATAAGGGCAAATATGATTCTAAAAAGAATCTTAAAAAAATAATTGAGTTTTAAGTTTAATCCAATTTCTTCATCTGGTGACAACCGCTCAGAGAGATCATTTTTGTAAACATACATTCGCACAATAACGTCGACTGCAGATTCTCCTACAGCAAAATATCGGAGGGGTCCTGAAAGAAACAAATCAGCTTTTTATAGCTGTATATTCAACGCAAAGTCCTCAATAGTCTTGCTTTTGTTTAAAAAAAATTTAAAATAAAGGTTTGCAATTTCGTTATAAAGCGATCTCAAGATGTAATTTTACAAAAAGTCATGAATACAGTGGACTGCTTGGTACTCTTCGCCAAGTCGTAACTGAAAATTCGAGAAAGTAATAGTAAGGCTGTTAATATTTTGTGCTGATTTATACGATGTTTTTTTATGTCGTCTTCGTCACAGGTTATTGTGTTCACGTTGATGAAGATTTGAAGTAAGAGTTGCGGTATCTGCCGGCGAGAGGTGATGTCATATTATTGCAAACAATTTAAAAAAAACCCAAAAAACACCACCACAACCCAACAAACACTAGAAAATCAAGCGTGTTTGAATGAGATGTTTGACGTACAAGAATCGGGCATGCAGTTTTGTTTGTTTATTTTATGTCCCGTCGAGAATATTCACTCATTTTAGACGTCACCAAATATATGTGAAGAAACACAAATTTAGACCTACGCTTAGCGCTATGTGCTGTAGCAGTGAGGGTTCTATAACGTGCCAACGCCTGCCTCCGATTTTCAGGTCATATCTGAAAGACCCGTGATTCTCACTTCTAAATGCTGAGCGTTTGACGAAGGATCAATCATTATTTATTTTTACGTCTTAATTTTGACGCGGCCGTAGCACGAGTGGGGCTCGAACCTACGACCTCCCGGTTACGAAGCGAACGCTCTAACCACTGAGCTACCGCGACCGGTCTGGAACGTATGAATCGATCGCCATCACATTAAGTCATGTTGAATATCATATCACAATGTTGCGGTTAAAAAATTACATGATTGCGGCCCACGATTTCCATTTGAAAAAAAAAGTTTCTATGAAGATGTATAGGATTAGCGTGACGTCATTCAAAAACAGGTCCTCTTCATCTGTCAATCATGGAGAAGTTGAGTTTTTATTTTTGTTTTGCAATATTCATTTGTATGTGTATACGTATTTGTAAAATTATAGCAAATTTAGGGAACCATCAAAGTAAAATAATTATAATATTCAAAATATCCAATGTTAATTTCCAGGGACGTCTGGACAGCTGGTGACGTCTCTATATGAGTGAAAAATTCTCGACGGGACGTAAAACAAACTAACCGACATCGAGGTGTAGAACTTTGAAATTACAGGCTTAACAGCACGTTACGAAAGTTGTCATTTTCCGTCTTGAGGAGCAAAACTTCTTAATGACAACTTTATTTACTGAATATCAAACCGTATGTCCGAATATTTGTTTGGGGGGTGGGGGGGGGGTGGAAATCGTAATACGCAAGAGTCATTTATGTTCTCTTTGATTAAAAAGTAATTTATACTTTGAGTAGAATTTTATGCGGAACGAGTACCAGACACTACTCTGTAATTTCCATCGCAAATAAAAACAAAATCCATGGCGACGTTGTTGTGATTGACACTAAAGATGTCAATTCTGGTGAATTATAGATTACAATCACTGTAATCAGAAGGTGCTGATCACGTGATGAACATGCTGTCGATCAGTCGTAAATCGCCACAGTATTTTATCCTGATCTATTCTCAAAATTAAATTCATTTCTTACGTGTACTTTATTTTTTAAGTATATCATTTGTTATTGACTTAACAAGGTAATGTATGGACATTTAATCACAGACTTCTGCCAAAAACGAACGAGCTGATTATATGATGTAGCACATTTATTTCGTAATCAAGTTTTCTAATAAAGAGGGAAACGAGACAGACCCTAGGAGATCTGTTGACTATTTTTAAAAATAATTGCTTTCGTCGAGTTCAATCAGGAAGAAAGGCACACAGTATATTTAACTGTGTGTTTTTTAAAATGTTTTAATTTCTTCTTTCTTCGAATTTGAAGAGGAAGCATGACACGCATTCAGTTTCACCAAACAAGCAAATGTCTGGAAATTATATAAAGAAGCTATACATTAATAAGTCTGCTTCGAGTTTCTGGTAGAAATATAATATAAAAATGTTTGTGATCGATCTTGAATCCAATTAAAATCGTGATTTAATTTATCTAATTTATTTTTTTTTTATTGTTTATTTTTAATTTTATTTATTTTTTTTAAAATTAATTGATTCATTTATTTTGTATTCGTTAATATTTTGCTGTATTCAGATTTTGAACGTCGTTTTTCCGATTGGTTGATTGTATATTATTTAAAGTCCCTATCGAGAATATTTCTCTAACAGAGACATCACCATTGTCGTTTTTTCTCACAGAGAGAAAAAATGTATTCTTTGAGTTCAGTCAACTGACGTTAAAGCTCTTTTTTGCCTTAATCCGTTCATCGTATAATATTACAACATATTCACGTTAGCAAAGTCACAAATACCACATGAAAACCGAAAGGCGGGATTTGTCTCACTTTTGGACAATGTACATTTTCCGTTGATTTTTATAACAGAGTCAGATTAAATGTGAAGTTTGATTCAGCTATTGGTTGCCCCTCCCCCTTTTATGACAGTAGTAAACGTACTATAAATGCAGGTTTGAACAGATGTTATTGTAACCATTTTCTGATCTGAGGGAACAACATCCCTTTACAGTTTTAAGTTTTACGTTGAATTTCGCCTTTTCTTACTATCTTTTTTCTGTTTACTTTTTTCCTTCCTTCCTTCGTGTGTGTGTGTGTGTGTGTGTGTGTGTGTGTGTGTGTGTGAAGCATTTTGATATAGTGCACCTTCCATTTTGAAAACCACGCTACACGTGTAAAAATTATAGTAGATAAACAAAACGAAAAATATGCACCTGTAACTATGAATTTACGCTTATACTTATAAGTGAACATAGATGATAATGCTGTTCCATTTATTCGGGTTGTGATCAAAAGCATGACAGAAAATTGATAAATAAGATACCTATACAAATATGCATTTTCTGTGGAGAACGTGACGGAAAAGTCCGGGCGATGTTCCGCTTGACACTGCAGATATGCTTATCACAACAATGCATTCTTAATTTTTAAATATTTTCTGATAATAACAAGGTAAATATCAACAAAATCCCCTTCTATGATGCTAATCAATTTTCGTACGAAATGTCAATCTACCCAGAGTTATCGTTCCTTACACTCACATTTTGCAACGTCTCAAAACGGTAGAAAATGTATAATTAAAACACGGTTTCGACTTCAGATGCATACATATACGTACATACATCATTAGTAAGCAGACATAAAGTTTTTCGTGGTACAATACTTGTTATTTCCATTAATGAAATTCTTCAAATTCGTGCTACAGGGACGTATACGTAAACATTAGGCATGCATACATGTATATCACATTGAACAAGAATTATAATGGATCAACTGTAAACACAGCACTGATTAAAATTCTACAATAGGAATTAATCATTTTGTAATAAGGCAGACAAAGGTATTGAATTTGCCAAATCTTGCTGATACAAAGCATCAACCGTAAAAACGACTGTAAAGCGTAAGGCCTACGCACATCCAACAAAAGAATGAGATTCATATACGATTAAAATTATTCTGTCAGCCTACGGAGATATTTTACTTTATCCCAGAATTAGCGCATGTTAATATGGCGTGAACTTTGTAACCGTACATGTACCTCGATCCTCTCTAGTTCCCCGTAGCTTTTCCAATATTTTAAAATAAATTATCAATCGGTCAAATTGCATTTTTTTTTTTAAATTTGAGACCTTTCTTACATTAATTAACACGATTTATACGTTTCCGAACTCCATCTAAGCCATTTCAATATTTACAACAAAAAAAAAAAAACAAAAACAAAAAAAACAAAAAAAAAACAAAAACAAAAAAAACAACAAAACGATGGAATTCGGATAAAAAGTTTGAATTTTTAAAAATAGGTGTGACGGAGTTCAAAAACACATTATTTTGATATAGTAGTTTTAGAAAATAAAAACTAAAGTACAATTAGACCACTGTGCTATTTCATCAAAATACAGGGGGTTTTTTGTTTTTTTTGTTTTGTTGTTGGGTTTTTTTTTTTCGTTTTTTTTTTCTGGTTTGTTTGTTGTTGCTTTTTTGTTTTGTTTTGTTCTTATTTATTGTTATTATTATTTATCAAAAAAGGGGGAGTATAGCTTTGTTTATGTCCCCAGTAATCTCTCATTTGCTCGCGACTTATTCATTTGCTTACCAATGACGTTCAAGAAGCCCCGTGGGGATCCGGGTTGTTAGAATAGATCCTCAGTACCCCTTGCTTGTCGTAAGAGGCGATTAAATGGGGCGGTCGTCCTGATGAGACCGCAAAAACCGAGGCCCCGTGTCACAGCAGGTGTGGCACGTTAAAGATCCCTCCCTGCTCAAAGGTCGTACGTGCCGAGGATAGGCCTAAATTTTGCAGCCCTTCACCGGTAATGGTGACGTCTCCATATAAGTGAAAAAATCTCGAGCGGGATGTCAATCAATGAAACGTTCAAGAGTCATCAAAGCGCGATAACTCTGACGGGCTGTTAATAAGAAGTGCAAGCATTGAACCGTGCTGAAACGCGGATTTGTTCGATTGCACTATATAGGGCTGTAAAATTTAGGCCTATGCTCGGCGCTTAGGGCCTTTGAGCAGGGAGTGATCGTTATCGTGCCACACCTGCTGTGACACGGGACCTCGGTTTTTATCTTATGAGACAGTAGACAGAGTGTAGGTGGAGAAAGAAATTTCTGACAGGCACAGTCAAAGATGCAGCAAAATCTGGCTGACCTATGACTGTAAAAGGCAAGGCAGATGTCTCAAAAGACGGGGAAATAACTGAAAGTAATGGCAGGTACATGATACTTGATATTGCCAAAACTGTTGGCATATCGCTATTGCGGGTGCATTTCGTTTTGAGGCACATTTTGAAAGTACGAAAGATTTCTGCACAGATGAATATCGCATATATTGACATGATCAAAAACAGGTACGAGTACAAACCACTAGGCTATTTCTCAAAATGTTTCCCAAATTCAAAGACAATTTCCAAACATTGTTATTGGTGACGAAACATGGGTTCACTATTTCGAACCAGTAAGAAAAATTGGAAACAAAATATGGCTATCTAAACACGGTAGAAGGCCTGTAGTTACCAAAAGAACCATATTGATTGATTAAATATTGTTCAACGTCTCGCTCGAGAATCTTTCACACATATGGAGACGTCACTATTGCCGGTGAAGGGCTGCACATTTTTTCCAATGCTCGGCGCTTATGGCTTTTGAGCAGGGAGTAATCTTTTACTTGCCACACCTGCTGTGACACGGGACCTCTGTTTTTGCGGTTCCATCCGAAGGACCGTCCCATTTAGTCGCCTTTTACGACAAGCAAGGGGTACTGAGGATCTATTCTAACAACCCGGATCCCCACGGAGACAAAAGAACCATAAGCATAAAGAAGGTTCTTTATTGCATATTCTTCTCATGTGATGATATAGCCGTACAAATTTCGGTGTCAAGGACAAAAGTGTTACAGATCGGTATTTTCAAGATGTTATACTAACAAAGCTCAAGAAATACTATAAACGACGCTCTGTGTCAGAATTTAGGCACATTCGTCAAATTCATGATAATGTTCCATCACATACTTCTGAGCTTGTGAAGCACGTTTTGAAGTCGGAAAAGGTTACAGTTTTGCCACACACCGGTCACGGTAGCTCAGTGGTTAGAGCGTTCGCTTCGTAACCGGGAGGTCGTGAGTTCGAGACCCGCTTGTGCCATGGCCGCGTCAAACCTAAGACGAAAAATAGGTAGTGATTGCTTCTTCGCCAAACGCTCGGCATTTAGAAGTGAGAATCACGGGTCTTTCGGATATGACTTTAAAAACGGAGGTCCCGTATCAATGTAGGCGTTGGCACGTTAAAGAACCCTCACAGCTACGGCCCTGAGCGCTAAGCATAGGTCTAAATTTGTGGTACTTCACCTACAGCTGGTGACGTCTCAACATGAGTGAAATATTCTCGACGGGACGTAAAACAAACAAACAAAAAGTTTGCCACACCCACCATACTTTCAAGATCTAGCCCCATGCGACTTTTTTCCTTTCTCCAAAACTAAACAGTTCTTACCTGGTCGTTGTTAAAGGTCCCGACAAGCCCTTGGCTCAGCCATCAGAGGCCTAAATCAGCGTACCTTACATATCGAACAACCCTCGTATTTCTGAATGTCCAAAACAAAGTATATACATAGGTGATAAAACTGGCATTCTTTCTTATGCCATGGTTACATTCATTAAGTATAAGGAAAAGACAAAATTTTTATCGTAGTCTAAAGAATTTCTGTGAAAATGACCTATATTTTAGAAATACAACCCGTCATTAAGGTAGCTCCATCTTCATGTGACATCAGTGGTTTTTGCATAATCTTTACTTCATTTAAATTTTTGCATGATAAAAATATGTCTTTTCGAGGAATGTTGATCAATGGGTATAATGTTTTAAAAGAAAAATGGTAAACTATTTAATATTCAAGAGGTATTATATTTTCTAGAGATAATGAATTATCTATACTAAAAAATTGTTCAAGAACAATAACTCCTGTGCTTCTTTATTTTATGTCTATCATGCAATGCATTCCTTCATGTTCACAATTAATTTATATATATTGATAAAGTAGCAGTTTCAAAAAACGTTAACATTAAAATTTGTCAATAAGTATTTTCATCATGCTAATCAATGAATATGTGCGATTTTCTGATTTTTTTTTCTTTCTGTTTGGCATATCTTAAAGAAAAGTTGATAAGATAAAGATATGGGTTTTTTTGTTTGTTTGTTTGTTTTGTTTTGTTTTTATTTGTTTGTTTGGTTGGGGTTTTTGGGGGTTTTTTTGGGGGGGGGGGGGGTCTTTCCTTTGCTTTTGTTTTCTTGTTTTTGATTTAATTACTCTATATTAAGTGGAAACAATAAGTTTTATTTACTTTGAACCACTAGTTTTGGTAAGTTACCCGAGGGTGGAACTACCGTAAGTTGAATGCCGTCTATGTTTCAAAGCAATTGTTAGGTCGTTATATATATCATATACATATTTTGACTACGGATTATTCCGGTCATCTGATCAAGGTATAGGGCTCACAACGGATGTGGACGGTCACCAGAGAATGCTTACTCCTCCTAGGCACCTGATAAAAGGTTTAGTTTAAATTACAGATATACGACATTTGATTCATAGTTTTGATTGCTCTAGTTCATAAATAGATACTTGTAGAAATATTCTATAACAGACTTCATCCGTTCCTCCTTTTTTGTGTCTTTTCGTTTCGTTTCCACTTCTTAAGACTGAATTCTACGTTGTGAATAATAGAGACATTGAAGATTGATTGATTGTTTTACGTCCCGTCGAGCATTTTTCACTCATATTGAGACGTAATCAGCTGTAATTGAAGCACCACAAATTTAGACCTATGCTCAGGGCCGTAGTAATAAGGGTTAATTAAAGTGCCAAGGGCTGCCGCAAACGGGACCTCAACTTTTAAATGTAAAAATATTTTATTTTTCAGATTAACCGCGTTCGAATCCCTCGCGAACACAATATTTCATATCACATTTTCCATCTAGATGTTTACTGATCGGAAACGCACTCCTAGTCTTTATAAATGTTTCATGTCAAATTCCCAGATTTGTCTGATTTTGAAACAAACGTCCAACCTGGACACTGTATAGTTTGTTTATGTGATAAACGACGTGAATGGGACTCACAACAAACACACTGAATACTGCATGTGATACCTGTGTTTTATTAGGCAAGGATGCTAACGAGAACTTGCATGTTTTTCAGAGTGAAAGGTGTTGACAAAGGCATAATGTCCTTTACGAAAAACCGTTGTGAACTTTGCAAAGATTTGAATGAAAAAGGCCAAACAAGAAAAATAAACTGTTGAATAGTCTGAGTGGATAAGATACATGCAATATGTTTTCTAGTCACAAATTGCTATGGTTAATCAATGTTTTCAGGTGCATGTACTTCGAAGTGTGTTGAACTTTATTAAGCGTATAGCTTTCTATATTTTGTTTTGTGGTCAGACTCATATACAGGTGGTTGTAAAAAATAACACTTACAAGCATAAGAGTTCTTAGACAGTAGAAGTACAGAATATTAAATATTTGATACACTGGTAATATTATGTCTGATACTCTGACAAAAATAAAACAATTGAATTTTCACGATTCAAACATTATGTTTAGACTATAAAGTATTGACACATAAAATATTTTAGGCTTGCCCTCAGTACTGGGGCAATACTGACAAGTACGTAATCAGAGTTTAAATATGGATGAAGGCCCGTTCTACGTCACGAGAGTTTAGATACCAAGCACGGAACCCGATTAGGGAAAGTTACCGCTTCTGTGCAACAACCTCTTTGATTGTAGCACGTGTACTTGAAAATTATAGTAGTTTCGTTATTAAAATACAGTTAAACACGGGATGTTCCGGAAGCTTCGCACCCTGGCCCCCATCAGGGAGAATTAGGGACCTAAAATAAACCAACAAACCCCTTGTTCCTCAAAATTTTTCCACACCCCTCTAAATCGCAATATATATATATATATATATATATATATATATATATAGAGAGAGAGAGAGAGAGAGAGAGAGAGAGAGAGAGAGCAATTACTCCGCTGGTATGCGTTAGCGCATTATAGGAAATGTACCAACAGAGCAATTGTAGTTCATAACGCCATATGCACTGAAAAAACGTTATTCATTTGTTAAATTTCCGTATCGCCTTTCCCTTTGAGCAACCCTGACTGTGTTCTTGACATTGCGGGTATAATAAATATAAATATAGAACTCAACATTTTTTGTTGACATTTCAATTACTTTTGTTTGAACTTGAATTATTAATACTTTTCATAAAGAAATAGTCCTACAGTTTTTTTTAAAAATGAAACGTCACATCACAGTTTTGTAATTTTCTCAGGTGGACTATATTACGATGCGTTGTTAACGTATTTTCGAGCAAGATGGCTTCTTAAAGTTGAATGAGCAATTTTGGAATGTCTAATTTGAGACAAAATCCAAGTGTTTGGATGCAGTTCACTGACTGCAGGGAAACGTGGTACAGGAAAGGAACAGATAAAGCAATGTGTGGCTGAAATCAACAGCAGAAGGTGTATTTTCAGTTGAAACCAGCGTAAATTCATCGACGGACTCTGCAAAATGGAAGAAAATGTGGATCTAGACCCCATTTTTCTGTAGATACTGATCTGATCGAAGGGAGGGTTCATTCGTGTGCCTTGGTGTGTCAGCTTCCCAACCGGCATCGTTCAAATGTTGTATAGTGCTGACGCGGACACAGTGTAGCATATACCTCTCGACTCCTGCATTTTTACAAATTTTCGGCAAGAAATTTAGAAATGTCTCTTTCAAAGAGGTTTCTAAGTGAACCAGATTTGTTTGTCTGGATGACCAGGAGCTAATTTGTCATACTGATTAAAAAGTGATGTGGCGTTTGTGGGAGTTTTGCCAATTAATAATTCTCACTGACTTACATTAAATATATATTTTTAAAATCTTTTATTCAAACCTTTATAACATGGTTTATCATTTCCACATTCGCACTTTGTAGCACAACCACAAAAAGATCGGCCGCTCCTGCAGTCGATAATAATGGTCATTTATTGTACAACAATTGTATTGAACGATCAGCAAACACAACATTACATATGTTTATATAGGTCAAGGTCTTACAAATACACAGTTCTACATGTAATCATGCCGATAGATCACATTCACCAAGTGATGTGACTAAAGCAATCTTTGATAGTTATTAAAGTTAACACAACATGTAATTCAGATAGTCTGTGCTTCCGATAACACAACATGTAATTCAGATAGTCTGTGCTTCCGATAACACAACATGTAAATCAGATAGTCTGTGCTTCCGATAACACAACATGTAATTCAGATAGTCTGTGCTTCCGATAACACAACATGTAATTCAGATAGTCTGTGCTTCCGATAACACAACATGTAATTCAGATAGTCTATGCTTCCGATAACACAACATGTAATTCAGATAGTCTGTGCTTCCGATAACACAACATGTAATTCAGATAGTCTATGCTTCCGATAACACAACATGTAATTCAGATAGTCTGTGCTTCCGATAACACAACATGTAATTCAGATAGTCTGTGCTTCCGATAACACAACATGTAATTCAGATAGTCTGTGCTTCCGATAACACAACATGTAATTCAGATAGTCTGTGCTTCCGATAACACAACATGTAATTCAGATAGTCTATGCTTCCGATAACACAACATGTAATTCAGATAGTCTGTGCTTCCGATAACACAACATGTAATTCAGATAGTCTGTGCTTCCGATAACACAACATGTAATTCAGATAGTCTGTGCTTCCGATGACCCATATGATGTTATCAAATTGTTACAAAAGTTATGCAAAGAATAACAAAAGGTATACAAAGAATAACAAAAGATATACAAAGAATAACAAAAGGTATATGATTGATTGATTATATATTGTTCAACGTCCCGCTCGAGAATTTTTCACTCATATGGAGACGTCACCATTGCTGGTGAAGGGCTGCAAAATTTAGGCCTATGCTCAGCGCTTATGGGCTTTGAGCAGGGAGGGATGTTTGTCATGCCACAGCTGCTGTGACACGGGGCCTCGGGTTTTGCGGTCTCATCCGAAGGACCGCCCCATTTAGTCGCCTCTTACGACAAGCAAGGGGTACTGATGATCTGTTCTAACAACCCGGATCCCAACACAGCTCAAAAGGTATATGAAGAATAACACACTCCATAATGGTGAAAACAACATGTAGGAAATGACAAACAGGATACAAACACTTCACAAAGTAAAAATGTAATGGATTCGGACGTGGGCTGGTCAGTCAGTATTTATAAAATGGTGAGTAACATTAAATTGATGCGTATGTAATCTGAACAAGTAGACAAGTGGCGCCAAATTTGAAATATCACGTGATGAGCAAGGATGAATAACACGGTGTCATTGATGTTTGCTTGTAACTTTTCATACTTTAAAGGTTACTGACATATATCATGTAATTGTCTTTGTTTAATTTGTAAAATCTCTTATTTGATTTTCTTTTACAGACTCTGAAGCGCACTACTACATTAGTGGAACGTTGTT
Source organism: Ostrea denselamellosa (assembly GCA_024699665.1). Taxonomy (NCBI): domain Eukaryota; kingdom Metazoa; phylum Mollusca; class Bivalvia; order Ostreida; family Ostreidae; genus Ostrea; species Ostrea denselamellosa. Next base: position 7,554,693 of record JAMZEH010000050.1, read on the forward strand.
CCGATGTAGAACAATTAGAACCGAAAGGGTACGTATCAAGAATGAATGATTGTAGTTAGAAAACGATGTTTTGGTTTACAATGGAACACTTAAAGGCCACACGGGGGTCTCAAAGTTAAATTCTATTCAAACCAATGTAGCAAGTTAAACACATGCGTAATTTTTTAGCGAAATAATTCTAAATACGATATATTTCAACTCGGAAAATTTACAATTGTTTTCACACTAACACACTGCTGCAGTAGTTGTTCAGAAAACCTTTTCAGAATATGACAACTACAAACATGTCTTAATAGCGTAAAGGTGATTAGAAAAACAAAATTACTTAAAATACTTTAATATTATTTCTTGTTATCTAATATCACGTATTGTACAATCTAAAGCACTAATCTGTTTAAATTTGAGCAAACGTGCATTGCATAATTTATTGGTGTAAAAAGAATTAAACATTTTCAGAGCATGCTGTTAGTTAATGGGCGTGACGAAAGTATTGTTAACTATTTGAGATTAATTTTAGTGACAATTTGATTTGTTTCAAATAATATTGAAAATATAAAAAATGCTGTAAGGAAAAATACAACTCTCTAACTCTCTCTCTCTCTCTCTCTCTCTCTCTCTCTCTCTCTCTCTCTCTCTCTGTGTGTGTGTGTGTTTGTGTGTTTTGGGGTTTTGTTTTTGTTTTGTTTTTTTTTTGTTTGGGGGGTGTCTTTTTTTGTGTTTTGTTTTTGTTGTTCTTTCTTTTTTTCAAATCTGTCAATATTAGTTTCCCAACATTTTCAACAAGTACCCAGTAAATAGTGATGAGAGGATCAATCTACTGTGTATACGGAAATAGTTTCTTTCAACATGCTGTTCAAAATGAAAATTTAAAAGATGGACATAAATCAGAATGTTATATAATATTGTATCCATCAAACTGTATCTTAAAGCATTGACGTCTAGAAATCATGTGAACAATAGAGCAAATCACTGGGAAGTTACGACGGGAAGTGGAGCAGACTGAATGGAGTTTATACCTTGATATATATTGATATCAAAAATCGTAGTCTTACTGCTATTATATATACAAGAGTAAACTGCATGATAATTTCTATATTTCGCATATCAAAGTAAATTCACAAGAATAGTGGACACCCCAAAACAGACACCTTTGGGCACGATTTTTCTATTTCAAGACATGCTTTACGTAATTAAAACAAATAATTAACCAATAAATATATACATAAAATATATTATGCACTTCCGATTTTAGTGGTGACTAAATAGGTTGTCTGAAGATGTTTAGGAAACTTGATACTTTATGAAAAGCTAGCATAGTGCAGCTTTTTAATATATGTTTGATAGTTTCCTCCCATCCCTGCCGTTAGTCTTGACGTAATGATGCTAGGTGAGTTTCTAATGATCAAGCAAGCCACCCCCTACTTATAGCCATGACGTAATGACGCCAAGTGAGTTCCCATTGGTCATGCGGTATGAAGAACGAGCGATTTCAAATGCGTATTATAAAATGTTTTTAACTGGAAAAGAACTCTGTAATCCAATGCTTGACGAGTAGGGTTAGATGTAGATATGGACTGATTACAGTCGCGGGTGGAACGATTCACTTGACATATTACTACGCATCATGGACTGAATGGCCAGTGATTGGATGGACGATTTTCAGTGCTTTGCCAGTTCTGTACTCTGGTTTTATGCTTACATTTGAAATAAAATAGTTCACAAAGTATATTACTCACAGTGAAAGCTATGATTATTCCAATACCTGGCCAATAGTACCATGTATAGTGATATTTTGTAAAGAATATCCAAATTGTGAAAAGAAAAACATTTTCACAGTAGATAAATATATATGACGCACACTTTAATGGCAGATAGCTACCCTTATAATCTGAAAATTTCACAACAATGAACAAATTTAAAAATGCATCTATGATTGATATCACAGAGCGTTTTATAAATGACATTTTCTCCTCCGATCGTGTCTCTATTCTAAAACAAAGTTTGACAAATGACAACACGATGCAAATTAAAAACCTATATCCCGCAAAGATGTAAAACCAGTCTGTAAACTCTGATAAGAAAAGTGCGAAAATGACCAATCTAGCTCCAATTAGAAATAATTTCTTTAAAAATGACGTAAATTTTACTTTAAATGCAATTTCATCGTTGGATGATAACCGCTCAGCTACATAATTTTTGTAGACATACATCGCTACAATAATGTCCAAAGCTGACCCACCAACTGCAACATATCGGAGAAGCCCTGAAACAGAATGAACATCAGACTCTGAATGTCAATGACAGCGAGGAGTTCTACAACAATCCCTGACAGTGACTGAATTTTCGTTATCAATTATCTTGATATTTTCAAATTCTTTATAATATGCAACCAAGCACGAGATCTTCGTTAAATGCTTTACTTCTTACTTGCATTCTGTCCATTTTGTGCTCACATTTTACATAATGTCATAATACATTCAATCGATCATAGATCGTTCAGTTTTCCCTCATTAATTATTCAATCTGAGAATCGTGTTTTCATCAGTGTAATTCAGGTTCATTAAGACTGTGTAGCCATTCAATGACTACTTACTTGTTTTGATGTCATTTTCATCACAGGCATATGTATTCACGTTGATGTACACCTGAAGCAAAAGTTGTGGTGTTGCCTCAAAATTTACTTCCAACATCCCATGAATGGCGGGTGACAATTGCAAGGGTAAACGTTCATCAGGTCCACATCCTAGACTGTAGATTAGCCTAATAATAATGATAAATATTACCATCATAATAATGACACCACACTACATGTACTTCTATACAAAAACAGCAATAACTACTACTGTTATCCTGTGAGGATCCGGATTGTTAGAATAGATCCTCAGCACCCCTAGCTTGTCGTAAGAGGCGACTAAATGGGGCGGTCCTTCGTACGAGACCGCTAAAAGCGAGGCCCCGTGTAGCAGGTGTGGCACGTTAAAGATCCCTCCCTGCTCAGAGGCCATAAGCGCCGAGCATAGGTCTAAATTTTGCAGCCCTTCACCGGCAGTGGTGACGTCTCCATATGAGTGAAAAATTCTCAAGCGGGACGTAAAACAATATATAATCAAACAACTATTGCTGCTGGTTTTCCCATTACTACTGCTTCTAATAGTATACATCCCGTGGGGATCCGGGTTGTTAGAATAGATCCTCAACACCTCTAGCTTGTCGTGAGGGGCGATTAAATGGGGCGGTCCTTTGGATGACACCAAAAACAAAACAACAAAAAAACCGAGGCCCCTTGTCACAGCAGGTGGTGCACGTTAAAGATCCCTTAACGTTAAACAATATATAATCAATCAATCTAATAGTATACTGACGGACGTTAAAAACGCAGCACTTGATAATTTTATATATTATAAATTTGTTTATGTATCTAATAAACAAATTCATAGTGGTATATTATAAACTATGTTAATTGAACACTGTTCTTAGATTTTGAACATCCTTTTATTCACAAAGAGGCAACAGTTGAAATGAATGTCAATGAGGGGTGTGTCAAAAATATGGTTTTGCTCACTAATACCGGGTATGACCTCCATTAGCAGTGATGAGGGCGCGAAGGCGACGTGACATTGATTGACAAACATTTAGGATGGTCCCTGAGAAATATCCTGCCATTCCTCCAACAAGGTTCTCCCTAATTCTTGCGGATTCTGAGGCTGAGACTGGAGGCTGCGTACACGTGTCATCAGCTCGTCTCACAAATTCTCGATTGGATTCAAGTCTGGGGACATAGCGGGCCAATCAAGGACGTCAATGGCGTTCGTTTGAAAATTGTTTTGTGTCAGAATTGCCGTATGAGCGCTCGCATTGTCCTGTTGGAAAATTAACCCATTTCCTTGCCTATGCTGTTGCATTAATGGTGCTAAAACAGGCTGCAGAATTTCGTCCACATACCTCCTAGCAGTGAGGTTCCATTTAAAACAACCAGCTGTGACCGAAAAATGTGGTTAATCGCACCCCAGATCATGACGCCCCCCCCCCCCAACCTGTCTCACTCGAGGACACAATAATCTATAAAACGTTCATGTAAACGACGGTAATCTCACATCTGCGTCTGCGTTGCTAACGTTAAATCTGGACTCATCTGAGAACACAACATGTGACCAAGTTTAACGTTGAGTCAGATGCTGCCTTGCCCATTGCATTCTGTACCGTCGGTGATGCAGTTTAAGCTGTAGCCCCTTATAAGGTCTTCTGCAGCGGATCCCATGGAAACCGTACTAGGATGATTAGGCCTTCCATGACGTCCATGATGTCTCTCGCCGTGGTCGCTGCGGCCGTAAATCTATTGCGCAAATGACGATGTAGTATGAACGCTTGTTGCCGTGGCGTTGTCACAAACGGTTGACCAGGTCTTGGGCCATCATTTAGGGATCCTGTCTGATGGAATCGTGACAACCGGCTAACTGTACGAGGATGGACATTAAAACGCCTTGCAGCCTCACGCTAACTAACGCCTGCTTGTAGCATACCAAGTGCCTGATTGTGCATTACATTGCTTAAACGCGGCATAGTCTTGGTTCTGAATTTTTTCTGTTGGTGGTGTCTATGCTTTCACCAACAAAGTGGTTTTATCGCGAAAAACTCCTCTATTACCTTTCCATGTGTTTGACAAAAAGCCTTGAAAATTTCGCACGATGCTACGCGCAAACAATGAAGACAGGTAAATCGAGAGATGGGTTTTAAAAATCAACACGATGTATGTTGGGTACATTTTGCATTAAAAGTTTTATATGTAAAGTTTTCAATGAATAAATTAAAAAAAAAAAACGTGTTGCGTTTTTAAAGTCCGTCAGTATATTATCATTACTAATAGAACAGCTGCTAATTCTGCTGCCAAAGGTAATCACGATATTGATAACGACAACAAGTATGAACAGTATGCATTGTGCATTTCCTTTCTTCTGACATACTCAAATATCACGGCATTCTTACACCAATAAATGTCCAAAAATAGCAGCAAGGGGTCCCAGTACAACGACCGCCATCATTGATGTACACCACTCAAATTTCGACATTTTGACAGACTTGCTTGCAACCAAAGCAACTATAGCTATGTAAGTAAAGAATACAGGTGCAATGATAAATATCGTTGTCAGCACAAAATAGGTAAAGTTTCCCTCTTTATAGTACTGCAAGCTTAAAAATGCATCCGATGAAAGGTCGTAAACAAACGCAATAATTGATATAATTTCCAGTAAGCAATGAAGTTCTCCTTTTTTCAAAGTAGAGGCATACGAGTCGTCTCGACAACAATATATGATTCCAGCCACTATGAATGAGACTGCGCATGTACCACCCACGATTTGTGATAGAAGAATTATTTCATCATAGTCAGCGTTCCACAAATCTACAAAAATGAAATCGAAAATCTAATCATTATGTGTTAAATGTAAAGCATCGCCTGTTACATCCGTCAGGAGCCCTAAATGTCATACATCTTATGACTGATAATTTCATTTGTTTTAATTAGTGATATTTCAAATTATTCACTGCAAGAATTTCTAATTTTAAAAATTGTAGTAGCAAATTCTTTGTACGAATTACTCACCAGTACAATTCTGAAAAGGAGTCGTATTCCCATCTGCCATGCTTAGCTATTATTTCTTTCACGTAGTCCTTGAAGAAAAAAGGAAATGTATGTTTTATGTTATTAAACTCAAGATAACATGTCTATACTGGCCATGCTGTAGATTGCTTATATAATTCGGTAAACGATTGCACAACTGATTGATGGTTGGCATGGACCCATCAATACGGTACCTAGTTCAAAGTTAGCTGAATTTTTTTGCAATATTCCTGTATATTACAAATAGCTATATTAGAGGAAACTCTATTGATCCTTTACGAAACCAATGCTAAAATTTCCAACCCTTGTTAGTTTCCAGGTTAGTAAGTAAGAAAGTATTGGTAGTATATGTTTCAGTGTTAGGCATACTGTGTGTGGCTTACGTTAGTCCAACATGTAGATATGTTTCAGTGTGGAGCAAAGTACGAGTTACCTGCGTTGGTCCAAGAGATACATGAGTGTGCACCATTGTATGCAAATCATCTTGCTTATCGTCTTGTTTTCAGTGACCCAACGTTGGCCCAGTAATGGTAAAGCAAGGGGAAATGAATAAGGTTGGGCCAACAAAAGGTCAATATTAATCCTTTGCGGTAGTTGACAGACATAAAATCCGTTTGCAGTGGATAATGGAATGTTGCTACTAAATATGAAAATCTAAAAACATTCCGTTGTCATAAAATTGTTAGTTAGTTGTTAACATCTATATTCAATAAAATAAAATGTCTAAGTTCGAAACGGATGTGGAAGACTCTGTGGTGTCTATTATTTCGAGTTCATTGGGATATATTGAATCGACATAAAAATGAAAATATTGTTGAGAGATAGAACGTCGTCGATATATCTGGGGCCTCCGTGGCCGAGTGGTGAGAGCGTCACGCTCAAAATCACAAGGCCTCCACCTGTAGTGGGTGCGGGTTCGAATCTCGCTCGCGCCGATATATATGAGAAAGTTTGCCAGTTTACTTTCGGAAGTTCGGTGGTCTCTTCCCGGTTACATTGTATCAGGGTTCTCTCTTCTACCAATAAAAACTGGACGCCATCAGATAACTGAAAAATTACTAACGGTGGCGGAAAACAACAATCAATCAATCAATATATCTAAATGTCGAGTTGAAGGCCAAAGTTATGTATTTGTTTCTTCTAATGTAGAAGCTTTCGCATAAATGCCTCGTCATAAGAATATAAAAACAGGTCAGTTAACAAGGAACACAATTCATGCCGATGGGAATTCCAACATACTGCTGGAAGATCTAGTCACCAAAAACTACAAAGATATCGTCAATGGTTTTTTTGATATACATGTCCATAGAATCTGAGTGTTGTTTTTCAAAGTAATTTTTGAATGGCTGAACACATCACATTTGCTAGAAGTTCCCCACACCTCTAAGAATAAACTTTTTGATAAGATATAATTATCACATTAGCCATGGTTTATTTATCAATTTATCATAACCATTCTCATTATTATTATTATTATTATTATTATTAAAGTGGTTTTTTTACAAGAAAACAAAAAACTAATACCTTTCAAGAATCAGTGCAGCTTTTCTCTTCAGACCCTTTTGATTTACACATTAAATTCTGAAGCTTAATAACAGTAACGGTCTGTGACATAATGTGACGAAAGGAATTGCCAATTGCTTTCTCCGAATTCAATCAGGAAGAACTCTGAGGAATTATGTTACAATGTAATTATGGGCATTTTAAAAAATGTTCCGACAATATTTGCGCACTCCATTGTCTGATATATGTCGATTCACATGTTTCCATGTACCGGTAATTGATTATTTAAATCTCTCTGCAATGTCATTATGTACAAGCCGCTTCTTCAGTGTAGATCATACATGCTAAAATTCCAATTCGATTGCCCTGTATTTCATGATAATGTCTCAGTATGTTGAGGCAATACGTCCAGACGTCTTAGTCCGCCCCACTGATTTCTATTAAGAACACTTGTTGAGATTCTACAGCGGCGGTTTTTTTTTCTGTTCTTTTCTTTTTACTACTGATGTTATTATCTGTTTAACGAACAATCTCCCGTGTCCATAGTATACAGAACACTACTCTTGTCTACTATTTAGACTATTACACCATTAAGAACCAACCAATTCCAAGGAGATCCGGGTTATTAGAATAGATCCCCAACAGACCTAGCTTGTCGTAAGAGGCAACTAAATGGGACAGTCCTTCGGATGAGACCGCAAAAACCGATGTCCCGTGTCACAGCAGGTGTGACACGATCAAGATCCCTCCCTGATCAAAGGCCATAAGCGCCCTCTCTGATCAAAGGCCATAAGCTCCGAGCATCGGCTTAAATTTTGCAGCCCTTCACCGGCAATAATGACCTCTCCATACGAGTGAAAGGTTCACGAACGGGACGTATAATAATATATAATCAATCAATCATTAGCAACCACTTTTGCAATATATACTTCATTTATTTGTATATTAGGTGCAAATAACAGAAGCGTAATTGTGTGACTAGGGTAACTCACATTAACCTAGCTTGTAGTGGATAGGCGGTCGAAAGGAACGCGTGTCATTATTTTCATATTGTTATTTCATTCAGCCCTTTCACTGTTCAATCATGTTCTCCATCACATCAGAGGACATTCGAGCTGGTAAAGCCATTCAAACCGGCAACATTTTGCCGGGTGCCGGTGCTTATTGAAAACCCTGCTAGTAATATCATTGATTGATTGATTCATTGTTGTTTTCCGTCACACTCAACAATTTTTCAGTTATCTGGTGGCGTCCAGTTTTTATTGGTGGAAAAGAGAACCAAGATACACTGTACCCGGAAAGAGACCACTGACCTTCTGAACATAAACTGGTAAGCTTTCTCACATATATCCGAGAATCAAACCCACGCCGACTAGAGGTGAGAGGCCTAGTGATATTGAGCGCGATGCTCTAACCACTGGATCACGGAGGCCCCAGCAATGAGAGTTAATGCAGTGTATTGAAAAAAAATTATTCCTTAAATAAACGTTGAAGACAGATTACACTTATCTGAGACGAAAATCTTAAAATATTGTTCATTACACATATCATTGATGAAAGTAAGTAATTAACTAGGTGTTGAAATAACTAAGTATCGACTTAACTCTAGCTGGTGCCGAGTTCGCCAGGGGCTGAGTTTATCAGGGGCTAAGTGGAATAGATATCGTACGAGGGCTGTTCGATATGTAATGTGTATTGTACCACAGCGCGATAACGCTTTGTACGATTTTGTGTATGATAACACTCTTGAATAGCTCTATTCAATACCTTTCCAATGGTATAAACACCAGCCTTCAGCTCCACATAACTTTAAACTTGTAGTCATTTCAATAGAGCCAGTCGTTGACCACTGTAGTAAAAATTGTGGGAAACAAGTTGAGAATATTGACGAAATTAGAGCTTATATAAAAGTTCGCACAATATTCGGTCATTCGGTAATGCAGAATTTTACTGAATTGGGGGGTCGTTTATGGGTCCGATGAAATATCGTATGAGACAGTTCATAGGTTGAGAAAGAAATTTCTGACTGGCACAGGGTCCATCAAAGATGCAGCAAAATCTGGTTGACCTATGACTCTAACAGGCAAGACAAATTTCTCAAAAGTCAGAGAAATAATTAAAAGTGATGGTAGGTACATGATATTTGATATTGTCAAAGCTCTTGACATATCGGTATCGATATAGTACGAACGATTTCTGCCAGATGGATACCGCATATATTGACAGATGACCAGAAACGAATACGAGTACAAACCACTAAGCAATTGCTCAAAATGTTTCCCAAATTAAATTTTAAACAGACATTTTAATGTCTTTCGTCAAACCTCTGCAATTGTTGATCGGCCATTAAAACTCCTGACTTGAAGGAAATTTGAATTGTTCAATAATGAATTTTAAAAAAATATTTTTCCCCAGATAAAGTTTTATTTCGAGTATCACATTATCCAAAAATATGCAAAGAGACTCATCCACAGCATCTACCTGTGTTTTATTTATTTATTATTTTCTTGTAAAGTTTTGATAATGTGGAAAAAGAAAACAATCCTTTTTAAAAACGTGTTAACTTACAAGAGGCTGTGTAGTTATTATTGTTATTATTATTGTTTTAAAGTTTTGATAATGTGAGAAAACAACAAACCTTCATAAAAGTATTAACTTACAAGAGACTGCGCCACTTTCCTTTTCAAATCTGTGTGATTTAGGTATCAAATTCAGAAACTTAGCAACAGTGACTGTTGTCAACTACAATGTGACGAAAGGAACTATTCATAGCGTTCTTCGAATTCAATGAGGAAGAACTCTGAGGAATTATATTACAATGTAAATACGGGTATTTTAAATGTTACGACGATACTGTTATACACTCAGTCTTCTTATCTATATCAATTCTCATGTTTCATTTTACCAGTAATTACTTATTCAATCTCTTTGTAGTGGCATTATGTATGAATCTCTGCTTCTATGAATTATTGATAGTGCATGATAAAATACTCTGCATTTCACGATAATGTCTCAGTATAGTGACTAAAATAGTAACGTCTTAATCCGTCCTTAACAGGCACCCAGACGTCTTAATCCGCGACCCCAAAATTCTAACAGGCACCCAGACGTCTTAATCCGCGACCCCAAAATTCTAACAGGCACCCAGAGGGCTAAAACTATTTTTTGGATGCACTTCAAGAATTGGTTTAGACACGTCTAAATTTGCCGTTCACAGTTTGAGATGGGTGGCGATACTACAGCCACAGCTTCAGGTGCTTGCGATCGACTGTTTAAAAAGTATGGGCGTTAGGGTTCGGACAAAGCTAAAGACTGCTATGTTAAAGAAAATGTATTCGAAAAATTAACAGTGACCAAAAAATCAAGGTATTTAGTAGACATATATTCTCTTCTTCGTTATCTTCACTGCACATAAGAGCGCTACACATCCTATTTAATGTGTTTCTGTTTAATTTATAAATGTTTTATGTTCGTTTGAGTGATGGGTAAGTTTTATCAATCATCCACACAAACTGTTCTTGGAGACAAGATCTAGAAACACCTTATTGAAATTGATCTTTTGAATGCCTAGTCAATGTAATAACATAAAAAAACAACAACAATGAAGTCAGCTTAAATTACAAGATGTCGTTTTGTATTATAACGATAAATACATACCAATAAAAGATGGCATGGTATTTTTATTATGTTCTTAGACATGTAAGTAGGAGGTGGGCAGTGGGGCAAATGGAATAGGGTACAAAGGATAGAGAAAGGGGAAAGCGAGAGGGCTCGGTATTTTGAAAGCATCAGCCAGTCAATCCACGGCGTGAGTACGACAATATAAGTCAATCCACGGCGTGATAATTTAAGTCAATCCACGGCCTGAGTAGGACAATTTAAGTCAATGCACGGCGTGAGTAGGACAATTTAAGTCAATCCACGGTGTGATAATTTAAGTCAATCCACGGCTTGAGTAGGACAATTTAAGTCAATCCACGGCGTGATAATTTAAGTCAATCCACGGCGTGAGTAGGACAATTTAAGTCAATCCACGGCGTGAGTAGGACAATTTAAGTCAATCCACGGCGTGATAATTTAAGTCAATCCACGGCGTGAGTAGGACAATTTAAGTCAATCCACGGCGTGAGTAGAACAAGTTAAGTCAATCCACGGCGTGAGTAGGACAATTTAAGTCAATCCACGGCGTGAGTAGAACAAGTTAAGTCAATCCACGGTGTGATAATTTAAGTCAATCCACGGCGTGAGTAGGACAATTTAAGTCAATCCACGGCGTGAGTAGGACAATTTAAGTCAATCCACGGCGTGAGTAGAACAATTTAAGTCAATCCACGGCGTGATAATTTAAGTCAATCCACGGCGTGAGTAGGACAATTTAAGTCAATCCACGGCGTGAGTAGGACAATTTAAGTCAATCCACGGCGTGATAATTTAAGTCAATCCACGGCGTGAGTAGGACAATTTAAGTCAATCCACGGCGTGAGTAGAACAAGTTAAGTCAATCCACGGCGTGAGTAGGACAATTTAAGTCAATCCACGGCGTGAGTAGAACAAGTTAAGTCAATCCACGGCGTGAGTAGAACAATTTAAGTCAATCCACGGCGTGAGTAGGACAATTTAAGTCAATCCACGGCGTGAGTAGGACAATTTAAGTCAATCCACGGCGTGATAATTTAAGTCAATCCACGGCGTGAGTAGGACAATTTAAGTCAATCCACGGCGTGAGTAGGACAATTGAAGTCAATACACGGTGTGATAATTTAAGTCAATCCACGGCGTGAGTAGAACAATTTAAGTCAATCCACGGCGTGAGTAGGACAATTTAAGTCAATACACGGCGTGATAATTTAAGTCAATCCACGGCGTGAGTAGGACAATTTAAGTCAATCCACGGCGTGATAATTTAAGTCAATCCACGGCGTGAGTAGGACAATTTAAGTCAATCCACGGCGTGAGTAGGACAATTTAAGTCAATCCACGGCGTGAGTAGGACAATTTAAGTCAATACACGGTGTGATAATTTAAGTCAATCCACGGCGTGAGTAGGACAATTTAAGTCAATCCACGGCGTGAGTAGGACAATTTAAGTCAATCCACGGCGTGAGTAGGACAATTTAAGTCAATCCACGGCGTGAGTAGGACAATTTAAGTCAATCCACGGCGTGAGTAGAACAAGTTAAGTCAATCCACGGCATGAGTAGGACAATTTAAGTCAATCCACGGCGTGAGTAGAACAAGTTAAGTCAATCCACGGTGTGATAATTCAAGTCAATCCACGGCGTGAGTAGGACAATTTAAGTCAATCCACGACGTGAGTAGGACAATTTAAGTCAATCCACGGCGTGAGTAGAACAATTTAAGTCAATCCACGGCGTGATAATTTAAGTCAATCCACGGCGTGAGTAGGACAATTTAAGTCAATCCACGGCGTGAGTAGGGCAATTTAAGTCAATCCACGGCGTGATAATTTAAGTCAATCCACGGCGTGAGTAGGACAATTTAAGTCAATCCACGGCGTGAGTAGAACAAGTTAAGTCAATCCACGGCGTGAGTAGGACAATTTAAGTCAATCCACGGCGTGAGTAGAACAAGTTAAGTCAATCCACGGCGTGAGTAGAACAATTTAAGTCAATCCACGGCGTGAGTAGGACAATTTAAGTCAATCCACGGCGTGAGTAGGACAATTTAAGTCAATACACGGCGTGATAATTTAAGTCAATCCACGGCGTGAGTAGGACAATTTACGTCAATCCACGGCGTGAGTAGGACAATTTAAGTCAATCCACGGCGTGATAATTTAAGTCAATCCACGGCGTGAGTAGGACAATTTAAGTCAATCCACGGCGTGAGTAGGACAATTTAAGTCAATCCACGGCGTGAGTAGGACAATTGAAGTCAATACACGGTGTGATAATTTAAGTCAATCCACGGCGTGAGTAGGACAATTTAAGTCAATCCACGGCGTGAGTAGGACAATTTAAGTCAATCCACGACGTGAGTAGGACAATTTAAGTCAATACACGGCGTGATAATTCAAGTCAATCCACGGCGTGAGTAGGACAATTTAAGTCAATCCACGGCGTGAGTAGGACAATTTAAGTCAATCCACGGCGTGATAATTTAAGTCAATCCACGGTGTGAGTAGGGCAATTTAAGTCAATCCACGGCGTGATAATTTAAGTTAATCCACGGCGTGAGTAGGACAAATTAAGTCAATCCACGGCGTGATAATTTAAGTCAATCCACGGCGTGAGTAGGACAATTTAAGTCAATCCACGGCGTGAGTAGGACAATTCAAGTCAATCCACGGCGTGAGTAGGACAATTTAAGTCAATCCACGGCGTGAGTAGGACAATTTAAGTCAATCCACGGCGTGAGTAGAACAATTTAAGTCAATCCACGGCGTGAGTAGAACAATTTAAGTCAATCCACGGCGTGAGTAGAACAATTTAAGTCAATCCACGGCGTGAGTAGGACAATTTAAGTCAATCCACGGCGTGAGTAGAACAATTTAAGTCAATCCACGGCGTGAGTAGGACAATTTAAGTCAATCCACGGCGTGAGTAGGACAATTTAAGTCAATCCACGGCGTGAGTAGGATAATTTAAGGAGACATAATGGGCGACTTCCTTTTAAAACATTAATTAAAATTTGATTATCAGAAATATTTGTCATTTCCTTTTAAATTTAATTGCCTAGCCGAGAAGCTCAATGTCAACTGCTGAACTCTGGATCGCAGATTCGAGTTCCGCAGGGGATTTGATTTTCTTTTTTCAGATTACTCTTTTTTTTTTTACTAAAACTGCATTTTTATTTGAATAAAGAAAGGAAAGTTTTAGATTCAAAATATCGTTGTACATATCCCCCACTTCTCATCAACATTATATTCTATTCCTCCTTAAAGCAAATGCAATTGATTTGATTATTTATTGCTTTCCGCCACACTCAACCATTTTTCAGTTATCTGGTGGCGTCCAGTTTTTGTTGGTGGAGGAGAGAACCCAGATACAATGTAACTGGGAAGAGACCACCGACCTTCCGCAAGTAAACTGGCAAACTTTCTCATATATATCGGCGCAGCCGAGATTCGAACGCGCGCCGACAGAGGTGAGAGGCTTTGTGATTTTGAGCCCGATGCTCTAACCACTCGACCACGGAGGCCCCTGGCAAATGCAATTAAATAAACCTATTCGCCCCGTAGGGATCCGGGTTGTTAGAATAGATCCTCAGTACGCCTTGCTTGTCGTAAGAGGCGACTAAATGGGGCGGTCCTTAAGATGAGACCACAAAAAACCGAGGCCTCGTGTCACAGTAGGTGTGGCACGTTAACGATCTCTCCCTGCTCAAAGGCCATAAGCGCCGAGCATAGGCCTAAATTATGCAGCCCTTCACCGGCAATGGTGACGTCTCCATATGAGTGAAAAATTCTCGAGCGGGACTTTAAGCAATACATAATCAATCAATCAATATGCCGGTATAAAAAACAAACCACAGTTGCATGTTTTAGATTATCGTCACTTGACTTTAAGATGTACACCGGGAAGTATGTAAACTTAACAAGGGGTAGTAGAAAATGTGATTACATGAAATACAAGATGAGTTTCATGTTTACTTTTATGTTCAGTTTTTACTCACTTAAGAAAAGAGTATATCAAGATTTATTACTCCCGAACACCACGTGTCTTCAAGTTATTATAATTGCAATGTAGTAAAATAATAAACAATTAATTATTTCATTGAAGTATTTATTCTTTCCAAAAACTATGATTACACTTTTTTTTAAAAATAATTACATGTGATGTTATTATATCATGCATCTAATTGCTTTATATATTTATACTCTGTGTATGTATTGCAATGCATGTGAGACGTGACGTCTCACGGGATAAAGAAACTAAACTAAGGTCGATGATTGAACTCCGCTTGCTGCGCTCCATTGATTACACAAATCACATCATGTTTGTACATGCTTATGATATCAAACACACTGGACAACTCGTTTATCAAAAGGGGCATGGTCACGATTGGAGCTGCAAAGTTTTGAAACTTTATTTTTTCTCCCCATTTTTAATGTTTACAATGATTAAGGTATTCGTAATGATCAACAAATATTTGAATGTCAATTCTCTAATTACAAGAAAGATACAGAGCTCACAATACTGTGTTATGTGAAGAAGGCTCGTACCTTAATTTTCTTTACATACATTAAATATACTAGTAAAGGTTTCGTGTAAAGCAGATGTTTCAATTCTTAACACAATCAAACCGTTTCTAGTGTTTATCACATCTCATTTTGTTTTGAACATGGTGTTAAGCAATCTAAACGGAAAAAACAAACAAACAAAAAATAAATCAAAACAAAACAAACAAAAAATGGCACGAGCCGTGTTCGTATTAGAAAGAATAATTATTGTGAGTGTTGTGTTACACTTGTAACTCAGCAACTGATATTCAAATTTGGTTGACCGTTAGAAATATCTTAGATATCCATTGTAAACATTAAAAATGGAACAATAAAATTAGAAAATTTTCATCTCGAATCGTGTCTATGCCTCTTTGATTATATAATTAGTTAGTAGGATCCATGGATCCACTGGCCCCTATTGTGATACTATGTATGTATTTTAGAGCTGCACTACATTCTGGTTGAACCAAGACGTAAATTTAGGCATAAATACAAAAACAATGCATGTCCACACCTGAATTTCTGTAGTGACCTTGAGTTTATATTTTGATGACAAAGCTCTGTTGCCTCCTTGCATAGAGAAATATTTCGTATCCTCATTCGATCAGAATCAAACCTGCGATCGACAAAAAGGAAAAGACTAAGATAACGAAAAATACCCAGTCTTGTAATTCCTATAAAAATACAAATCAGAGAGATGGGAACACTTGACCCCTGGACATACCAGAGGTGGGATCAGGTGCCTAGAAGGAGTAAGCATTCCTTGGCGACTATTCACATTCGCCGTGAAACTAGAATAAGCCCAATCATCTTTTGGAAGATGATTGGTGGCGTCCTGCAGGTGTGCAACAAAGTTTAGGAATTTTCATTTTCACCTTAGAGCCAAATGGGGGTCGAGAACGACGTTTTTCTACAGAAATCTAGTTTCCAGTACTTTTCTTACATTTTACACAGTAGCCAAATCATCTTTTTTAATATGAGGGTGGAGTCCTGTAGATGTGCAATATATTGTTTGAATTCTAATTTTCATCTCACTATATTTTGTCGACAATCCCTCTCCCTTGGTTCCCAGAACTCCTCTTACATTTGATGCATTAGCCCAGTCAGTTTTTGGGAGATGATTAGTGGTGTCCTATAGTTATCCAAGAAGTATTTGTGATGCTATTTTTCATATTGATGAAAGATAAAAGCCTGGTTTTTGTTTGTTGTTTTCCGCCACACTCAACAATTTTTCAGTGATCTGGTGGCGTCTAGTTTTTTTATTCGTAGAAGAGAGAATCCAGATACAACGTACCCAGGAAGAGATCACCGACCTTCCGAAAGTAAACTGGCACCTTTCTAACATGTATTGGTTCGAGCGAGAATCGAACCCGCGCTGACTAGAGGTGAGAGACCTCGTGATTTTGAGCGCGATGCTCTAACCACCCCGCCGCGGAGGCCCTCCAAAAGTCTGGTACTAAATGCATTGTGTCATGTGCAACAGAAATATATTTGCTTTATGGGTTAGAATTTGAAACAATTTAATGATAATTAAATAACAAAATTAAGAGGTTTGGGATTACACCGGGGAACTTTCCCATTAGAATATTCAATGCATCTTGATATGTGCAGCAGGAATCTACTATAGCCAATAGTATAGATTTCGGTATCTCAAATGTTTTAAGTATATACATCTCAACAATCACGAATAAGGTTTGGGACGACCCTAGGACACTTACCCAACATAATACTCAATGCATCGTGACAAGCAATATATACATGTAGTATAGGGTATATTACATATCAACTATTTGTTACTTACATAAGTATGGCTGAGAGTATATTTAAAGGTAAATTCTTGCGTGCGGTATTACACTACTATGACAGCATCTAGTATTCACATTAAATTTAAGGCCAGTTACATGAAAATGAGAATCTAAGAAACTCAGGACCATTTTTTTTAAATTTACATTTATAATTGATATATTCATATTGGACTGTTATGACGCGAAAAGCGCTGAACACAGATACTAATTTACTGCCCACGGTAACAACAATATATCCGAAATTTTTTTAAGAAAAGTGAGTATGATACACTTCTGCTCGTGATCAAAAACTAAATATAGGCGCAATATGGTTCAAGCGAAAGTAAGTTGCACAAAGGAAGACCAAAAGGGCAACCGAGCTTGCAAATCTCATAAAAATATAAGAACGGGTCAACTAATGAGAAGAAAAAATCTCTTGCTGTGGCCTTCAACTCCAAGACAGCTTTTTACACTGATAAAACTGGCATTCTTATTTTCATGCCATGGTTACATCATTAAGTATAAGGAAAAGACAAATTTTTATCTTAGTCTAAAGATTTTTTGTGAAAATGGCCTCTGTTTTACAAGTATAACCTGATCAAGATATAGGTCTCACAACGAATGTGGCCGGTCACCAGAGAATGCTTACTCCTCCTAGGCACCTGATAAAAAGGTTTACTTTAAATTACGTTTATAAAATATTAGATTCTTAGATTTAATTGCTATAGTTTCAAAAATAGATACTTGTATAAATAGTCTGTAACAGATTTCATCCGTTCTCCGTTTTTCTTTCTTTTCGTTTTATTTTAACTTTTGATTCTTAAGATTGAATTTTAAGTTGTAAATAATAGACACATTGATGATTCATTGCTTGTTTGGTTGTTTTACGTCCCGTCGAGAGGTTTTCACTCATATTGAGACGTCACCAGCTGTAGGTGAAATGCCACAAATTTAGACCTCTGCTTAGCTCTCAGGGCCGTAACAGTGAGGGTTCTTTAACTTGCCTTTGACGACGGAGCAATCACTTCTTATTTTTACGTTTGACCGCCATGGCAAGAACGGGGCTCGAACTCACGACCTCCCGGTTATGAAGCGAATGCTCTAACCGCTGACATTGAAGATAGCTATAAAAATGTGACATAGAATTCAAGTACATTTAGCTGGAAATAGTGTGTCCGCGATGGAATTGAAATTTGAAAAATAAAACATTTTTACATTTAAATGTTGACGACCTTACCAACTGAACCACGCAGTAGACTATACACATGTTCATGCGAACTTCATTCTGTTTGACAGAGGCAGTTTTTTTTTCCTGAAATTAGGGGATAATTCTCTATTTTAACATTAAAAATCATATAAATCGTTCATTTATTTTGCCTAATTCTTGTCAATACACGACTTCAAATTTATTTTGAAAAGGTTTGAATCAAGAGATAAGTTCCAATTGTTTTCTAATATATTTGAACTTTAATTTATGGCTCTTTCGCGCAACACCTTTGAGGAAATAAACGCGAGACGCGCAAACGCCTTCTTTGGGAATAAAATTAATATTGTTTCAGATTTTGAAGTTCATTGTTTTTGAAAATTACAAAAAATGGTCCCGTGAAACAACATTTCAAAGGGACAGTTTTCAACTTCATCGTATTTCGCAAATTCTATAGTCGTTACAACTTTGCTAGTACAACCTTCTGTTAATTCAAATGCTTACTCCGCTTACGTTGTGAAGATATAGAGTTCACGGAGAGTGTACCCGATCGACAGGGGATGCTTGCTCCTCCTAGGCACTTAATCACACCTCTGGTATGTCCAGAGGTCCGTATTTGCCCATCTCTCTGATTTGTATTTTCTATAGGAATTGCGAGATTGAGTACCGTTCGTTCCCTTAGCTTTTTCATCCAATGATGATTGATAAAACTTTTGGCTTCCTGCAGTGTGAATAAAGCCAGCGCGTACTAATTCAATTCGCTGTAGAATGAACCAGTAGGGGCTGTAGAATGAACCAGTAGAATGAACCAGTAGGGGCTGTAGAATGAACCAGTAGAATGAACCAGTAGGGGCTGTAGAATGAACCAGTAGGGGCTGCATTTAGTCAGACTGGGCTCTTTGCTTCTAGCATCTCTTTAATAGACGGACGTGGGTGACTTCCGTATAAAAACCTCCTCGATATGCGTCTTTTGTAGCACATCTGCTGATTTTGAAATGATTTATTTTACGTTCTGCTTCAAATTTAACACACACACACACAGGGATATATATATATATATATATATATATATATGTGTGTGTGTGTGTGTGTGTGTAATGTTTTAATGCTTATTTGAAAGTATTCAAATTAAATTCTTTCTTAAGTTTGTTTCCATTTTTAAATAAGATTTTCTACGAGTATTTCTTTGGAACTACTTTTGAATATTTAAAGTTTAATGTTTTCTTATTTGAAACACACTCATAGTCTTTATGAATATTTCATCTCAAATTCCTAGATCCATCTGATTTTGAAACAAACTTCCAACCTAGTTTGTTTATATGATAAACAATGTGAATGAGACTCGCAACAAACACACTGGGACACAGCATGTGATACCTGTGTTTTGTTAGTCAAGCTTGTTAAAGGTTTGTGGTCAGAGTAATTTACAGGTGGTTGTGGAAAGTAATACATAAGAGTATAAGAGCTTTTAGACTGTAGAAGTATAGAATATTACATATTTGATACAGTGGTAACTGCATACATTGTCTGATACTCTGCTAAAAATTCAATTTTTCACGATTCCTAAGATTATTTTTAAACTATAAAGTACTGGCACATGAAGTTTTAGGCTTGCCCTTAGTACTGGGGGAATAAATGGCAAATATGTAATGAGGGTTGGAATATGGATGAAGATGCGCTCTACGTCATGAGAGTTAAATCCCCGATTAGATAATTCAAAGTTACCACTTCTGTGCCATACCCTCTTTGATTGCAGCACATGTACTTGAAAATTATAGTAGTTTCGTTATTAAAAGACAGTTAAACACAGGACGTTCCGAGAGCTTCGCAACCTGGCCCCCATCAGGGCGAAGTAAGGACCTAAAAGCAACCAACAAACACCCTTGTCGCTCATATCGTTTTCACCACCCTCTAAATCGCAATCCTAAATCCTCCCAAGCTATTAAGACAATTTACATTGAAGAAACAATCATATCATGTGTCATATAGTTTATAAATAGAATACAATGGTAGGACATAATATACGCATGTATTTTACGTGATGATGGCGACGTTATTTGTTCTCTCTCTCTCTCTCTATCTATCTATCTATCTATATATATATACTCTCTCTCTCTCTCTCTCTCTCTCTCTCTCTCTATATATATATATATATATATATATATATATATATATGTGTGTGTGTATATATATATAATTTGCGAAATGATGACTATAGACGAGACTGTACAAACCCCTGTAACATCAACTTCTTGGTCAGTAGCCAGCCTCGATTTAAAAACTGATCATAAGCAGAACAAGCTCTTGCGTATCGAATCAGTTGGGAGATATAAACACCATATGCAGGTGACGATGGGATATTGCCACATAAATAAGGGACGTTGACGATGGAGAAATTGAAATTAAGTTGAGTTGTTCATTTGCCGCTGGCATCTATTTCCAGTAAAATATCTAAATACAAAGCAGAAGTGGAAGTCTCTGTGGTGTCTTTAATTTCAACTTCACTTGGATATATCGAATCGATATTCGTGCCCATGGGAATTCCAACAGACTATTGGAAGACATAAAGAAATGAATAGAATTTAGGAAAGAAACACAATGACGAAGAATTATTTGAGAAATTTCCCCGTTCTTGATATATGTGAAAATTTCTTCAGATCAGATCCTTCAATAATTTCTTCATGTTGAGTTGTCTTTCTTTTACCCGATCTCATTCGCTCTTTTAGAAGACCATTGAGAGCTTGATTTGCCATTTGGAATTCTTTATCTCAAACAATATCGATGTTTCTATTTAGATTTTAAAGATAGCGGTTGATAGCACCCCGAATATTGATAAGTGTGTTTTTGCGGTATGTTTCTGAGGTTTGAATACCAGTTTTATATTGTTTTTCTTTTGTGAGACTGCTTCGCAATAAAATTCCATTACAATTTTTCCTAGACCAACCGCCGGTACTGTTTTCATGCCAAATTCCAATCTGTTTGAAAGAAAAGAAATCTAGTGAGATTTTTTAGGACTAGTATCTAAGACTTTGAATCTGGATTTTTTTTTATGATATGAATTATTTTATCAGTTGTATTTCAATGGCGTGGATGGGAGTTTCTGGTGTTATATTTGATCCTACCTTGAACATTTTCATGCCATATTATGTTTTTTTCTTGACGATGGTTGGTGAGATTCATAATACACACAATACTCTTGTAACTTTTGTTTGGAAACATCATAGGCAGCGGCAGGGGTTCTTGGTGTTGCGAAATCAGGAAAAGCTGAGCGGGTTTTGAGAGTTCTCGTTCAATTGTTTTCGATCTTGGAGCTGTGGGATCGGGTATTTTCGCCATTTCTTCATCACTGGTGACAAAATTCTTTGACAATATGGGTTTTACTCGGGGAAATGAATTCAACGTCTCCAAAAAGGCTACCTGCACCCGTTGTCGGAAGATCACAGCAGACGATCAAAGTATTTTAATACCCGGATGTCATGTCATTGCACAATTTCTCTCATTTTGTTAAACGTACACGTGTTTATTTTTTAAGACCACCTTAAATAAATTATATTCACTTAAATAAAACTTTTTGTTTATTATTGAATTTTAAAATCTTTAACAGGATCGGATTTGGCAAAAATAGCATTTGGTAATAAAATTTGATTTTATTAAAAATTTATATATAAGCATTTCACTTTTAATTGTTTTAATTGACTGTAAATTCTGCCAGGTTTGAGTCCACAGTTAAAAAAAAATATTCATATTATATCAATAATCGGTAGAATCAGGTTCATAACGGAGAGAAATAGAGGATATGCAAATATAAATTTATGTATTGAAATAATAACTAGAAACTCATGAGTTGTTTTTTATTTTACACACTGCTATTCCGGGGAATACCTGTTGTAAAAATTCTAAATTCATAATATAAATAAAAATGTAGAGTACTGACTACAGCAAACAAGACTTTTATGAAATATATATACTACTCAAAGTTTGATAAGGATCATATTTTTCAGCACTTGTAAAACTTTGTAAGACTTTTATGAAATATATATGTTTAAAATCTTTTATGCAGAACGTTTATACATGGTATTGATAAGAAATTATTCTACCACAACAATAAAACATGATTTCTCATTTCTACATTCGCATGATACTAATGGTCATTTATTGTACAATAATTGTATTAAATGATCAGGAAAAATAAGATTACGTAACATATGTTTACGTAGGTCAAGGTCATACAATTACACAACAGTTCTACATGTAATCATGGCGATAGATCACATACAGAGAATGGTGTAACTAAGATGTAATTCAAATAGAATAGATAAAACTAACGTGTCAAAGACGGGGTGCTTCCAACGCACCAATACTATGTTTTTAAACTGTTATAATAGATATACAAAGAATAGCAAAGATATACAAGGAATAACAACGGGTATATGAAGAATAACACAATACATAATGGTGAAAACAACAAACAGGAAATGACAAACAAGATACAAACACTTCACAAAGTAAAAATGTAATGGATTCGGAGGTGGGCTGGTCAGTCAGTATTTATAAAATGGTAAGTAGCATTACATTGTTGCGTATGTAATCTCAAAAGGTAGCGAAGTGGCGCCAAATTTGAAATACTACGATGTCATTAATGTTTGCTTCTACATTTGTTATACTTTAAAGGTTACTGACATTTTTAAATATATATCATGCAATTTTCTCGAGATTTACTTTGGTATGACACTTATTTGATTTGCTTTTACAGACCTACTACTATATCAGTGGAACATAGTCCAGATGCTAAGCAGTTGGAACCGGAAGGGTACGTATCAAGAATGAATGATTGTATTAGAAAACGAAGCTTTGGTTCAAAATGGAACATTTATAGGCCAAACCGGGGTTTCCAAGTTAAATTCTATTCCAACCAATACAGTAAGTTAAATACCTACGTCATTTTTCAGTAATATCTTTCGAAATACAATATATGTCAATTTCAACTCTGAAAATTTACATTTGTTTTCAACGCACCAGACAGCTGCAATAGTTGTTCCGAAAACATTTTCAGACTATGACAACTTCAAACATGTCTTAGTAGTGTAAAGGTGACTAGAAAAACAAATGCATAGACCACAATTGACAGTCTAAAATACTTTAATCTCATTTCTTGTGAACGTTATCTTATATCTCATATTTTACAATCTATACTGTTTGAATTTGAGCAAACATGTATTGCATAATTTATTGGTGTTTAAAAGAGTCAATTTTTTTTAGAACATATTATTAGATAATTAGTGTACTAATAAATGGAAATATTTGTTAGCTTTTTGATATATTAATTATAGTGACAATTTGATTTGTTAAAAAAATATATTAAAAATACTGTGAAGAAACCGTTAACACTGCCTGCTAGGATTTTTTTTTTCGTTTGTTTGTTTTTTGGGGTTTTTTTTTTTTTTTTTTTTGCTTTGTTTTATTGTTTTGGTTTTTTTTTGTTTTGTTTTGTTTTGTTTTGTTTTTGGTATGATCTGTAAATATTAATCTGTAAATATGAATTTCCTAACACTTTCAACAAGTACCCAGTAACTAGTAATGAAAGCTTATTGAAGGATACGAAATAGTTTATTTCAACATGCTGTTCAAAATGAAAGTTTAAAACAGGGACATAATTCAGAATGTTATATAATACTGTTTATTTTAAACCTCAGACTGTACCATCAAGCTGTATCTTAAAGCATTGATTTCTAGAAATCATATGAACAATATATCGAACTGGGAAGTTAAGATGGGAGCTTAACCAGAGTGTATGTAGTTTTATACTTATTGATATTAAAACTTTTAGTCTTACTGCTAATATATATGCAAGAGGAGTAAAGTACATTGTAATTTCAATATTTCGCATATCAGAGTAAATTCTCAAGAATAGTGGACGCCGCAAAACATACAACTTTGGCCACGATTTTTCTATTTGGTGACATGCTTTACGTAATTGAAACAAATAATTCACCAATAAACGTTATAATTTGAAATATATTAAGCGCTTCACATTTTCGTGGTGATTAAATAGATTGTCTGTAGATGTAGGGAACTTAATACTTGAAAACCCAGCATAGATGTTTAGGAAACTTGATACTTTATGAAAATCTAGCATAGTACAGCCTTGTAATATGTGTTCGATAGATTCTTCCCATCCTGCCGATAGTCATGACGTAATGATGCTAAGTGAGCTACTAATGATCAAGCAAGCCACCCCTACCTATAGCCATGGCGCAGTGAGGCCAAGTGAGTTCCCATTGATTAAGCAAGCCACCCTACCTATAGCCATGGCACAGTGACGCCAAGTGAGTTCCCATTGATTAAGCAAGCCACCCCTACCTATAGCCATGGCACAGTGACGCCAAGTGAGTTCCCATTGATCAAGCAAGCCACCCCTACCTATAGCCATGGCACAGTGACGCCAAGTGAGTTCCCATTGATCAAGCAAGCCACCCCTACCTATAGCCATGGCACAGTGACGCCAAGTGAGTTCCCATTGATCAAGCAAGCCACCCCTACCTATAGCCATGGCACAGTGACGCCAAGTGAGTTCCAATTGATCATGCAGTATGAATCGATTTCAAATGCGTAATATAGAACGTTTGTGACTGGAAAAGGAACGATTTAACCTGGAGAAGGACCACCCAACAATTGAAAAGTAAGTTTTGATGTTGATGTGGACTGATTACAGTCGCGGGTGGAACGATTCACTTTTTACTACGCATCATGGACTGAATGGCCAGTGATTGGATGGACGATTTTCAGTGCTTTGCCAGTTTTCTACTCTGTTTTTGTTCT
This sequence comes from Ostrea denselamellosa, assembly GCA_024699665.1. Taxonomy (NCBI): domain Eukaryota; kingdom Metazoa; phylum Mollusca; class Bivalvia; order Ostreida; family Ostreidae; genus Ostrea; species Ostrea denselamellosa. The sequence continues at coordinate 7,579,805 of JAMZEH010000050.1, forward strand.
TACATTTCAAATAAGATAGTTCACATAGAAAATTACAAACAGAGAAAGCTATAATTATGCCCATACATGGCCAATAATACCATGCATGATTGTATTTTGTAAAGAATATCCAAATAGTAAAAAGAAAAATATTCTCACAGTAGATAAATATATATGACACACACTTTAATGGCAGATAGCTACCCTTATAATCTGAAAATTTCACAACAATGAACAAATTTAAAAATGCATCTATGATTGATATCACAGAGCGTTTTATAAATGACATTTTCTCCTCCGATCGTTTCTCTATTCTAAAACAAAGTTTGACAAATGACAAGACGATGCAAATTAAAAACCTATATCCCGCAAACATGTAAAACCAGTCTGTAAACTCTGATAAGAAAAGTGCGAAAATGACCAATCTTGCTCCAAGTAGAAACGATTTCTTTAAAAATGACGTAAATTTTACTTTAAATTCAATTTCATCGTTGGATGACAACCGCTCAGCTACATAATTTTTGTAGACATACATCGCTACAATAATGTCCAAAGCTGACCCACCAACTGCAACATATCGGAGGAGCCCTGAAACAGAATTGAAATCAAACACAATGGCAGTGGTTCAATGCTTCGCATCAAAATCCTGAGATTCCTCTTTGTTTGCTTTCTGTCCATTCTGTATTCATATTTTACTTAATGTCATGGTACATTCAATCGATCATAGATCGTTCACAATTCAATTATTACCTACTTGTTTTGATGTCATTTTCATCACAGGCATATGTATTCACGTTGATGTACACCTGAAGTAAAATTTGTGGTATTGCCTCAAAATTTACTTCCAACATCCCGTGAATGGCGGGTGACAATTGCAAGGGTAAACGTTGATCAGGTCCACATCCTAGACTGTAGATTAGCCTAATAATAATGATAAATATTTCATAATGGCACCACACTACATGTACTTCCATACCAAATAACAATTACTACTAGTTTTACTACTACTACTACTACTATACCATGGGGATCCGGGTTAGAATAGTTCCTCAGTACCCCTTGTTGTCGTAAGAGGCCACAAAATGAGATCGACCACAAAAACCGAGGTCCTGTGTAACAGTAGGTGTGACACGATAAAGATCCCTCTCTGCTCAAAGGCCCTGGGCGCCGAGCATAGGCCTAAATTTTGCAGCCCTTCACCGGCAATGGTGACGTCTCCATATGAGTGAAATATTCTCAAGCGGGATGTTAAACAATATTTAATCAATCAATCAACTATAACAACTACTACTACTACAACTACTACACTACTATTATTACCAAGCCGCCCGCGTGGCGCAGTGGTTAGAGCGTCGGGCTCAAAGATCTGATGATCCTTGAGTCGGGGGTTCGAATCCCACTGTGGGACGTGGGTGCCGGTCTATCGGATGAGACCGTATAAACCGAGGTCCCGTGTCGCAGTAGGTGTGGTACGATAAAGATCCCTCCCTGCTCAAAGGCCCTGAGTGCCGAGCATAGGCCTAAATTTGCAGCCCTGTCACCGGTAATGGTGACAGCCGCCGGATAGCTGAAAAATTGCTCAGGCGGCTATAAACAAACAAACAAACAAACTATTATTACCATAGCTAATACTTCTATTATTATTAATACTACTTCTACTATTATTACTGTTGATGCAACTTCTGCGACTACTACAAAACTTCTACCTTTGCTAACAATTATGGCATTATGCATTGTACAAGTTCTTTCTTCTAATATACTAAAATTTCACTGCATTCTTACGTCAATAAATGTCCAAAAATAGCACCAAGGGGTCCCAATACAACGACAGCGATCATTGATGTACACCACTCAGCTTTCGACATATTGACAGACTTGCTTGCAACCAAAGCAACTATAGCTATGTAAGTAAAGAATACAGGTGCAACGATAAATAGCGTTGTCAGCACAAAATAGGTAAAGTTTCCCTCTTTATAGTACTGCAAGCTTAAAAATGCATCCGATGAAAGGTCGTAAACAAACGCAATAATTGATATAATTTCCAGTAAGCAATGAAGTTCTCCTTTTTTCAAAGTAGAGGCATACGAGTCGTCTCGACAACAATATATGATTCCAGCCACTATGAATGAGACTGCGCATGTACCACCCACGATTTGTGATAGAAGAATAATTTCATCATAGTCAGCGTTCCACAAATCTACAAAAATAGAATCAAACATCTAATCATTTTATGTATCTTATGAAAACTAAAGATAACGAACGGTTAAGATTATTATTAGATTAAGAGAATGGATAGAAGGACCCCTGGACACGCCAGAGGTGGGATCAGGTGCCTAGGAGGAGTAAGCATCCTCTGGTGACCGGTTACATCCGTCATGAGCCCTAAATCCTATATATGTAAAGGTGAAGATAACTAATAGTATTCAATCTCGTAATTCCTATTACAAATTAAAACAAAATCAGAGACATGGGCAAACACGGACCCCAGGACATACCAGAGGTGGGATCAGGTGCCTAGGAAAAGTATGCATCCCCTGTCGACCAGTCACACCCGCCATGATCCCTACATTCCGATCAGGTAAACGGATTAATCCGTAGTCAGAATCAGTGTGCCAAGAATGGCATAGAAATTGGTATGAAACACATCAGACAGCATTTGACCTAATGGAAAGTTGTACTGGCAAACTAGATCGTTATAACGACCACAAAATTTGCAAAATGCTGACTTTAGACGAGACTGTACAAACCCCTGTAACATCAACGTCTTTGTTAGTACCTTGCCTTGATTTAAAAACTGATCATATTCAGAACAAGCTCTTGCGTATGGAATCAATTGGGAAATATAAACACCATATGCAGGTAATGATGGACTATTGCCACTTAGATAAGGAAAATTGACAATGGAGAAATTGAAATCATCCTGTTTGTCATAGAGTTGAGTTGTTAGTTTGCCGCCGGCATCTATTTTCAGTAAAATATCTAAATACGAAGCAGATGTGGAAGACTTTGGGGTGTCTTTAATTTCAAGTTCACTGGAATGTATCATGATTAATAATAAGCATCATTACTTTTTTACTGATGTTACGAATTATTCTATGTAAGAATTGATGATTTTAAAAAATATATATTGCTCAAATTACTCACCAGTGCAATTCTGAGACAGAGTCGCATTCCACTCTGTCATGTTTAGCTGTTGTTTCTTTTACGTAGCCCTTTGAGAAAAAAAGGAGAGAATGCATATTTTATGTTAACAAGCTTACATCAAGATATCATGTCTACACACTGGTCACATTGTATATGCCTTCTATAATTCTGTAATGCAGCTTATTTACAGGTTTCCCCCAAAAAGCACAGTGTTGTACATGTATAAATGCACCTTCTTGCACTTCATACCATGAAAATGCTAAGATAACTAAACGTATTCAATCTCGTAATTTCTATAGAAAATACAAATCAGAGAAATAGGCAAACACGGACCCCTGGTCATAACAGAGGTGGGATCAGGTGCCTAGGAAGAGTAAGCATCCCCTGCCGAACGGTCACAGCTGCCATGATCCCTACATTCCGATCAGGTAAACGGATTAATCCGTAGTCAGAATCAGTGTGCCAAGAACGGCCTAACAATTGGTATAAAACGCATCAGACAGCATTTGACTTAATGGTAAGTTGTACATTTAAAACATATACGGTACAAATATAACGTCATAATGAAAACATGCGTCAAGACGTACAGGTTACGGGATCGTGCAAATGTTTTAAAGTTTAAAATTGTCTTAAACCAATAAAGTTTCACTTCAATCTTAAGACTGATTGATTGATTGTTTCTTGCTTATAGCCGCTTGAGCAATTTTTCAGCTACCCTGCGGCTGACTCTATATAAATGAAAAGGCATGTTATAAAAGCAGAATTTATTTTAAAAGAAATGCTATTTAAAAACATGTTAAAATATGGTACTAAAAATGTCTAGATATCACTGTGTATAAAAACCATCATCATCTAGTTATAATTTCGTACAATCAATTTTTCTTCACAACTTTTGATAAAAACCAGTTTCATGTAGGAATCCTAAAATTTTATTTAAATCAACATTTCTTAAAAGATCTTTCATAGACTGTCTATCAAAATAATTATTTCTTCTCAGAGCCGTATCTCCACATTCTAATAAAATATGTTTGATTGTTAAAGGGCATTGGTAGAAGACACACCCGGGCGGATCTTCCCTTTGTAGAAGAAACGAATGTGTCATCCGCGAATGTCCTATTCTACATTTAGTAATAACTACTTCATCTCGACGTTTAAGAACAATATTTTGTTTTACTAACTACAGGATTAATATTGTGTAGCTTGTTATTTACCTTTTCATCCCAATCAGATTGCCACAAATGTTTTACATATTCTCTAATTAAAGTTTTAAGGTCTCTGTAAGGAATTTTAAAATCAGTAATTCGTAATTGTAATGCTTGTGTCGCAGCACTATCAACTTTAGTGTTTCCACATATCCCAGTATGACTTGGTATCCAACAAAACACTACATTATACCCTCGACGTTTTAGCAACATATATTCTTTCAAAATGTTATAAATATACGGGTGGTCAATTTTACAATTTTTAATTGCTTGAAGACAAGAGAGGGAATCGGAATAAATAACATATTTTTTGGTGTTCTGACTGTTTTATAAAATTAATTGCTAATTGAATAGCTTTTGCTTCAGTTGTAAAAATTGAACTGTTATCCGGCAAACGCACGGAAAAGATATCATTTCAATGAATAGCAGCGGAAGCAACTTTATTTTTGTCTTTTGATCCATGTGTGTAAATTTCACTTGTGATTGAAAAACTGTCTTTCACTTCTATAAACTTTTGAATAAATTCAAGTGAATTTGTGTCTGACTTTTTGTCTTTCGATAGATTTTTGAAAGTTTCCAAATTGGGATAGTTGGAATTTGCAATTCAGAAATAACATTTAAATCTATTTTAGAGTCTTTAATGACGTTGGTCTTTTCGTCATATTTTGTTTCAAATTTAGGGTGGAATACACAGTTATATGACGGGTGTTTGGGATGGAACGAAGTTTAATGATATACTGAAGACTTAATTCTATACTATTTTTCAGTGAAGGTTCGTTTGCTTCTACATAGATGCTATCTATGGGAGAGGTTGGAAAAGCTCCTAAGCAGATACGCTTATGAATTGCATCTACGGCTTGGAGATACGATATCCTAGAAGATCTATAAACTATACATCCATAACCTAACTTGAATCGGATCTGAGATCTATAAAGTTGAAGTAAAACATTTTTGTCTGCACCCCAATGAGTATTGCCGACAACCTTTAAAATATTAAGTGCTTTAGAACATTTAGTTTTAAGCATCTGAATATGTGGAATAAAAAAATAATTTACTATCAAAAATTACTCCTAAAAATTTAAATTCATGAACTATTTTTATTGGTGTTCCATTTAATTTAATTTAAGTTCTGGATAATTATGGTGTTTACGTTTTTGACAAAAATGAACGCCTGTTGTTTTTGATTTTGAAAATTTAAAACCATTATTGTCTGCCCAGTCTTGAATTTTATTTAAGCAAAGTTGAAGTTGTATTTCCATACTTGCCATATTTTTGAACGATATGAAATACCGAAGTCATCTACAAACAAACAACCTTCGATTGATTGTTTATTGATTATTTATTGCTTTCCGCCACACTAAACAATTTTTCAGTTATCTGGTGGCGTCCAGTTTTTGTTGGTGGAGGAGAGAACCCAGATACAATGTACCTGGGAAGAGACCACCGACCTTCCGCAAGGAAACTGTCAAACTTGCTCACATAACGCCGCGGCCGAGATTCGAACACGCGCCGACAGAGGTGAGAGACTTTGTGATTTTGAGCTCGATGCTCTAACCACTCGGCCACGGAGGCCCCAACAACCTTCGATGTCATTTTTAAGTACCTCTGCTAAACTATTAATTTTAATACTGAATAATGTTACGGATAAAATACTTCTTTGTGGAACACCATTTTCTTGATTACATAAGTTGGAGTAAGTGGAGCCTAAGCGAACCTAAATTTGACGTTCTTTCAAAATGTTTAAGTTAAATATTGGTAAATTACATCTTAATCCCATATTGCGGAGATCTTTTAAAATCCCATACCGCCACGTTGTATCATATGTTTTTCCAAATCGAAAAATATTGATACAGCATGTTCATTATTGATAAAAGCATCACGAATAAATGTTTCAAGTTTGACAAGATGGTCTAATGTACTTCTCTGGCCTCTGAAGCCGCATTGAATATCTGCAAGTAGGTGTTTTGACTCCAGAAACCAGACAAGTCTGTCATTAATCATTCTTTCCATGGTTTTACATATACAACTTGTAAGAGCTATTGGGCGATAATTTGATGGATCACTGTGATCTTTCTCCGGTTTTGGAATAGGGATAATGATAGCTTCTTTCCAAGATTTTGGAAAATTGCCCGTTTCCCAAATTTTATTAAATATTGATAGAAGACATTTTAGACTACTTTCCGGAAGATGTTAGTATTTGATAGTGTATTTCGTCTGGACCTACAGCAGTATCATGTGATTTTGACAAAAACATTTTAATTCATCTATGGAGAATAGTTTGTTATAAGTTTCTAAATTATCTGAAGTAAAATTTAAAGTTTTCTTTTCTTCTCTATTTTTGACTTCAATAAATTTTGCACACACGTGTCCTGCTGATGAGTTTTTAGATATAGAATTTGCAATGGTACTGGTAATATCAATTGTGTCATTATTGACTTTTAAATGATTAAATTGTTTACTTGTATTTTTGCCTTTAATCTTTTTAATTGCATTCCAGACTTTATTAATAGGGGTGTGTGAATTTAATTTAGAAACAAAGTTTCTCCATGAATTTTTCCTGCTTGTGTTAAAGGTTCTACGGGATTTTGCTTTACATTTCCTATAATTATCTAAATTTGTGTTGGACGGGGATACATTAAAACGTTTTCCCGCTTTTTTTCTGTTTTTGATCGCCTCATTACATGCATCATTAAACCATGGCTTTTTCATTTTCGTCGGATTTGTCGAGGTTTTTGGAATAGCTTTTTCACTATTCTCTAAAACGATATTTGTAAATTTTAAAATTGGATCATTTTCATTGATTAATGTGTTTTCGTTTATTGTTTCAATACAAAGTTTGTCAAATAGATTCCAATCTACTTTATTTAGCTTCCAGTTTTGGTTTTGATTATTATTGGAAGGAATTACATCTTCAATTAAAATGGGGAAATGGTCACTGTCACGTGAGTCGTCGTGGACAGTCCATGAAAGGTCACAAGCTAAAGTAGGATTGTTAAAGAGATGTAAATATTTGTATAAGAACCATTTCCAGGATGAAGATAAGTATTGGAACTATCATTTCAAATACAAAGATTATTTTGATTTGCAAAATCCTCCAGCTTTTTGCCTTTATCTGTTAACTTATCGCTACCCCACAAGGGATTATGACCATTAAAATCTCCCACAATGAGATAAGGAGAAGGGAGTTGATTGATTAAATTGTTTAACTCCTGTAATTCTAATTTGTATTGTGGGGGAATATAAATTGAACACAGTGTAATGGTTTTATGGAGAGAAATACCAACTGCTGTAACCTGTAAATTAGTTGCAAGTTTAATTTTACTATGTAAGATATTGTTTCTTACACCTATAATTGATCCACCCTTTGTTCGATCATCACACGTGTCATGGTGATTATATAAGGAGTAATGTTTTAAAGTTATATTGTCAGATTGTTTTAAGTGTGTTTCCTGAAGACAAAAAGCTACTGAATTACATTTGTGTACAAGAAGTGATATTTCGTTAAAATTAATTTTGAAACCTCGACAATCCCATTGAATGATTTTAGATGAGTGTATTATGATTAATTGAATTTTATCCTTGTTCTATTTTTTGACGGAGAGAGGCTGTGGCTTCTAGATTGAGAAGATGACGAGTCCATCCTCTTCTCTTCCAGAATGCCACATCTGTTATGAACAGATATTGGATCTCTCATACTTTTTGGGATTCTATCACTTTTTGTGGTTATTTTTAAGGTGTTTTTTTTTAGAAGACTCTGCGTCTTTGTCAATTTTTTTTCTCAGGTTGTTTATTACTTGGTTTAGGATGAATGTGAGGTTTGGAGGAAGCAGTATCAACATGATCTTGAACAGTTGAACGAGAGTCATTTTGTTTGGGAGATGTCATTTCTGGATCTGTTTGGCAAGCAATCTCTCTTGTAGCTTTCTTTTTTTTTTCACAACTGCATATGATATATTAGGATGGTAAATACTATATAATGTCCTTGCATCAGGGTAGCTAAGATGCTTTTCAACTTTTAGTTTCTGTTTTTCTTTTTCTTTTAACCAAACACTGCATTGTTTTCACGAGGATGGGTGGTTTTCGCTGCAATTGACACATTTGGGTTCTTATTTGCAGTTTTCTGCTGTACAGTCTTCAGAACTGCATCTGAAGCATACTTTTCTGTTTTTAGAACGATCTGATGAATGGCCAAACTTTTGGCAGTTAAAACAACGTAAAGGAGTGGTTATACATGTTTAAACTTTCAAGCAGTAATATCCAATCTTATTTTATCAGGAGAGTTGGGGGTGTCAAAATCAAGACTGTAGGTATTAGTTGGAATAAGATTCCCATTTTTCTTGATTTTAATGTGTTTTGTGAAAAAGGACACCTTGAGGTTTCAACTCCTGTGTTATTTCTGTCTCCTCCAAGTCACCAAAGTCACGTCCCTTGTCTCTAATAACTTCTTTGCTCCGGTTTAATCTAGAGCTTGGAGTTCCGATGACCTTAATTCCGCCAAATTTCAAGACGATTGTAAAACCATAGACTGTTTTCTGTTTTTACATTCAAATAACACAGTTTCATTTTTCATTTTTTTTTTAACTGATGGGCTTCTCCGATTATTCCTTTCAAAGTTTTGTCAATTACAAACGGAGAAAGTTTTGTCATCAAGCGTTGATAAAATAATATATCTAGCCCAATTTTCACTTCGTTCAGAGTCGCGGTAGCTCAGTGGTTAGAGCGTTCGCTTCGTAACCGGGAGGTCGTAAGTTCGAACCCCGCTCGTGCCATGGCCGCGTCAAAGCTAAGATGAAAAATAGGTAAGTCGTAATCATAGGTAATGATTGCTCCTTCGCCAAACGCTCGGCATTTAGAAGTGAGAATCACGGGTCTTTCGGACATGACCTTAAAAACGGAGGTCCCGTGTCACGGTAGGCATTGGCACGTTAAAGAACCCTCACCGCTACGGCCCTGAGCGCTAAGCATAGGTCTAAATTTGTGGAACTTCACCTACAGCTGGTGACGTCTCAATATGAGTGAAAAATTCTCGACGGGACGTAAAACAAACAAACATCGTTCAGAGTCTGCCCCAGAGTCTTCATCTTCCACAAGTTTTCTTTTGTTGTCATGAGTGCCATTTTGAATTGAATGTGGTTCAGCACCATTACTCCCCGCCCGCCTCGGAGCGCCAACAAGGGCGATGCCGTCTTCTGGGGACATCCCAGCAGACGATGAACACCAAGAGGATACAGCGGTGTTCTACTCAGATGGACGCATCCACCCAATTGTCCCTAGCCACCGTTTAGACGATATCTATATTAAGACAGCACAAGGGCAGTTAACTCTAAGCGATTTTTTGTGATACATTTTAACATCAGTCTTAAGACCCCCGTGTGGGTCCGGGGAGATAAAAATTGGGTTCACAGTATCCTCAGTTTTTGACAGAGAATTTTATGGTAGGCCATATTATTTACTTGATTGAGTTTACTGACACTTTGGAGGAAGAAAACAATGGCTTGCTGTCTGCTTCAAATGCACACGAATACTGTGCAATGCGAGGTCGAATTTGAAATCCATTGGAGGTATCGTTTTGTAAAGACATCGTTTCCCTCTTTTATTTCCACTATCATTAATTTCTACTTTAAAAAGGGAGCAGGCAATTCGTTGAACTAATAATGAAAATGTCTATCGAAAACTGGGTGGTGGGGGTGGGTGGTGGGGGTGGGTAATGTGCCTGCTTCAGCGTTAGCGTACACGTAACATATATCTAACATTAGACAGTTTTCAGAACATTGATTATTATAGACAATTTCAGAAAATAAAAACTTTTCTTCAGTAAGAATTTATACCCGAGATATTGGGTGTTTTATTGATTCATTTTGTGATAACCTAATTTACTTAACTTCTATGAAGAAGAGTTCAGAGTTGTTGCCATAGCAACATAGACTCTAGACAAAGTTTACAGTTAAGACAGCCTTATATAACATTTGCGTAAGTTCGTTTTTGTGATCCATTTAATTAAGCAATCTTAGTTAAGTCCAAATCTTAATTTAAAGTCCAAATGTTTTCATAACTTTCCCAGAGTCTGGTCTATAGTTGTATTGCGGGGAAAATGTCACAATACTTTGTCTTACTTTATCACGGCTATCAAGTGATGAGACTTCAGGGAGCATATTCCATAACTGTTTCTAAAGTTGTGGATTAGAAAGTCGAATTCTGAGATTAGAAATCACGTCACTGATCAGGTCTAATTACAGTTGAAGAATGGCCTGATCAAACAGCGATATCTGACATGGATCTTTAACGCACTTTAACCTAGTTTGTAGTGGATGGGAGGTCGAAAGGTACGTGTGTCATTATTCTCATATTACTATTTTATTTGCCACGTTTAGCATTTTCACATGAAAAATTAACTGTAATCTTACTTTGATTTGACAATCATTAATATGTAGTATTGTCAACCTTAGGATCATAAAGGATTAATTATCCTACTGAAAATCATAAGAATATCTAGATTTTTTATCCCATGTGATTATGATAGGATTTTTGTAGGATTTCAAATCCTGTCATTCTCCTATAGGAAGTTTTTTGTCTTTGGAGGCTAATAACTAAGATTCTACAACGATGCTTAAAAAAATCCCACTACATGCACTTTGATTTTTCTCAAATTCTTTATCATAAAGCGTAGCATAAAGTGTGGAGTTATTCGTGTGCGGAGTTAAATGTCGTACTGTTCATAGTATATGCGTTATTTTATTTCTGCTCACAAATTACGCAAAAAGTAAATAGTATATCACATACCTAAACTTGACTGTATATGGCCATACAATTCTGACCGAACTAGAAATGTAACACATCCAAAACATTTACGTCTTTCTCCTGATTTTCCATGAATATCCAGTAGCAAACCTACATGTAAGTACCATGCATAAAGCAAATGCTTATTGTTTACAGTAGTACTAGGAAACCCAGAATAGCACATAATTTTAGTAATTGAATAAACAAGTTTATTTTTTTATTAAAAAAGATCTGAAGATATCGTTATGGTGCTGGTAAAGCCATTCAAAGCGGCGACATTTTGCCTGGTGCCGGTTTCTATTGAAAACCCTGCTAGTATCATTGAAAAAAAAATATTCCTAAAATAAACGTTGAAGACAGACTACACTCATATGTGAAGAAAATCTAAATATATTGTTCCGGACACATATTAGTCATAAATTCACAATAACAACTGCCGAATTAACTAGGTGCCGAATTAACCAGGTGCCGAATTAACCAGGTGCCGAGTTGACTAAGTGCCGAGTTCACCAGAGTTTATCAGGCGCTGAGTTGACTAGACATCGTATTTCACCACGCTGGTCTTTGCAGGTTTTTGATCTGTAGCTTTAACATCTATTGCATTCAACAACAATAATGTACTGGGGTGGGGCAACCAATAAACTTGTATGAAAACTTAATAATTGCATATAATTCACAGTAGTACACTCTTAAATTTGGTAGGGTAGAGAACTCACTAATAGGCCCCGGAAAGAGACGTAACGCTCGGCAAAGTATTGATACCTATATGAATACGTTTTCAGAAAAAATGTAAACTAAGCACTATTCTCTTACGCCGTATCGAAATTTTTGAAAGAAGTCACGAGCTATATGATTTAGATTATCCAACCGTCCGCAACGCTAAATCTCCGTCTTAAAAATCATATCAAATGAGATCCGTGATTTTCACGTTAACTTTATTATCGGGCATTTTGTGATGACTCAGTCACTGCCTGTGTGAACAAGCCCAGATCTGATGCAGAACCAAATAAAATGTCGTACCCAGGCATCATGGATGAAAGTGAACACTTTAACATTATGGCTACTCTGACTGACCGCTAATAAGTACTAAGATTAATACTCTATAGAGAACAAGCTGAAAAAAACCCAGATACTAGGGAATCAGTCATACTTTGTAGTTGCCTCTGGCATCGTCAAATATACACTCCGAGGAGACGGGTGTCGATCTCCATTACAGTCTTTCTATTTACCATTTTTCCGTACGTTCACCGTGCTTTCTCCTTTCAGTTTTGCATTCAAAAATCGCTCAGCATGCGTTCACCGTGCGTTGACCGTTCACAAAGCAAAGCGTTCACCGTTCCTTCATCGCTCAGTCTTTGCATTGTCATTGGGAACATAAAATATGAAAGGAGTGATATTCATTGCAAGGAGAAAATGTAAAAGGAATGTGTACAGAAGTAACTATCAATCATACATGTAGATGGAATTAATTGCGGATGTAATATGTCACATCAACTCAATACTCTCTCAAAACAAAATGGATGTCATAAATCTTTCAAAATGTTGTTTTCCCGTCCAAAGATCGCTAAAACAAAATACTTTTGATAAATAATTCAACTTAATTTTATGGTGTTTCCCTAAGCTATAAATAATCAAATCAAATCAAAATGCATTAAATTATGAAATATTAACAGGGTATTCTTGAGTACTCCAAAGTACTCCAGTGTACTCTGTTTAGTAGTATTCGTCAAAAATTCTAAACATCATACCAAACATGCATTTCTTTTCTACTTTTACATGTACACATATATCTCTACATGTAATACTCCACACAGTGTACATATGAAATTTGTTTTTGTTTGTGTATGATTGCTGCGTGCAATGATGAATTTACGATCATTTCGTGAGGATCCCGCACGGAATGAAAAATGCAGTTTCCGCACGGCGGAAACTATTGGGAAACTTAGGTGTATATATCGTTTCTGCATGGAAACTTCAACTTCAGCAATTGTCTGCAGTGCGGTAACTTAGGGTGTCCACGTATCCATATGGTTTCCGCAATAGAAACTTCCTGAAACTGGAGTTTTCCACAAAGTTTCAGTTCACAGAAACTCATTGTATATATGTGGTTTCTATTAGGTTTCCGCAACAGAAACTTGCTGACACCTGACGTTTCTGTGAAGTTATAACGTGCAGAACCTACTTGTATACAGGTGGTTTCTAATTGGTTTCTGTCCAGAATCGCTTTGCATATATCATAAATATCAAGTAGTTAATACCAAGTTTCTGTAAGGCATAAATTGAACGAAACTTTCCAAATCACTGAATATGTTTATTCACTGCTACTGTAATCTATTTTGATATATTAATTAAATCTCCGATATTAACACAAAACAACTCATTTTAACAAAATAATTTATTCAACAAACATGGTTCACAATGTTACATCAGTCAACACCATCATCATTTTCATTTCATGTATTAAAAAAAAAACATATTCATCTTCATACAAATAAAATACACATACCACTGAAAGTGCCATGATACATAATGTACCATATTTTATAAAATGATTTTGAGATTGAGATTTATTGCTTTCCGCCACACTCAACAATTTTTCAGTTATCTGGTGGCGTCCAGTTTTTGTTGATGGAGGAGAGAGAACCCAGATACAATGTACCTGGGAAGAGACCACCGACCTTCCGCAAGTAAACTGGCAAACTTGCTCACATAACGCCGCGGCCGAGATTCGAATACGCGCGACAGAAGTAAGAGGCTTTGTGATTTTGAGCCCGATGCTCTATCCACTCGTCCACGGAGGCCCCTTGAATTGAGTTCACACATCTGAATTCTACTTAATTTACTTCTGATGTGTGAACTTTGCATGATTTGAAGGTGGCCAATTCCAAATGAACTGGTCCTGAAGTTTACGGACAAATATATTTGACAAGTATTTCCATAAACACTTCAGTGTCCGAACGGTCCAAAGATACGAAGCAATTGATCAATATATCAAACACAAATGTGAACGTCGATTTTTTATCCCAATGACAGTTACTAGTACAGTGTAGTAAGTGGGACTCCCTCTCTATTGATATTAGAAATGCTCATTAAATCTTAAGATTTAAAACATAAATAAACCACTAGTTAGATTACCCTCATAACTTTAAAGGCAGGAGTAATGCATGCAGGTCATATCTGTGTGTAACGACCAATGATCTATTACAGTAATTCATAAATAATTTACTTGTTTAGCCTTAGACTGCGACAAAAAATAAATCCATGAGCATGCGCTTACAGTGAGTAAAAACTTTAATTTCACGAAGTCTACATTCAGTTTTGACCAGTTCATCAATGAACATGTTGGGTTACGAATTTGTAACACAGAGTACAGTTAGAGAACAAACCCGAACGATTCCGATGATATCCTTGACGCAATTATCACCGGACAGAGAGAAAACCAAGAAAATGGAAATTTTGATCTCAATTTTGTTACAGTGAAGCCAGATATATCGGATTTTGACGACTCGGACGAAATGGTCGTTAAAAGGCCTTGCAGGACGCCGAGACGAATGCAGTTTTGTTGTCCACTAAACAGAAAACTCCTAGATTTTTGGTCCATTTGTCAGATGCAGAAATGAAGAATCTTAAGGAAAGCGCACTTCCAGTCAATACTAGAAATAAAACGAAATGGGCTGTGCGGCTGTTCGAATACGAAAAATGACCGTCACGTTCCTGTAACCATCCAGCAGTACCCGTTTGTCTCCATGTAAATTTCAATTCCGAAGGATCGTAAATGTTACAATTAAGTGTCTTTGTCTTTGCCCAGAGCGGACTTCTTTTTAATTTTTTTTTTTTTTTTTTTTTTAAGTTTTGAGGATTAATATTAAAACCGTTACTACAAGCCTTTTCCGGGTTTTCCCCCTGTATTTTGTGCATTTACCTGCGACTGTCGAATAAGTTTCAAATTATTGGATAGCTACAACTACTTATTGGACAACAATAGTACAATACGAAATTTATTGGACTAGGTTAAACAAATCACGACGTCACAAAAATGTTTTAAGAACATTTAAGACAATTTATTTATTTATTTATTTTTCTTTTGTTATATAAACTTCTTCAAAAGTTATTCACAGAGAAAATAGTATCATATTATGGAACACCCTGTATACAGGTATACTTGTAGTTCCCAAGTACAGTATTATCAAAATATTCACGTTTTTCAGTGAAAATTTAAAACTAATTGTCTTGAATTTCGAATAGACTTTTTTAGTTTCTTTTGTCCTGTATCTGCGATTGTTGATCACACATTAAATCTCCTGACTTGGAGAGAGTTTGAATTTTCCAATAATGAATTTAAAATAACACCCACCCACCCATAAAGTTTTCTTTTTAATATCACATTAACCAAAAATATAAAGCTGACTCTTTCATAGCATCAACCTGTTAGTTATCTATTCTACTTTTAAAGTTTTGATAATGTGAAAAAAGGAAAACAAACAAACCTTCATACAAAGTATTAACTTACAAGAGACTGTGCAGCTTTCCTTTCCAGACCTTTGTGATTTAGACATGAAATTCAGAAGCTTAGCAACGGTAACCGTTGGCAAGTACACACAATGTGACGAAAGCAACTATTCATGGCGTTCTCCGAATTCAATAAGGAAGAACGCTGAGGGGTTATGTTACGGGCATTATACATGTTCCCTCGAGATTATCACACTCAGTCTTCTTATCTATATCAATTCTCATGTTTCAATTTACCAGCAATTACTTTATTTTATCTCTTTGTAGTGTCATGATGTATGAATCACTGCAACTATAAATTATAGATAGTGTATGCTAAAATTCTAATTCAATTACCCTGCATTTCACGATAATGTCTTAGCATTCTTAATTTTGACAGGCACCCAGACGTCTTAATCTGTTCCCCAAACTCTAACAGGCACCCAGACGTTTTAATCCACCACCCCAGATCCGTTCCCTAAATTCTATAAACACTTGTCGACCTTCCAGAGCGGTATTTCTGACATCATTATACTATTGTTTAAATAAAGAAATAGTTGTACTTAGATGTTAAATGTACGACAATAAGTACACAAGCATTTTGTGTACACAGCAAATCCTGAGGATTGTAGATCATGCACATGCTTTCTTGTGCGAATTTATTACTTTGTTTGATATTTAACTTGATCAATCAATCACGAACATTGTAAAACAGCTCGTAACAGTTTGACGTTCTTATCATAAGCACATGTACACGATACCTTAGTGTCACTTGCCATTTTGGAAATGTTTAAGGTCACTAGAAATGGTTTAAACACACAAACAAACGAACATGCCCGCACTTCTGTTTTGATAAATTCGTCTCAAGTAGCGAACTTACAATCTGCGCTTTGGGACGTCAAAACGACCTGACAGGAAGCAACGTAGAAAGTGACCATCTTGGCCATCTTAGTTTAAGCCTGTCGGCAGATCATATATACATGTATTACCAACTATCTATGACGAAAAATTTTATTCATCATAATACGATTCGATATTATTATAGAAATACATTAAAATTCAAGTGACATAATTTTAAATAGCAAATCCTTAATGTTTGGTCATTACTGAAGGTCTCATATAATTCATTGACACGTGGTCCAAATGCCTATGAAATGTAATAGCATGAAATAGAATACTCACCGCATATAGGGTTTGGGTTTGGGTTTTTTTTATTTATAGTCGCCTGAGCAATTTTTCAGCTATCCGGCGACTGACTCACCGCATATAGGTTTACTGCATCCGCCCCCTAAAATCTATGTAAAGGTTTCAAACAAAAAAGTCACGTGACACTGCCCAACATAAAACAGATAGAATACAGTTCTGACAAATTTGGTGTTTGTGTGCTCAATGTGTTTCTATGAGATAAAGCAAGTAACAACATTTTCTTTGTTTGTAAAAGTTACCATTTTAAATGTCTTTTATATGAACTAGGATTTACTTCAAAATCTGGGAATCCTACTTATATTCGAAGCAATCTTCATCATTACATGGGGATTTGTTTAGTACACATATGTACTGTGCCTTGAGCCATTAAAAGTTTCGCATATAATGACTTATGTACCGGTCGCGGTAGATCAGTGGTTAGAGCGTTCGCTTCGTAACCGGGAGATCGTTTGTTTTTGTTTCTTTTACGTCTCATCGAGAATTTTTTACTCATATTGAGACGTCACCAGCTCTAGGTGAAGTACCACAAATTTAGTCCTATGCTTAGCGCTCAGGGCCGTAGCAGTGAGGGTTCTTTAACGTGCCGCCAACGCCTACCGTGACACGGGACCTCCGTTTTTAAGGTCATATCCGAAAGGCCCGTGATTTTCACTTCTAAATGCTGAGCGTTTGGCGAAGGAGCAATCACTACCTATTTTTCGTCTTGGGTTTGATCGGGGCTCGAACTCACGACCTCCCGGTTACGAAGCGAACGCTCTAACCACTGAGCTACCGCGACCGGTACGTAAATGTTATCTACAAGAAAGGCAAGCATACTCTTAATGTCTCCTTCAGAGTACTGGTGCGGGCTATCGGAGTGGTGTCTAACAAAACGTGTACCTTGTTTTCCAATCACTAGAAATTTGTATTTTCGAGATTTTAATTGATCGTTAGGAATTGTTGTATAAAGTGTGGCGAAATGATACGTTTTGATGCTGTCAATTTTAGAAAATCCTGAGACTTTAGATTTTCCAAAAGTTCATTAGAGTTTTTGAGAATCCATATCTGACTGACAACACTTCTGGAATATGTAGTGGAACATTATCTCTGAAGTGACTCTTTAATAGCTGTCAGCAGTTTAGTTAGTAATAAAGATAAAGGCTTGCTAGAGCACTTACTGGAACCAGCAATGTATCTTCTCGTTTTCAGTGAACAGTATTTAGACATTTGGCATTTTAGGATTCAGCTTTCTTTTGGTGATTTCTGCCCCCCCCCCCCCTTTACTTCATGTTGTAAGTTTTATAGCTTTTATTTTATGAAGGAATCAGGCTCCGGGGACATAAAACTTCGCTCACTTTTTAGACCGAAATCTGAGACTGTCTCAGATTTCGATCTCAGTTTTATGTTTGGTGTGCCATAAAAATTCTCGTCTCAGTCTCAATCTCAGATTTCTAATTTGGTCTCACTTTTGAGCTCAGAAAGTTATATCGCTGGAAAGGTGTCTCAACTACGTGATTTTTTTTCTCACTGCCAATATGGCGTCCGCAGCTGCCTTATTAAATCGCTTCAACATCATCCGCAGGAGAATATTGCATTTCTTTCTCTTTTTTCCCGGTTAATTTTTAAGGTATTACGGTATCAATGTATAGTGGAATAACTTTATAAACACACGCATTAATTAACATGTAAATACGGAGAGAAAAAAACATCAAGATTTTTTTAAGCTGTGAGAGTTATTTCCCTTGTTTTTTCTCCACAGTTCACTCAAGAGTGGTGGTAGGAATGCATTCATGTTTACGTTGTTCAGACATCTGACAATGCTCTTTGTTTATATGCAGCTGGAAAGGGTTCGCGTGGATAAGTATTTTTGTTTAATTTAGAGAAAGACCCGTTTTTCCTGTTTTGTATTGGGGAGGGGGGGGGGGGTGTTGAGTCTACCCCTTAACGTTTGTGGTTCTTCTTCCTGTAAGATTTAAACTTCGATTTATTTGCTGTTTGCAAAAAGTACGTTTCCTTGAAATGCTCTGAGGGATTGAAAAGTTGGTGTAAATTATCAACATTGTTTTAATTTGCCTCGGCTTTATATGTAACAACTCAGGTTATTTTTTTCTTTCTATCTGTCTTATTTACATGCTTTGTTTACATGTTCTAATTGTATGTCTGATGGGGCCCAGACTTAAATGAATGAAATAAATGAATTTATATATTATAAACGTATCCGTTGTTAGTATTTTCATCGGGAGGGGGTGTTCAATTATACGGACCTGTACACGTATGCATTTACTGCCTCACGTCTTGCCTTGCTCTCTCCTTTCCCAGCTTAACACAATGCAGACCTTTATCCCATCACTGACATCACTTCCTCCTGTGGAACGACCCCAATAGGGATCGTGACTTTCGATGTCCTTTTTCCGCCATACCGTCAGTAGCAGACTCTAGATAAAATGTCGACAACGTCAAATTTGACGTAACAATAAAAAGGATTAAAAGAAAAATCAACACGCTATATTTTTGTACATTTTTTTAATGTGCTACACGGGCAGATGAACACAACCCATAGTCTCGCGCGGAAGTGGACGAAATGAAAGAGACGTATTCTGTAAATAGAATTTTTCCGCATACTATAGTGCCTAATGGCGGCAAAACCAAACGAAGCCGAGTCATTGAAGAAAAAACTCTTTTCCTTTCTTTCATAATGCTATGGTGGATGAAAAAATGAAAATGACGAACAGTGATCAATCGTATAAATCCCATGAAGAATACAAAATTATGAGTAGGGAAAGCATGGACCCCTAGACACACCAGAGGTGGGATCAGATATGTGACTGTTACCATTATCTATGCTTTTGATTGAAATATGCAAATCAAAAGCTATTAAGTGTATCACAACTCCATTACATTGAAATGGTCATTATAATTTTGTACGTCCCCAAACTTGATATTGTAAAGTTTTTATTAAATTGACATACATGAAGGGGAGTGGGGGGGGGGGGGGGGGGGGGGGGGGGGGGTAAGGCCGGAATGGGTACTGGTAGTGTTATGATGAAAATAGGAGAGATGCACTGCTTGATTAGATTTGGTGAAAGGAAGTATAATAATGTTGATAATTAAACAATTAGATTAAATCCAATTGATCAATAAGTGTTTATTCCAGAACTAATTATGAAATGCACAGGTGCTGTATGTACTTGTGTGTGTTTGAGCAATTTGAATTAATAAATTGAGGTACTAAATATAATTGTAAAGAATAAATGTGTAGGGGCTTTTTAATCATGTTAAAGATTATATCAAGCTCTAAATTTAATAAGTAAATGTTGTAAAATTCCAACATGATAAAGTTGTTTTGATGGAAGTTTCCTTAAACATGAAGAAGGTAAATAAGCTATTTGGGACCCACTATCAACGATCTACCATATAGCTTTTTTAACCATGGAATTTGACTTGAAGTTGTTTTTTAAAGGAGATCTAATTTTGAGTACATAATGTACATCACATGTAATTTTAATGATTTGATCTTCCATGAAGGCTGACGATTTTTTAAAATCAACATGAAAGACAAACATTACTTCGACTTAAGAAACCGAACAACAAAATAGGTATTTTTACGTAATTTGGTGTACAAAGAAATCCCATAGCAGGAGATCGTAACTGCCTTATCCAGTGAATTTGTTTCTCTCTTCATTTTCATCAGAATAAACATCTTCTATAACTCTGAAATATGTCTGTGGAACGGAAATGTAAGTTTGTTTCAAAATTATTTCAACTTTAGATAATAATAATGATTGATTATTTATTGCTTTCCGCCACACTCAACAATTTTTCAGTTATCTGGTGGCGTCCAGGTTTTGTTGGTGGAGGAGAGAACCCAGATACAATGTACCTGGGAAGAGACCACCGACCTTCCGCAAGTAAACTGGCAAACTTGCTCACATAACGCCGTGGACCAAGATTCGAACACGCGCCGACAGAGGTGAGAGGCTTTGTGATTTTGAGCCCGATGCTCTAACCACTCGGCCACGGAGGTCCCCCTAGATAATAATATCCTGGAAATTGTTAGTAATGATACATGTTACAACCCAATCACTACTTATGGAAATGTGAGCAACCACAGCAAATGATCAATAGTTTGTGGTAACAGAGAGGAATACGTTATTATGAATCTGTGAGAAAGAAAATATATTAAGATCTACCCAGATAAGAATTGAAGGTCAAGGTCATTATTTTAAGGCATGTTGATATGAAAAAAAAATATTTTAAAAAATCCTCCAGTAATATCCACACTTTGCTTATATGTGAAATCAGAGGACACCCTCAATATTCAGACAGGTGGAAACCAGTGTAATTCAGACTGCAACTCAAAATACCAAAGAAAAACAAGGAAGGGCATCGTCAAATCAGCAGCTTATGTGTTGTACAAATCATCCATGAGTCATGCAATGGGAAGGTGACAGCCAAGTATGTAAACATTTCACACTCGTTCCTTGTAATGTCACTTGAACAATATAAGTATTTATTTCAAATATTTTAAAGTCAGAAATTCTGAACAGGTTTTACTTTATAAAGTTTAATTTCAGGAAACAAAGTGATTAAGCCTCTTGAACTTCCAAATAACATTTCCAGAAAATTGATGATCAATGAAGAAATAGCTGGGAATGCAACCAAGATTTCCTTCCACTGAAAAAGGGGGGGGGGGGGGGCACTGTAAAAAGCAAAAGAAGAGGACTTAAAGAACTTCTAAAGTTTTTTTTAAATTACAAAGAAATATATGCTGAAATGTCTTGAAAGAAAACGTTATTGAATTATGTAGTGAATGCAATGTCATAAAACTTTGATTTTCTTTATCATTTTTTGTAAATTACAGAAATGGGAGACAAGCAAATCCAACATTTGAGGACACAGCGGGGCCATCTCATCAATCAGTAGCATCATATCCACCATTGCAGTTGGTTCCTCTCCAACAACCAAAAGATATGCCCACCAATAGAGAACAAATTGTGTACGCATTTTATAATTCTTGATATTTGCATTCACTAAACTGATAATCCATTGATAGTGCATTATTTACATATCATTATTAAGGATAGGAAGTCATGCTAAAATCACAAATATACCTACGTATGGAAAGCTATTCAGAACACAGAAATCCAAGTTTTAGATATTTCATACTGCATAGTTATGTGAGCATGTTTGCCAGTTTACTTGCGGAAGGTCGGTGGTCTCTTCCCAGGTACATTGTATCTGGGTTCTCTCCTCCACCAACAAAAACTGGACGCCACCAGATAACTGAAAAATTGTTGAGTGTGGCGGAAAGCAATAATAATCAATCAATCAATCATACTGCATAAGATTAATGTTGGTAATGGTACTGTGGGTCAGCCATCTTGGATGAGAATCCCATCCTCAATGCTAGGGAAAAGGATTGCAGTTATTCAGATGGACAACAGTGTCACACAGTTAGAATTATTCATAGTGTAATACATGTAATTGAATTTGTGTTACATTATGACATATTTCATGGATCCTTTTATTTCAGTAAACAGATGGCAAAGGTGTTCCTGATCCTAAGATGTATTTTAGAGCATTGACATCATGTCAGTCCAGTAGCAGATTGAGGCAGCTCCAGAAAGCTCAGGTGAAGTGTTTGAACAAAATTTTTCATCATTATCTTTCTATAATACAGAGCGCTACTTTATTTTGAGGTGTACAATTAGTAGGATAATTTTTTTTTTCTAATGTATTTTTTTATTTGCATTTTTCCATTGATATACAGTGTCATAAATCACACAATACATTCAAGATAAATTTTTTTTTCTAATGTATTTTTTTATTTGCATTTTTCCATTGATATACAGTGTCATAAATCACACAATACATTCAACGTCTTAAATCAATGGATTTTTTTCTCACTCGCACCCCACGCATACATACTCACAAAGGTACAGTGTACATGTATATGTATATACACTGAGTCAAAAAAGAAACTTCACATTCTCTTGTCAAGGCACTTAAAACGAACAAGAGATAATAGGATGGTGCAAGTGATTTTATTTCATTGCTGAGATGTGTGTGATGTAATCAATACACTGACAGTGCCACAGATCTGTTCAGTTAGGCTACACGCCGTTCCAAAACATTTGTACACAGAATGTCAAGTCACAAGAATGAAACGTCGAAATGTCTCAGTTCAATATTGAGTATGGCAGCCTCGCGCATTCACCACAGCCATGCACCGTCTCCTCATCGACTGCCTGATGTTTGTGATCACATGGTTGGGGATTCGGCGCCATTGATCTTGCAAGGCAGCGCCAAGGTCCTGCAAATTCTGCGGTTGGTTCCTAAGTTCACGAAGCCTTCTCCCTAGTGCATCCCAAACGTGCTCGATGGGATTAAGGTCAGGGGACCTCGATGGCCAGTCCATGACGTTGATGCCAGCATTTTGAAGGAAATTTTGTGTCAACAACGCGGTGTGCGGCCGTGCATTATCATGCTGGAACTGTAGACCTGGACCATGAGCCGCCATGAAGGGAATGAGTTCAGGGGTGAATACCTGATCGCGATAAGCAGCAGCTGTGAGGTTTCCATGGATGACCAGAAGTCTGGAACGTTTGTTCCCACAGAAAGCACCCCATGCCATGCAACTTCCGCCCCCGAATCTGTCCACTTCCTGCACACAACACTGGGCATACCGTTCATTAGGTCGTCTCCAGACTCTTAGCCTGCCGTCCGCAAATCTGAGGGTAAACCGCGATTCGTCACTAAAGACGACTCGATTCCAGTCTCTCTGGGTCCATCGAAGGTGACGTTGGGCCCACAGCAGACGCTGACGTCGATGAAATGGCGTCAAAATTGGCCCACGAGACGGACGTCGAGCATGGAGATTGGCAGAGCGCAACCGATTTCGGATGGTCTATGCGGACAGCCGACCTTGAAACATCTCAGCTCTGGTTCGTGCAGCCGGCAGAAATTGGTTACGAAGGTGACGTAGGACGATGTTCCGGTCTTCAACTCGTGACGTTACACGTGGACGACCCGACCTTGAGCGATCAGCAGTGGTGCCAGTTTGTTGTAGACGATGTCGCAAGTCATACACAGTACGACGGCTGCATCCCATTGCTGTTGCGATGTCAATAACTGATCGCCCCGCTTGCAACATGCCAACGGCACGTTCACGTTGCACATTTGACAATCGCGGCATTTCAAGTACTGTTACAAATGTGGCTTAAAAGTGTTTTTTGTAATGTTTGAGGCCATGGCAAACATGTGCAAATGAACCCAACTTCGATGTGGAGTTCACAACATTGAATGCACGTGCAAAACCTGATTTGGCACGAAAGGCATTTACACAAGAAATGGATGGCTATGAGTGGGTTTGGCTAACGGTTTTCCAGAGTCGACAGATAGGGATCCCATGTTGGCTACACAGGTGTATCATCAGGGGGAAAGTATTCAATATTTTACAAAATTAATTTTGTGAAGTTTCTTTTTTGACTCAGTGTATATATATATATATATATATATATACAGTTATATATTTCAAAACAGGTAATATCTATAGGTATTTCTTGAGAAAAAGAGCTCTTGAAATTATATTTATATAAAGACAAAAACTGGTATACATATTGAAAACACGAAAAAAATACATATACTTTATAACAAAGTAATGTTACAATAATTCTGGTTCAAAAATATTTTTCCACTTCGTCAAATGGTGTTCAAAGTCAGGTAATTTAGAATTTTGTATTGCTATGAGTCTTTCGACAAAATACTTTGTTTTCAAATAGCACAATAAACCACTTACAGTGGGAATGTTATTTCTATATATACATGAAAAAATGTACTGTTTAACATATAATATAATGAAATTCAAAATACGATTTTCCTTATTGAAAGGCAATTCACCAAAAATAATGTTTATAGCATTAAATCCTACTCTCCTGGAGGTTCTTCTGTATATATGAAGACTAAATCCACTCCACAGAGGAGTTACTTTATCACACTGAAGAAAAATATGTAAAATAGTTTCTACCCTATCGTTGCAAAAATTGCACTTGTCTGTAGTCTTGAGATTGAGTTTTTTAAGATAATAACTGACAGGTAGTAATCGATAAAGTATTCTATACTGTAACCATTGCACAGAAGAATCACCAGTAGTTTTAAAACAAACTTTGAAAATATCTTGTAAGCAAATATCAGTAACTCCAAAGGGAGATAACTCATCCTTCCATTTGAAAAGTGAGGTAGAAATAATATTGTTGTTATTCAAGCAATTGTAAATTGGTTTTGTACATTTTTCATTAAGCAGTAAAATCACAAAATAGAAAGGTAAGTAGGGTGAATAATCTTTTATAGTATTAGTTTTGGCAACTTCCATATGTTTTAAATACCTGGATATGGCACATATCATACTATTGTATTTCATTACACACACATTAGGCATGTTGAAAGTTTGCTGAAAAACATCTTTTGACAGAAAAACACAGTCATTTGGCAAAAAATCTCCAATGTTTTTTACACCATTCTGATACCATTCTTTAAAAAATACAAATTTTTCATTGACTTTGATATTTGAATTATACCATACAGGAATATTACAAAAACTTTTGTTCACTTGTTTAACACTTTCAGTTTTTTTCATGAAGTAAAAACATCACACCAAAAACTATTGTTTTTGGGTACAAGAGTTTTTGAAACATAATCATCTCCAAAATCTAAAATTTTCTTTCCAACATCATGACCATTGTCTATGCAAGGACTGTTACTTATTAACAATTTTTTAACCCATGAACATTTTAGTGATTTGATGAAGTGATCTATATTGACCATTTTAGGCCCCCAGACAGATAGTCCTGGGTGACAACAGCTCTCTTTACTTTATCACATTTTGACTTCCAAATAAATTCGAAGAGATTCGAGCACAATAATGCAATTTTTTCATGATGAGGAGTGGGAAGGGAGATAAATAGATGATTTAATTGTGATAATATAAGGGTTTTTATAATGGAAATTCTGTCAATGGGAGTGAGAATTCGTCGTTTCCATTGCTGAATAAGAGACATAATTTTTGGTAGAATATTGTTATAGTTTATATCTACAATGTTTTCTAGTTCAACAGAAAATTGAATTCCAAGTAAAGAGAATGTTGTAGATCCCCAGTCTAATTTCCATCTTGAATGATGGTAGACTTGACGTGAAAACTTTTTTGAACTAATCCAAATGATTTTAGTTTTTGAGCTATTGATTTTTAAACCCGGGAATTTTGAAAAAAAAAGTCTATGGTATCAAGAGCCGCAAATAATGACTTTGGTGAACCGTCAAGAGTAAGAGAAGTATCATCAGCATACTGAGAAAGTTTGTGTTCCTTTTCATGGACAATGATGCCTTTAATGTTTTTATTTTGTTTAATGAGAATAGCCAAAATTTCAGCACAGAGGAGAAACAAGTATGGAGCAATTGGGTCCCCCTGCCGGCAGCCTCTTTCAATATTGATTTGTTCTGACAAATAGCCACATTGTAAGACAGATGCTTTGATATTTGTATTTAAAATTCGAATCCACTCAATAAAGTTTTTTCCAAATCCAAAGTATTCTAGAACCTTGTAAATAAAAGACCATGAAATAGAATCAAAAGCTTGTTCGAAGTCTATCAGTACTAATAACCCAGGTATATTTTTAAATTCTGTATATGCCATTAGATCGTAGATGAATCTGGTATTTTCGCCAATGTATCTTCCCTTCATAAATCCTGACTGTGTTTCTGAAATGATGGAATTTAGAACTTTTTTTAATCTATAACTCAGACAACCGGAAACAAGTTTGTAAAAGACATTTAGTAAAGTAATAGGTCGCCAATTTTTCAAGTCCTGTCTAGGCTTATCGCCTTTTGGTAAACATGAGATGATGCCTAGTCTCTGTGAAATGGGAAGTTCTCTCTTGGCAAAAATACAGTGAATTGCTCGCAATATGTACTTTTTTAAATCACTCCAAAAGAATTTGAAAAATTCAGCAGTGAATCCATCGCTACCAGGGGACTTATTGTTTTTCAGCACCTCCAGGACTTCACTCTCAAGAATAATATTTTCTAGAGTGTTAGACGTACGTTCGTCTAATTTATTTTCATCATGTGCGTCAATAATTTCATCGAGATCAATGTTGATTAACTCTGAGTCTTTATTTGCATATAATGTTTCGTAGAAAGATTTTACCAATTTCAGAATTTCGAATTGATCATGTATGATATTGTTATCTTTATCAGAGATCCTCTTAATTGTTTTATTAATAAAGTTGCGTGATTCCAAATTGCAGAAATATTTGGTTGGTTTTTCTCCTTCCTCAACCCATCTTGCACGTGACCTTATAAGATGACCTTGCATTTTTTCCTTCCGTAGATTTTCTAGAGATGTTTTTTTTTTTCATTCAAGATATCTACATCTATAATGTCCTCTGATTCCAGATGATCTATTTCATCGTACAGTAATTTTTCAATTTTTCTTTTTGTTTTTTCTTATAAGAAGAGTATGAAATTGTAACTCCTCTTATTTCCATTAAGAGAACCTCCAAAAATGAGCTGTCATCAAGATTTTCGAGAAGTAGATCATCATGGATGTCTGTGTTTCTATAATAACGGTCTTTAACAACATGTATTGTTTGCTTTACTTTCTCAATATATATTTTGTCATGTAGTAAGCTATTGTTGAACTTCCATAGACCACGCCCTCTAACAAA
Source organism: Ostrea denselamellosa (assembly GCA_024699665.1). Taxonomy (NCBI): domain Eukaryota; kingdom Metazoa; phylum Mollusca; class Bivalvia; order Ostreida; family Ostreidae; genus Ostrea; species Ostrea denselamellosa. The sequence continues at coordinate 7,607,301 of JAMZEH010000050.1, forward strand.
AGAGTTGAATTTCAATTCCAAAACCACAATAGAGTGATCAGATCTATATCCTGGTTTGACATTGACATTTTCTACTATGTTCGACAAATTTTCAGAAATAAGAATGTAATCCAAGCGACCTTGTTTTAAAGGATTTCTTTTCCTCCATGTGTATACTTTACTATCAGGGTTCATGATTCTATAGTAGTCAACCAGTTTCAAGTCGTCCGTGACTTCTAATAACTTTTCTCTAGCTTTAGGATTATTAATGTTCGAATAGTTATGAGTATCTACTGAAGGATCAAGTGCAAGGTTTAAGTCACCACAGAGTATATAATATTCATTATCAAATTCCAGAAATGTATCGCGAATTTTTTCATAGAAACAGGGTGAATCAACATTTGGCCCATAAATATTGATAAGAGTAGTTTTGTTTCCCTCAATTGTAAGGTCAAGGGCTAATAAGTTACCATCGCTATCTTTCCTCTCTCCATGTATTTTAAATTCAAAATTGTTATTAAAGAGTATGCATACACCTCTCGAGTTTGACCTGAAGGAGCTGAAAACACATCTGTATCCCCACTGTGCCTCAACAATTGCTTCAGAATCTGATACAAACTGAGTGTCTTGAAGGCAAATTATCGAATATTTTTTTGATTTGTAAAAATTTAATACATCTTGTCGTTTCGAAGGGGTTGCTAAGCCTTGACAGTTCACCGTTACAATTTCGATATTATCCATTACCTGCACCAATAACAATTTTTGCACATTCACTCATACCTTTCATACACATATCATTCATACACAACATAGCTATAAGTTGATTCAAAGTCTAAAAAGTTAGTGACTCGCGATCACATCTGTCAAAGCGACAGGGCCCAGTTCCGAAACCGGACGTTATTACGGCTATATAAATAATGAAATGTAAACACATGGAAACTCTGGTTCCGGAATAAAGATCACAATCCGGAATAGTATAGTTGCTTCACTTTTTCACCTTTTTTACTTTGTTTTCCAAGTCATCTGTGATGTCGAATTTTATGCGTCGTTCACCGATCTTTCCGAAAACAGAACCATTTAAGTACCAAGCACTCTCCACTTCTTCCAGCTGTGATAAGCGTTTGATAAGTTCGACATTAGCCTTGGTTACATCGTCCACTAGCCGGTAGCCTTTGTTTTTCACCTCTGCCCTTTTTCTCATGATTCTGGATTTGACACTTGTGTTCACTAGTTTCAAGAGTACCGGCCTGCTTTTTCCTTTCTCCCCCGGGATCCTGTGGGCTGCTACTATCTCTGCATTTTGTAATTCGACTCCCGCTGTTTCTTTGATAAAGGATTTCATCACTTCCCATGTGTTCTCCTTGTTTTTCTCCGCTAATCCCAGTATCTTGAAATTATATTTCCTAGAGTACTGCTCGTTGTGGTTACTTCTACCCAGCGCCTCCACTGCGACTCTTTCAGTCTCCTCCATGCTGCGGTGGTATTCTCGCAGTTCTTTCTTACACTGTTGTAACTGTTCCGTTAAAGATACGGTTTTCTGCTCTAACATTTCAACGGTCCTCGACATATTTTCCAGTTATTTTGCATATTTTTCCTCGATCGCTTCACTTCTTTTCTCTACTTCCTCTCTTATCTTCTTTTCTAACTGTTCATTGTTCTCAGTGAGAATTTTCTTTATAATAGAGGTGACTAGCGTTTCCAATTGATCTTCCTTAACCGTTTTCTTTAAGTCATTTTTTATCTCTGTAAGGTCTTCGTGTATGCTTTCTAAAGTGACAGAACTTACTTTAGAATGCTTCCCTGGGGATGGAGTAGGGTGTTTTCTCGTCCTGGTAGCGCTGGTTATCGGCATTTCCCCGAATCCCGTGTTGACCATGTAAGTAGTGTTCACTCAGCGAATCCTTGGAATGTTTTTCTATTTAATTCCTGTTTTATGATCATTTATTGGTTCAAGTGAATATTGGACATTTTTGATTTCTTGATAACTACCATTCCAGTTCTTTTCATATTTGGTTTTTAATTTTGGTGATACTGTATAAAAACTAAATGTATATTTGGATGTACCAAAATTGTGAATTTCACAACCCCAGGGTTTTGACTTTAGGGCAAGTCTAAACTAGTCGTAAATATGGTGTTAATATAATATAAATAATATAAAGTATAAATACTTATGGGGGCATAAATGTTATTTAAAAGAAAACATCTTGTTTATTCTGCTGCTGAATATTTAAATGTAGCTTAGATACGAAGAACAGGAGATTATTATAGATTTCATAGTCCTTGGAGGTAGAGATACTTTTAATTAACACTCAGGTTACCTAAATGGCCTGTGGGCCTCTTTATTTGGTCTGCAGAATGCTTGATTTGCGAGAATATACCGTATAATGGGTGTTTTCTGCGGGTTGAAATTTTTGCGATCAGATTCCTAAAACATTGTAAATTATGCTCTGTGTTTCCAATTTCTGCTGTTGAATTATACTCATCTATACCTATATGTATCAATATATATTTTTGCGATCGGATTAATTCTATCTGCAAAAAATGGACAACCACAGAAAATACCCGTTATATAAATGTATGATGTTAAAGTTCAAATAGTGTTAGTATGAAACACACTAGTTACCTGATGTAAATTGGTATCATTGTACCAGAAAATATGTGATTGTGTTAATAATACAAATACTAGAATTCTCAGTATTTCATATTGTAATATTTTTCATTTACATGTATGGTCATTTTTTTAACATTGATGCAATCATATCAATAAGATGTGGATTCGAGTCCCATTTGTGCCATAGCTGCATCAAATTTAAGATGTAAAACTTAGTAGTGATTGTTCCTTTGTCAACACTTGGCATTAAGAAGTAAGAATTGTGGGACATTTGCATATGCCTGTAAAAGCAGAGGTCCCATGTTGCAGCAGGTATTGACACGTTAAAGTACCCTCACTGCTACAGGTATTGACACATTAAAGTACCCTCACTGCTACAGTTCTGATCACTGAGCATAGATCTAAATTTTATGGGATGGTGATTTCTCAGTATGAGTGAAAAATTCGTCATGGGATGTTAAACAAATGAATAAACTTTATTCTATATGACATCCCTTTAAAATTATTATAGTATAGATACTGTTTCAGCTGCATGTATCATTATGTAATTTGCATTGATTTTTTTCAGAAATGTTGGAAGGTGACAAAGATAGAGGAGAAGAAACTAGATGCATTACAGTTCAGATGCTTGCAGAGGATCCTGGGATAAGGTGGCAGCAGATGGTAACAAACAGGAAAGTAGCAGACAGGGTGGACATGAATGCAAAAAGCAATGAGCTGCAGAGACGGCAATGGAACTGGGTAGGACACGTACTGTGGAGTGTAGGCAACCACATCTGTGAGATAGAATTAGTGTGGACACCAGAAGGGAAACGGGCACAAAGAGACCAAAAAACAGCCTGGAGAAGGATAGTAGAAGCAGAAAGAAGTGTAGGATGGAGAAGATGGGATGAGGTCAAGATAGTATCCTTATGTTCCTTCTAGAATGCAGAAAACCAAGTGCTTAGTAATGTCTAGATTAGTGGAAATGGGATGTCCAGTAATATGAATGGATGTGCTGGAACCTGCATGGAAAAACTACTAAGATCATCATGAATTTGATTAATTTGTTCAGTGTTAATGAGTTTGATTTCATAGAATAGGTATTTTTAGACAAAATATATATAAACTACAGAGTTCCTGTACATTTAATAGGTTATGATATGTGTGTGGAAATCGTTTCCAAGATAAGCACATATTAGCACAGTAGTTTTAATGATTTATATCTTGTGACTATGGAAGATAATATGTTCAGAACAGAATGTGTATCCTGAAGAGTTGTTGCCCTTGAATATCATTCATTGAACTGCATGTATTATATACATAAAAAATATCCCTTTTATTGTGTTGATGTTGTCAGTGGGTGAATTTAAGACTGGGCAAAACTATTTTCTCTTTTATCTTTCTTTTAATACTTCTGTGTCGGTGAGAAATTTAAACGGGGTGAAATAATTTGCAATATTATTACTGATTAATGTACTTACTGATATCCTATTGTTATATTTGATCTATTTCAGGGCTGTACATTTTACAATACAATATTCTGCAGTGTGGTATTAAATTCCCCAAACCAAATCAGGAGTTATTGTAATTAGCAGCAAGTTTATTATGATATGCTATGGGGATTGTTAATTTGTTAAGAAACTTCACTGCATGTTAAAATGAACTTGTTTAACTTAAAAACATCTTACAATAAGGACTCTTGATTAAAGATTAAAAGTATTTTTGAATTTGTGTCTCCCAAGGAATTCCTTATAAACAAGCTTTACTTCATCATAATTACAGTATATAGATTCGTGTGCATTTCATTTTATTAAACTTTCTCATTTTATTACATTTCCTGCAAGTTGCTATGAAAAAAATTGATGGTCTTTAAAAGCATTGATATAGTGAAAAGCAAAGATCCAACTGTCATGCAGGAATCTGTGTACTAGGTTAACAAGGGCAGAGGTCATGTGGTACCGCATTCTGTTGCACAAATAGCATCAGGACATGTCCTCACAACCTCCATGCTATGTCCAGGTAGAACACCTGTAGCACAGTCCTTTCTCCCATTCTATGCATGCAGAGGGATATCATAATTCCTCGGTGATATCATTGCCAGTATCGGCCACATAGTTTTTCATGTTCTTGTAAAGCTGCCACAGACACTAGTACTTGGCGTGGTTCCAGAAGTAATTTAGTGCACAGGCACCTGAAGTGTGGATAGCATGTATAGGTTTTACTTGAATTTTTTTCCGTCTACCCAATGAAAAAAAATAAATATTTTAGCACCAATTAAAATTTCAAAATAGGTGATTTCCCCACCGATCACCTTTATAAATCATTCTGAATGGTCTGTTTCCAATTTCTGCACGCTTTTGAGAAAACGCATCCCACAATTCAACTGATTTCCTGCTCAGTTTCTATTGTTTTGATCTCAGTTTCTGTCTCAAGTAATTTGGTCACAATTTCTTCCTCAAGAAGCATACTTTAAGCTGGATTAGTGCAGCGTGACCTACTCTAGGGTATAAGTAGGTCAAACAGTTTTCCGAACTGTTTAGTATACAGATTTATTATTTTTATTATTATTATATTGCCCAGAAACTAGGTCACAAGGTTCCTCTCGGAAGAATTATAAATTCAGTTTACATTTCAGCCGAATTAGTGCACCCTGACGTATTTTAGGGCTAAAAGTAGGCCAAACACTTTAATGAATACAGATATTGCCGAGAAATTTTGTTACAACTTTCCTCTCCACATAGGAATATTTACATCAATAGAAAAAAAACTTCACACTTTTCAAAAAACAAACAAATTAAAATCGAATTACGTCATTTCAGGTCCGACTTCAGTATCATAATATTCATTTGTCACATCTGACTCAGAAATGTTATCATTTTTTTCCTCTTGAATTCTTAATGCACAAGTAATTTTAAAGAGGAATTTAGCTTATGCTTGTATTTTTTGTAAACTTTAATCAAGGGGCACATAACTGCACAGATGTACATTTCAGTGTATATAACGCGTTCAACTATTTGAAATTTTTATCATATGCATATTCAGAATAAATGTATCCAAAATAATTATACCAATACATGTACATGTAATTCAAATTATTAAATATTAAAAATTTTAATTTGAAAACTGTTACCAATTATTTTCTATAAGAAAATATTTATTTTGCGTTTAAATCTGATAGGGGAATGCCCGCATTGTTTAATGATCATGATAACTTTTCATGATTATTTATGGTACACGCAATTGTACCCATTCCGTATACTCTTTGATTGATTGATTACTTGATTGTTGATTTCCACCACACTCAACAATTTTTCAGTTATCTGGTGGCGTCCAGTTTTTGTAGGTGGAGGAGAGAATCCAGATACAATGTATCCGGGAAGAGACCACCGACCTTCCGAAAGTAAACTGGCAAACTTTCTCACATATATCGGCGCGAGCGGGATTCGAACCCGCGCCGACTAGAGGTGAGAGGCCTTGTGATTTTAAGCGCAATGCTTTAACCACTCTGCCGCCCACGCTTTGAAGACACCTGATAAAAATTCAACAATTTCTACAACTTATATTAATGGTTTTCGTCGGCGTGAAGGGGTCATCGACGTGGGAGTAAGCCGGAGGAAACCTTCGTATCCTAGTAGGTGTCCACAATATCCTCTCACATACAAATACTGTCGATCACGGGGATCGAACTCGGGTCGCAGCGATGAGAAGCGAGTGTGTTAACCACTACGCTACCCGGACGCCCTAAATATATTAGTTTAAGAGTTTCCCGTACTTGAATTTGACATTTGTTCAAAATCCCCTATCAACAACAACAACAACTACTACTACTACTACTACTACACACACACACACACACACACACAGACACACACACACACACACAGAGACACACACACACACAAATCCCACTACACGAACTTCTTCCTTTCATCAACAGTGATATTATTGGTTTTTATCTATTTATTCATTATTTCAAAATAATTTATCTATTTTCACATATTTTCTTCTTCAGTCAATTGATTTGCGTTCACAATCCTGGTGAAAGTAAATTTGGCTTTTACCCCCAAAATAAAGATATGCTCTGTCGTGTCGTGGTGAACTGGTAATTTGTCTGTAAATTTAGGGATTTGAACTGTGCATCCATGTACATGTACAGCTTTATAATATTGTGTCGAATCATGAGCGATGTTCTGTCATGTCCACTAAGCGCCATGTTGACAAACAATGACGGACTAATGCGCAAGTTCCGAATGACTGCGGAAACGGATGTTTTGAGGGAACGGACGATGAGAATCGAACACCTTTGGACTGGGAACGGAACACTGACTGTTTAAATAGAACGGTTCTTATCGGTAACAGTTTAAGTGGTGTAGTAATATGTTCCAGGGTCTGAAGGTAAGTATATTCTCCCTACCTTTTATTACGAATGATAGATCTTACTAGTGCCCCCCCCCCCCTATTTATTACTTTCCGAGCATGCACATTATTTACTTTCTTTTCCATCTAAACATCATTACAGGCAAACATTGTCTCTCCTCCCAATCCCGTAATAATTGTAGATTCTTTTCTTTCTGCTATTTTTGCAGCGTCATAGCCATGTATAATGTTGATTGAAATATTGCCTTTGGTGTTTACTGTCGTTTCCAGACTCATCGGATCAAGATAACATTTATTTCATAATTGTGTATTTCTCATTTGATTTATGCTACCATACTGCATGTTCAGCGCCTTGTATGTATATATATATAGACACGTATCATATCTGCCCATATCGGATGCAAACGTATCATATCTGTCCATATCGGATGCAAACTTATCATATCTGTCCATATCGGATGCAAACGTATCAAATCTGTCCATATCTGAGCACACGTATCATATCTTTCCATATCTGAGAACACTTATCATATCTGCCCATATCGGATGCAAACGTATCATATCTGCCCATACCTGATGCACACGTATCATATCGGAGCACATGTATCATATCTGAGCACACGTATCATATCTGCCCATATTGGATGCAAACGTATCATATCTGTCCATACCTGATGCACACGCATCATATCTGAGCACATGTATCATATCTGTCTATACCTGATGCACACGTATCATATCTGTCCATTTCTCTATCAGTATCTGTTCCTGCATCATTGATTAAACGGCCACGACAATATCGCCAAATAAAAACATTTTTCAGTTTTATCACAAGTAATTAGGTCAAAAATCTGTATCAATTTGTATGATGCCTCTTTTTTTTCTAATTTTCAATTTATTTAAAACTCAATTCTTAAAATAATCCCTATCGCATAGAACCATACACTTTACTGAATAGTCTTTTAAAAATAGAAATGGCATTCTTAGTGAAAAAAACTGTACAGTAAAGGGTTTTATTTCTTTGTAAATATTATAAGTGCACGGATCATTTTTATCGTGTTTTTACTACATCGAAAAGTAATTTGGTGCCGAAATTTTCTTTCTGTGTTCTTGGCGTAGATGATGGGGTTGTTTTGAAAACATCCAGGTAATGATTCGACAAATGATACGAAGTGTGATCCTGAAATGGCATGTTAAATATTAGACACAGTACAACAATAAGTTTTTGAATATATCCACTGATCCATAGAAACTATAACCTTTTCAATTTTTGCATGCATCTGAAATGACAGGACAGTTTCACGGGTTGACATTTAAAGATAGGGATGGATTAAATGATGAATTAAAATTTATTGCTTTTATCCATTCACTGTCTTCCTGTCATACATATAGATTTACAATAATATTCGCATTATACCTACTTTCCAGTACTAAATTTACTACTTTAAAGTAACAATAATATAGATATCTATTTGTGTATACATATATACTAAAGTGGAAGCATTTAATTTTTTTTTTTCTCATTAACATGAATTAGACTAAGGTTTCTATAAAATTAAATATCTAACAGAAAAGGGATTTAAACGCACTTTGGAAAAAACAAATTAATCTTAAAGTTTGAACTATATGAACCTGTAAATATACATCTCTATTTCCAGCATTTCCTATAAATCAAGGACCAGGTGTTAAGAAAAGAAAAAGAAATACTGCTTAGAGTACTACTACAAAATTTTTCAACTGAGATAAAGCAATGCATATATTATTTGAAATTGATCATTTAGCACTAAGGCATGACTTTCAGAGCATGAACTAATATCATGCAAGATTTTTTTTAAAACCAGAGTAGACCAAACACACACAACAAATGTGATAAAAGTCATTTGTTTATGTCTTTTCATGTAATGTTTGTATATGCATATAATAGAGTCGAAGCATTTAATATTTTTCTCACAAACGTGAATGAGAATAGGGTGTCTGTACACGAGCTGTGTTCATCCATTGGGATTTAAATATACAATTTAAACTCTGCCAATTTCTTTTATTCATATTGATCATATTATTGAAAGGGGTATTTCAGAAGAAAAATCTCTCCCGTTATGGATCATAATATCGACCATTTTTCCCTCTCTTAAATGCAGCGAATGTCATACATCCGCCATTGCTTCCTAAATTTAAAAAAAAAAAAAAAGCAATTGATGTCCGAAGGTCATAGGAAATCGTTCTAGGTAATTGTGATGGTTTTGATGCCCATAAAATGAAATAACGTTGAGGATCAAAATGGGCTATTGCGGTACTGCGACAGCTTGGTCAAAGTTTGGTTTAGTGACCCAGTATATCGGACTGGCGTTGTATCTCCCGGGATTTAGCACCATAGGGTGGATGGCTACAACGACTGTTCAAAACAACCTGGACGTTATTGTCGGTCTATTCCAGATGAAGGATTGTTCCTCGGGAAGTTGTGCAACACAGGAGGTCTCATCTGCGTTTCAAAATAGTATGTATTTCCGATTTCTTTCTAATATTTATCTACTTTTTTATTATGAAAGAGAAAGAGAGAGGAGAGAGAGAGGGGGGGAGAGACAACCTGACTTGTTCAAAGTGATTTTCTTTGCTATGAAATAGAAAGATAGATAGACTTAAAGGATGTTTGTATTGTATGGATATGAGCAGAAAAACAATAGAAGTATGGGGAAATTTTGCATTATCAGTGAACCCCGTTACGCAGAAATTACCCGTTTCTTCCCTATAATTTGAATTACATGTAAGAAGTAAATTCACCGCTTAGTTTTATATTTTGTAATTGACAATGTGTGACAAATTCATGCCTTATCGTACTTGTCTCTCCGTAGCTGTAGGCGTCGACCTCTAAACTTGTGTTTCTCTTGCCTCTCAAAAACTGAAGACATATTGAACGAAAACTTCTTGAAGTTCTATTCAATGACATCACGAGAAAGGGTCAGGGCACATCTTTCGAAAGTTGGGTTTTTGTTTTATTTTTTGTACGTTCGAGAATTTTCACTCATACTGAGACGTAACCAATTGTAGATTGAAAACCACAGCTATGTAAATATGAACGATTCTATGTAAAGAAGAAAATAGACATGCGCAAGACCCATTCTGAGCACGTTTATTTAACTAATATGTATATCTGCGAGACCGGTAGATCAAACGAAGCAGAAGATAATCATATTAAATAAATACGGGCTGTAATCAGTTCTTTTGAATTTTGTTAAACTGAGGCTGAAAATAATAAAATGTTGAATAAACAAAAATAAATTTATATTTTTTAATAAAAAAAAACACAAAAGAGACGTATTCACTGTCACTTGTTTCACTCCATACACGAAACAAAAATCATGAATGCATATCAAACAATTAACACTTCTAGTATCTGGTTTTATTTTTAGAGAAGTTTTACAATCCTAGAAAGTATCAGATATAAAAACAAGAGTTCTTACGCAGTATTTAAAATAGACAAATTTTAGAAAAAAAAAAGTTTCCAGATTCAATTTTCAAAAACTTTTCATTTAGAATGCGTTTGGGGCACTTCATTAATTTTATTTCACGGAATGCTCCGGAAAGACACTTTGTTCTGTTGATTTCCCCGACATGACGCTTTCTGACCCGGGATATTCCTCCGCCAGGTTCCACAAGATGTAAGACTTAGTCCCGGACTCCAAGGTTTCCCGCTCTCAGTCCTCTCTAGTGACTCACACCCTTTATATTCTACCAAATATTCGCATGGTCTTCTGTACAGCTCACTCTCGTATTGTTCGCCCTGCCTTTGACCGTCAAAATTGGATTTGATTTCTACTAGTGCACTGCTAGGAACACTAGCCCGCCTTGCAGAATCCTTCCTTATTCAATGGTTACCCATTTCAATACCAGTCCTATACCGAATTGGACAATTGTCATTCTCAGAACGTGTAGGATCAGCAAAAGTGGCATCCGCCGGGTGTCCTTACCGTACCCAACTGATGACGAACGCCCAAAATGATCGCTTTTGTACTCTCGTTTAAAATATCGTTCACCCGTACGATAACTCATTCGCAACATAATCAAATCAAACACAATTTAACAGCAAAACGTAAAAACTAAAATACGCAAAACTGAATCAACTTCATAACAAACGATTGATTGATAGTTGTTGTTTTCCGCCACACTCAACAATATTTCAGTTATCTGGTGGCGTCCAGTTTTTGTTGGTAGAGGAGAGAACCCAGATACAATGTACCCGGGAAGAGACCACCGACCTTCTGAAAGTAAACTGGCAAACTTTCTCACATATATCGGCGCGAGCGCGATTCGAACCCGCGCCGACTAGAGGTGAGAGACCGTGTGATTTTGAGCGCGATGCTCTAACCACTCGGCCACGGAGGCCCCTAATAACAAACGACCACATTTATTTACCGTTGTCAATTGTGAATAAGTCAGCAATGATGCTGATTGGAATCCTACTGTGTTAGGAAATCCGACACCTTGTTATTTTCCCCTGCATTATGTCGTACAATGTACTTGTATTCCTGTCACTCCAACGTAAGACTGACTCCATGGTATTCAACCACTGTAACGCACAATGATCCATTTCGATGTAAACATTCCATCTATTAATGAATCTGCAAACTATTCATGACCTGCCAAAATCTTTCTCAGTAACCTGATAAAGGTGGCAGCTAAATTAATCATACCAAATGGCATCACAGTAAACTGACAATGACTAAAAGGTGTAATGAAAACACTCTTTTCCTTCCTGTCATCGTGGAAGCGAACCCAGAGTTAGATCCAACTTAATGAGACACTTTGCCCTGCTTAACCTATCAATCAACACACACACACCCTTGATTTTTCTACACAAGCCGCTGTGGATGGTGGACATGATTATAACACTAGTAAACAGAACGTCTGTGCATAAAACACGCGATTGGATGATTGATTTATATGTAGATTGTTACACATGCGTTACATGAGAAGAGAAATACTCCATATACAGAAAAATGATAACGAACAGTGATGAATCTCAATGAATACAAAATTAAGAGTTGGTCAAACACGAATCCCTGATATACCAGAGGTGGGTGTGACCGGTCGACAGGGGATGCTTACTCCTCTTTGGCATCTGATCCCACCTCTGGTATATCCAGGGGTCCGTGTTTGCCCAACTCTTAATTTGTACCGTATAGGAATTATAAGAATGACCATACCTTCACCTTGTCATTTAGATATTTTTTTCCTGTACTGAAGTTTCGGTAAATTCTCAATCAATGGAATTGTAACGTGTAGAAGTTCAAATTGTCCGTCTTTTACTACTGTGAAGTTTTTCTACTACTAATGCTCATAGTTTATTTTCGACATAATTTTCAAGCTTTTATTCTTCTCATTTATTTTTTCAATACTGCTCTCCCATACAGGGGCGTCCACAGGGCGGGTGGGGGGTTGTTGTTAGTCACCCTATGTATCTTTTATTTCATTACAAAAGTGGATTTACAGCCCCATTCTACGTACCTGATTTCATTTATGACAAATCATTTTGTACAAAACTGATTGATTTATTGTTGTTTTCCGTCACACTCAACAATTTACCGGTCATCTGGTGATGTCCAGCTTTTATTGTTGGAAGAGAGAACCCAGATACAATGTATCTGGGAAGAGACCACCGATCTTTCGAAAGTAAACTGGCAATTTTTTTTTACATATATCGGTTGCGATTTTGCAAAAGAAAAAAACTAAACCGTTATTTGCAGATGCAAATATTTCGTATACGAGCTTTATCTTGAGAATTAGACAATTTTTTGTCATATTGTTACAAAATATGGTGTTTGAGTAAAAAACGACAGACAGATTCAGAGGCTGAGAGAAACTCTATTGAAATTTCCAAAATCTAAAGTGATATATTTTATTTTATTGTTTTTAATAGTAGATACGCCGATACTAATTGCATTATTACCGATATTTACGAAAGATTAGCATTTCATAATAGCGAGTGATTTTTTCCTTATCACAGTTATAACAATTAATGTTAGTGAATTACTCATGATATTTACCAAATATTACGAAAATCTGCAAACCATAGATGTTGTCCTACAAACATTAAGATCATATGAAGTGCGAAAATTGGACCTTCTTTCTGTTATCGTAAAATGAAGTTTACTTCAAACCTATGGCATATGCACTTTAGTTTATTTTGTAATTTTTTCTGATATGCCGAGAGAAACTATTAATCCTTCACTTAGATTGCCACTACAATAGGCATTTCACAAATGAAGACGATGTCCGCCATTTTGAGTCACGAAGGCGGATCATTGAAAGTATCACGCTGGTAATTATGATATATATATATATATATATATATATATATATATATATATATATATATATATATGACTCAATTCTGGGCCTTGTCGGGCATATAACTCATATATGACTCAATTCTGGGCCTTGTCGGGCATATAACTCATAACAATGACAAAGAAATAGACAAATTAAAAAAAAAAGAGCTGTTAAGAAAGAAAACAAAAATCATGGAAATCCAGAGTTATATACTACACATTTTACACTGGAATTGTATTTCTTATTTTGAAAATTGTCCCCTAATGTTGATTATTGTTGGTCATTATCGGTAAAATTTTCTTTAAAAAAATCGTTATATATTCGGCCTACTATATAGCGGGGAAAAAGTCATCAAAAATCAGTTTGTTAAATTGATGCCAAATACGCACTTGTTAATATTTTATGTTACCTGTCTCAACACCCTACTCGAAAATTTATATATTTTTTTTACCCACAAACTAACGAAATCCACACGTGATTGTCACGTGTGTAAAAGGCCTGGGTGCATCTGTAGCCTCTATTACTAACATCAAATAGTTCCTTTGTAATGTATAAATTACACAGAATTTCCTACTCGGGGGTAAATTGAGACCAAAAACAAAAACAGAAAAAACAAAACAAAACAAAAAAAAACAAAAAACAAAAAAAAGAAATAAAAGAAACTGAGAAAAATCGCGCATGTTTAAATATATAGAACTACAGTGCACTTTTAAATTCATTTTGATTACATATACCAGTGTGATCCACATGACAAAGGGGGGTTACTCAGTTTTGCAACTCTCCATTAAAAGAAATTCGACTTGTTCAATATGAAAACGAGATTTAAGGGAAACAGACATTATTTGAATTCCATTCACTTTCCTTTTAATTTATTTTCCACATGGGTAAAAGTGTATGACATGATTTGTAAATATCGATCAAGTATAAAAGACCTGTTAAAGGTGCGTCAAGCGAAAAATAAAATAAATGAATGTAAATAATTAAAAATATATTTTAAAGAGAACGATGAACAAGTAAAGGAAAGACTGTTGCTAGTATATGCGTAGGCAATAGCACATTTATTTTATTTGTGCATAAATCTGGCCAAAGTTCGCACATTTTCGGCAAAAATGGGTACTGATAAGCTACAAAAACATGGTTTAGTTCTAAATTCCATGGTTAGAATTTAACAATTTTTCTTTTATTTTCTAGATTTCTTTCTATTTCGTTTAGGGTCGGATATACCCAGACACATTTAATTGAAATGGTGAAAGATATTTACATAAAGCATTAAATCCCCGAGCTAAAAAAAAAAAAAAATTGAAGTAGTTTCCTTATTTTCCAACGTTGTCCATAATAACGTTTACATGAAAACAACAAGATGTAATACAAAATTAACGTGTTCTGACAATGGCATATTGTGGACATTTTACGTGTTTAATTTGATCAATTTTGAAGACAGAACATTCTTTTTATTTTACGTGTTTAATTTGATCAATTTTGAAGACATAACACGTACTCCTTTTGTCATCTTTTGTGAATACCTGTCAGTTTATTTTGGCATCATGATACCGTTTTTGCCTTCAACGTGTTTGTCGAGGGTATCCGTTGTATGAAATAGCAGACAGTGCAATGGTTCCTTCATTGGCCTGGCATTTCCCACATTTTTTCATACTAAAATAACGTTGGTGGACTCAAGATCAGAGTTGCCCTTGGCAAACAGATTGCTATAGCTTTGCAATAGAGTTTGCATAACGCCTTTCTGTTGTCCTGACAACTCTTCACTGCAACAATCAAGAAGATCTTCCAGTTGTTCAATCAGTTGTTTTGTCTTCGTCAAGTTCCCACAGAACACTCAGACGAAATATCGGCCAAGTGAGTACCCTTTCAAATTATGCATGGCTCCTCTGTGATATTTTGCATGCGGACTGGTGCAATACTAGCAACTAACAATCTACCAACCACAGCAGATATGGCATTGACGTTTCTCCCTACAGACTCTTTGATGCTCTCACATCAACAGAATCGTTCGCCTTCAGGGGAGGCAAAGTTATCCTGGAATTAATACCTTTGTTTAATATGGCCGACAGAGTGAAGTATTTGTCCTGGTTCAGCCACAGTGGCTCAGCTCTATTGTAAGCCTCTAATTCAACATTGAACTTGTTCGCCTCGTTGAGATAGGTAGGTCTTAATTGTTTGATACGCGTCCACAAACTGGGTCTTTGACCGGAGCTGGTACGCCAGGTTTGCAAGCCTGCGGATGACCCTGTTCTCTGTCGTCACCCTTTTATTTATGCCCTATAGAGCTCTGTCCGACACGGAGGTTAAAACCTCTTCTCTACTACGTTTACAAGTTTCGTATATTTAAGTGTCTTTCGTCTTGGCAAATTACCAAGAACACCAACTGTTTTATCCCGCAGTGACATTGTAATACACGTGCCTTCACTTTTCTTTGTCTAACCAATCAAACAACACGACTTTAAAGTGACTATGTTAATTCTGCCAAACAATCGTTTCATCATAATTGGCTGGTTCCACCTGTATACAAATCGCTTTGGGTAGCACATCATTTCTATGTGTGTCAAGATTTTCTCGTTTGGGAGAGAACTTTACCCCTGAAGGTCGCCGTGTCGTCACTCTTGACCCAAATCGTCGTCATCGTCATCAATATACCTTGAAATTTTTAACAACGTTTCATCACTGTTACTAAGCATACTGTCTTAGGACTGGGTCTGATGATGCGCTTTGTCTTGGAAACATGGTTGGGCGCCCGGTCTCCATCCCTGAGATGACTGCTTTGTCTAGCGCATGGATTTAACTGATCTTCAGAAGAGCTTGGCGCGCTTCAAAATATACAAATACGCAGCGTATACAAATGACCTACTTAATTTTCACTCTGAACGTCAAATGTAAGCTTGCCTTCTATGGATTCACGAAACCTCACTCAGACCCAAGGCCCAAGTCTGCAGAGCCTTCATGAAACCTAGTCCCTGTGCGGAGGCTACCACACCTCTCGCGGGAGAATTGTACAAGGAGTACCAACACCACTTCCAATCTACGCTTCATGAGGATACCAACACCCCGTACCTGCAACTCTGCCAAGGAGATACCAACGCTCCGTACCTGCAACTCTGCCAAGGAGATACCAACGCTCCGTACCTGCAACTCTGCCAAGGACATACCAACGCTCCTTGAATTCACACAATGTCTCTGACACTTCTTCAGCCCAACGACACTTCTGCACATATTCAGCGTTAGTGAGGAACCCATCTACAGAGGAGACTCTCTCTCTCTCTCTCTCTCTCTCTCTCTCTCTCTCTCTCTCTCTCTCTCTCAGGCCGATACACATATTACACCGTTAACAGGTCTTAAAACAAATAATCCAGAGAGCCACAACAAACGAACCGTATATTATCTGCATATTCAGCCTCTAACTTTAAAGTGAGATTTTTGTACTTGGTGAAAAGGGTGTACACGTCGTTAGTTGATAAAATTACAACCCTTTCCTTGACTTAAATTCAATAGATATATGTACAACAATAATTCTTACGAGGTGAAATCACTGAAATATGAATGAGGAAAAATATTATACATTTTTTACATAATCGGGCAATGATTTAATGGGACGTAGTATTGTGCAATGCTACGAAATGGCGTTCCTCGTCACAGAATGGTGTGTTAGTACTCAATTCACTTACGATATACAACAAGAAACACCAGTAACCAGTGATTACCTTGAATTTGGAAAAAATAATTTTTTTGGTATATAGGAGTTTTCCAATTCCTCAAGACAAAAAATCTGGGCAAATGCACTGCATCTGAAAAAAGTAACTCTTGCTGAAAAAAGAATTCTAACATATCTTTTGTCTATCTGCACAAACTTTGCCAATCCGCGAACACGAAAATATGGCATTTGCCACAGAAAGTAAAATTCCTACATATATGTAGGAAACAAAGTTTTATTTTCCTTTTACATATTCTTGCAAACTTGTAAGCAGTTACGTGGGGTTTTTTTCCTTTCATCAAACCACAATGCGTTCCAAAACTGGTCAACACTTATCTTTACAATTTCACAGCCTCGTCATGTGCTATGCTGAATATTAAACGGAGCTTATTATTTGTAGTGTGTATACACACACACGCACACAGACAGCAGACGACTTGGCGAAAAGACAATTGCGAGACAGAAGAATTTTTGAGACAGGACGAATCTTCTTGACCAGAAGTCATCGTACGATATCGGCAACATCAGCCATTTCTTTCCACTCATTTACTTAGCTGCAGATTGCTTGCAGAAGACAATAACAATACTCGGTTAAAAAACTTATTATACTTGGAGTCCGACTCTTGCAATTTTAGAAATTTGAGTTATCGTTCTTTCTTCTTCAACAGCTGTATATACGATTATGAGTAAAGTAGCAATACATTGTGAACTTTAAATACAAATCATTTTCTGCAAAAAACCATAGAATCTGAACATGTCGTTCAAACACATGACACCGATATATATATATATATATATATATATTGATTGATTGATGTTTTCCGCCACACTCAACAATTTTTCAGTTATTTGTTGGCGTCCACCCGCGCCGACTAGAGGTGAGAGGCCTTGTGATTTTGAGCGCAATGCTCTAACCACTCGGCCACGGTGGCCCACGGTAATATATTATATTATATTATATATATATATATATATATATATATATATAAGGTGGATGTATACTCGTGTATCTTATTGTTAATAACAATAATTTAGTTTATCACACAACAATACCGTTTCCGGGTTCATAACGCCAAGGCTCGGGAAATGTTAAATCTGGCAACTCATTTCATAAGTTTCAAACGACATAAGCACTCGTTCAAGATCCTCTATTTATGATTTATTGAGTGTTCGTTACCATGGCAACCGAACCTGACCTCAATAATGGTTATTTTGAAAGGCTCATTTTAAAGAAATATACCATATTTCTTATGAAGAAAAAAGGAAATGCTTTTAACTTTATATTATGTATTAGTGTTCTAAATTGATCAAAAATAATAGATTCAGATGTACTGCGTTAGGTGTTAAAAGCTGGTAAATGTCTAAAAATAGTCAATTTTGTGTTACCATTTTCCCCACTATTTCTTTGAATTTATCTATTATTCCAAGACTGTTTTTTTTAAGAAAACGTCTATCCTGTCACACAGATTCCCAACATGTGTATTTCAGAATTTCGGAGAAATTTGAGAATAAAAATGTTCCGGAATATCCCGAATTCATTATAGATTTAAAGCATTATATCATAACATGTGTTAACTCAGTGTATAACACTTTGTATGCAAATCAACATTATCCTTTGGGATTGATTTGATGATTACCAAAGGGCCTTATTCTCAACTGAAAGGAATGTCCTTTTTTTTTTTAATTTCTCCAAAATTCTAAAAAAAAAAAAAAAACAGTCTTGGAATAAATAGATAAATTTTGTATTTAGAAGTTGGTATGATACAAATCACTAAAATGTGATCCATTATACTGACGGTGTATCTACAAGTGAAAGCCTTTATACAACTTGAATACCCCCCCCCCCCCCCCCCCAACAATATAGAAAACTAATAAGGAAAGACCTTGTCATTGTTTTTGTTTGTTTGTTTGATCAGATGCTCGGGATGCAACGCTGGGCTTCATGATCATTGTTCTGATAGCATCCGTTGTTACCACCGTCCTGTACAGCACCTATGTTGCCACAGACGCTGCAAGATACAGATGCATGATCATACTCATAATGTGCTTATCATTCTCTGCAGGTAAATCAAACCTTTGACACTAATTCTGTTTTGACAACTAACTATATATAGATTTAAATTTTCATATGAATGCTGTATAATCTTAAACCTTCCCTTTCAGCTCTTTTCGTTCTGATTGGGGCCATTGCCTATGCTGCTTCTGTGCCGACTGATTTTTACTCGTCCTATTCTGTCGGACTCGTCTTAATGGCCGCATTTTTATTCGTTTGTGCCGGATGCATGTTGATTCCAGATATTAAAAACAAAGTTTACCGCCGTCAAACTCGTACACATCTAAGAACTCCTTCCACTCTCAGTTTACAATCGACCGAATCCCCTCCCCCGCGTTATACCTCTAGAATGGACTCCCCCGTGTACAAGACTCCTCGTCGACCCCAAGGTGTCTGGGTTTACAAAGAGTATGATGACTATCCACGCACACCAAACCAACGACCCCCGCGAAGGGAGAATTTAAAGGTGATTTCTACTCCAAGACGTCAATATGTCCGGGAGCCACTTCCGTCAAAGATTTCATATGTCACACCTCGTCGTTATGGGACTCCTCTGTCCGTTCAACGCTATTGATTACAAAATCAGACAGAAAATGGGCTTGTTTCTCGATAGATTTCATAATACAGATATAACATTTCGCACTAAAAAAAAAAAAAATAAGTAAGAATATCCAGAAAATTTCTATTCGACGCCGATGAAAGAGTCGATTTTTAGTCCAAACATAACGTCTGCGCTTTGTGACGTCACAACGACCTCAAGTAGAGAGGCAACAACGAAGACAAGAGACTAATTAAAATACCTAGGTCATAACTGAAGACTTTTCGAGCAATCAGATACAAATATCATTCATCATAACATGACTTGATGCAAGGATAGAAATGCGTTATAATTCAATGAAATCGAGTTTGAATGGCAACATCCTTTAATTAGTAGCTTGGTGGGTTTTTTTCATCAGGAATCATATGTCATATATTGCACTGTCATGTGATTCAGCTCCCTATGAAATGAATTAGAGAAATCATAATGCATGAAATAGAAGACTCGCTGCATATAGGTTTACAGCATCTCCCCTAAAATATATGGAAACATTTCAACGTTCCATAATAGAAGAAACTGTAATAAAACGTTTTACGTTATACGCTATTATTAGCATGTACAACTGGAAGATTCAATACGTCTACGTTAAAAATGTAAATGAATGCTGGTCTCGTGAAGAATTCTGTGGAGGTTCCTTGCATATCGCCATCTACAACTGTTCTTTCCCTGCAAGAATACAGCAATATGAGATCTACATCATGCACAGAATTTAAAAGCAAAACATGACTTGTTAAACCCTGCACTGTACAACCCTGTCTTGTAAAACACCACACTGTAAAAACCAACATTGTAAACCTGTCCTGTAAACTCCTGTATTGTTCAAGCCTGTCCTATAAAACCCTGCATGTAATACCCTGCCCTGTAAAACCTACACTGTAAAACTCTGCCCTGTAAACCCAATACTGTAAACCCCGCCCTGTAAAACCCTGTGTGCACTGTAAAACCTGATGTAACTGGAAAGTTTCGTAAGGGATAAATCTTTTCCCCATAAGCTACAGTTCTGCAGCTAATAATTTAAATGAACCTTGTAGATTGATATTTCAACAAATATAAAATGAAATTGTCCTATCAAATACAGTACTGTATAAAATATCGAGATAAAGAAACTTAAACGGTATAATATGAAAATAGATTCAAATAATAGAACCTACCATTGTACAAAAATCACTTGCTAACTAATAAAGATGAATTATCATAGTGTCATGCATATCGCTTTGATAACACACCGGTCGCGGTAGCTCAGTGGTTAGAGCGTTCGCCTCGTAACCGGGAGGTTGAGTTCGAGCCCTGCTCGCGTCAAACCTATGACGAAAAATAGGTAGTGATTGCTCCTTCGCACTTAGAAGTGAGAATCACGGGTCTTTCGGATACGACCTTAAAAACGGAGGTCCCGTGTCACGGTAGGCGTTGGCACGTTAAAGAACCCTCACTGCTACGGCCCTGAGCGTTAAGCATAGGTTTAAATTTGTGGTACTTCACCTACAGCTGGTGACGTCTCAACAACTGATATCATAACAAAATCTGGCACGTAATACTACATTGGATGTCGACTCCTCATTACAGAAGTTCATATCGCCTCTGTACAACAGATACAGGTATATCGAACGACACACCATTAAAAATTAAAAACTCTATACAAATACAGCAAGTCATGTTCACTGCACAATTATGACTATAAACACAAATTATCATTCAAAAAGACCATCTACCTAATGTCACCCAAAATTACAGTTTTAAACAAATTAATAGTACTGGTCATATTTTCGTCGATCAAGTATATTCCAAGATCAACTACAGCTATATAAACAGTGTTCTGTTGTGTACGACACTCTGGAATTTCCCTAAGAATGATGGCATACCAGATTTGCCTTTGGTTCCTGTCAAATCGGAGAGCCCCCCCCCCTTCCCACACAAACACTTGAGAAATGTGCCTCAAGTCAATTACACGTGTAAGTATAATTACTGTTCAAGAACATTTATCTACAGCGTAGTGATATCGCCATCAAACCTCGTTATATGACTTCCAGTTATAAACACACAGAACCATTGAATATTTATAATAACCCATTCTTAACCAATCCAATCTCTGAGTGAAAATTCAGTTTCGTGGTTCAACAACTACAATATTGATCTACAACTCGGCGTATTTTGTTCTGACTTTAAATTTGAGACATATACTACAACTTATGTATTCCTAGACTAAATTTCTCAATTTGGGATCTTTGCGAATGTTTAGTGCCAAACAAAGTGCATTTATTTAATGTAGTGCCAAACAAAATGCGATTTATTTATTTTCAATGTAGCGCTGAAAATGTACTTTTAATATATTCGATCAGTGCGTACCATCTATTCCAGATACATTAACAAAATCAGGTACTCTTAATACAATTCATCCATGACTAGCAGATAAACATCATTAAAAATGTTTAGAATATCAGTGTATATGTAACGTGTAGAAGAAATCAAAATTAACGTAAAATTATTTTTAAAAATACCTTCTTCGCTAGAAATGTAAATAAGAAGTATTCATATCCCTACGCTAGCTGCGTCATCAGTCTTTTTCACACACAAAAAATATATCGGTCATTCTTCGATCCCCCCCCCCCACCCTCCCCATAAATATTGATTTTCAGTACAATTGTATTACTTTGATGATTATTATTTGTTATTTATCAAACAATTTCTTCTGATTAATCATAAATTTTGTGTTTGTCTTGTTAATGAAGGAATAATTATACAGCACCTGCACAAAAATGAGGTCAACCTTTTCTAATCACACGTGTGAAGACCCAGGCTATTTGCTGCAGATGTAAATTTTCTGTTGTTTGTTCATTTTAATAAATTTGTTATTCATTTAGTTTTCATTATCATTACAACATCTTAATCTGTTCAGCGAACATGCATACAGACATGTGATAAATTGAGAACACAGGCCTTGTTTGATTTGCCAAACTCTCTGGATTGCTTCTGACAAAAAACGTAGGTTAATTTGTGCGTTGTTTGCTAGTGATGCGATACTGGTGACCGTATTTGATACGGATATGAAGAAGTATACACTAGTTTCATAACAGGTGCAATTTTTTTTCTTAATGAGCACTGTGAAAATTCGAGTAAAAAAATCATGTCAAAATCTTGGATATGGAGTAACCCATAATGATTAATTTGTGTTGAATAGACTTAACCACAAATTAGACATTTGAAATCCTTCCGCCAGAATGATTATACAATATCATCATGATGAAAAGGGGCGTCAAAAAAGACCATTTAACGCTCTGCCATTATGTATTTGATATACTAACCAGAAATATTTTTTTTAAATTACCGCATATGGAGGAAGAAAAATACAAAGTCTACCATGAAATAAGATATTATTAACTGTAACCGGAAGAGTATAACAGGGGCGGTAATTCAGGTGACCGAATGCCCCAAAAAATCTGTACACTGACCATAGTAAAAGTTCAACCCAGGTAATTTAATTCCTGATATATGGTCTACACATCGGAATGAAAATACCAGTCAGAAGGGTTGAAGTGGGGGGGGGGGGGTATCATGAAAGAAATATTTCCGCAATTCATTTAATTTGTTAATTAAATGTAAAGCAGTTTAATTATTAAAAGAGTTTGATTAAAGACTTTATTATTATTTACACTGCCAGTAGGTAACATTATCCATTGTTGACCATTGCTGTACGATATGAACCTACATGTAATTTAGATATTACAAGGCTTTTTATTGCATTATAATGAAGGGTTGTTAATGAAATATCTCCATACCGTTTTGTGAAGCAGTTTCTAACGCGGGAAGCAGATGTACACTTACTTTAAAGATGTACAAGTATGAGACACCAAGTATGGCTATTTAGTCATTAAACTTCTATTTTACCAATGAATATCATAAATGCTTACTCTTTATGTTCCATTTTGATCTGGTGGATGTTTATTGTTTTAATGAAATATACCAAACCATATAACAGTCCTTTATGTAATTTGACTTATCAACATTTAAATTTTATCAGCAGTCAGTTAAACAGGGTATATATACTCTGCAAAAAAAGAAACGCATAGCCCTTTTGAAATTTTAAAAATGCAAATTATGTATTTTACCAGGTAAACTGAAATGGTCAATTGAGTAATTGATTTTTTACAGGTAAGTATGAAACTTTAAAGGTCTGTTCATTTGATTTGGCTCTCTGCCAAATTAGCTCGGCGACTCTCTAAAATTGCACATCACCTCTATCGCCATGGAATTTGACTTACGTTTTTCACGAGAACTTTGTGCTTAATTCAACCACTACATTAAAGCGTATAAAAGGACGAAGTTTGAAGCTTGAATTCATCATAACGTTAAAATGCTGCCATGCCAAGGTTGGACCCTGCTACTCGAAATATCGTCATTGGCCGTCTCCAGGCCGGAGTATCCCAAAGTGAGATTGCACGAACTGAAAACGTAAATCAGAGCACAATTTCTCGGCTGTGGAACAGATTCCAGCAGACTGGCTCTACTAATGACCGACCGAGGAGTGGGCGACCTCGCATTACGACTCCTGGACAAGATCGCTACATCCGGGTCTTTCATCTACGGAATCGAACCGTTGCTGCAACAGCTACTGCAGTCGGAATACCTGGATTGAGAAGAATCAGCTCGCAGACAGTCCGCAACCGACTTCGACAATATGGCATTAGACCCAGAAGACCGTATTTTGGAGCAGTTTTGACACCGTTACACAGACGAGAAAGAGTCCGATGGTGCAGCAGATTGAGGGGCTGGACATTCCGCAACTGGCGTAGAATCTGGTTCAGCGATGAGTCCCGTTTTCTGCTACAGAAACGTGATGGAAGAATCCGTGTATACCGGCGCAGGAATGAACGTTTCTCTTCCTCGTGTGTCCAAGAAGTGGATAGCTTCGGTGGAGGTAGCGTCATGATGTGGGCGGCGATCTCTAATGACCGTAAAACAGAACTGGTACATGTCCCGGGCAATTTAACGGCTCAAAGGTGCAGAGACGAAATTCTCCAACCTCACCTTATGCGCGTAATTGACCGACAGAGGGAGTTATTCCAACATGACAATGCTAGGCCTCACACAGCCCGCTTAACAATTGACTACCTTCAGCAGAACAACATTAATGTGCTACCATGGCCTTCCAAATCACCGGATTTGAATCCGATTGAACACTTATGGGACCAACTGGATAAACGTGTGCGCCTGCGCCAACCTCCGCCTCAGACCCTCGATCAGCTCCGTCAAATGTTACAACAGGAATGGCGAACAATTCCACGCAATAACGTAAGAACATTGATTGACTCTATGCCAAGGAGATGCAGAACTGTGTTGGCAGCTCGAGGTGGTCATACACGGTACTAACTTAAACGTGACAGGAAGTGTTCTTAACTGTGATGATCTGACTTTTTTTTCACCAATATCTAAGGTTTGGACTGTAATTTTTTTCAATTGAAACAATTCTAGTGAATATCTACATTTTTTATTGTAAAATCATAATCCAAAATACATCTACTAAAATCTTAAAAAATCCATTATGCGTTTCTTTTTTTGCAGAGTATATATTTTCCATAGAAAAAAGTAAAGTGTGAAATAATGCAATATAGTTTGATCCCCTATAATATGAAGAACCACTGGAGATACAGATAAATTATCACGGAGTGCTAAAAACCAATCAGTTGAACTTGCATCTATAAATGAATGCGCGGAAAATGGATTCTTTCGTGACGTCATGACACAAAACAAACCTGTTTTACCTACATCTTTAAATATGAATCCGTCCTAAATTCGACCAGATAGGATGCAAACAGTTCAAATATTAACATTTTTGCTATGAATTTAATTTAATTTTTGATTATTTTTAATAAGAAATGTAAGGCATAAATAAGTTCAACTTTCATTTACGAAGTAAGAAAGTAAGTAAATTTTATTTAAATTCGGCACTGTGTAGCAACAATACAAACAAGTTAAAAGATCTCTTTAACCAACTATCACCAACGAATATACCCGTGCAACAAAGATGAGAATGTAGAACACACAATACGCATTTATATGTATGCTATATAAATAAAAATTTTCAAAAGTTAAGAATTCAATACAAATCAATAGATGCATTTGCCTATGAAATTTAAGCGATACGATTATTAAGAAGCACTATAGAAGTTAAGCTAAAAATAAAAAAAAATATAATAAGTAGATAAATATAAATAATGACAACAATAAAAAAAAACTTCATAGCATTTATGTCCGAGTTTAATAATTTAGAAATGTTTCCTTTTTAGATTTTGACCCACGCATCACGACCTCCCTTATTAAATGCATGAGATTGACAAATACAACACCTCGCAGCATCTCATCTGATAGCATATTTTCCAGTTATTTACAAATTGCGATCGCTGAAATATTAACTCAGAGCGTTACCATCATGATTTTGTACAGTGCAATATCTCAGCCCTCCGATTTCCTCCACGAAGGAATACGCCACTGCTACAAGAAAATTGTTAATAACTTTAGAGAATATCAATGGATATTTTTAACTTACATTGCGATCATCATTTAAGAGTTTTTCTTTCCATTCTTGTCAATTAAACAAGTCTGTCCCCTATCTATAGATACTATATAAGGCGCACATATTGGAGGAGGCTCTGAGCCATGTAGAAAAATACCTTTGTTTAAATTTATACATGCTTACATTTCTACAAAGCGTAGGGGGTGGGGGTGTCTGATTGTCTGACCCCTCCCACCGTTATTTACTAATAAATAGATATGTGCGTGTATATATACACGCTCAGTATATATATATATATATAAGCTGGCCCACTTTATATATCTAAACATTTGTTGTGTTTATGCCGAGTATCTCAAATTTTAAATAACCTCGTCCAAAAAATGAGAATAGAGACGAAATGCATCAAACTGTTTAACCTCCATTAATTTCATTACCTGCTCTCCTATTCAGTTATTCAAAAAAATATTGATTTAGTTATATGATTTAAAGTGGCATTATTTATTAATATTTAGAAGCACTACATTCAGGAGTTTTGTTGAACATGATATTCTTTAATCAAGTTTAAAGATTTCTACCTTCATTGTAAAAAAAGATATGCTTATATATAAAATGAAAACGAGATATACACCATAGAGTGCGTTTATTTATTGCTCTACATGTATATGTACAATATTCGTTGAACTCAGCAATGGCGCTGTTTTACTGCAATACTGTTAATATTCAGCACTTTGCGTATCTACGACAGTATCAGTTTTCACTGATCTGTTCGTCTGTCTTTTCAAAGTCATGGTAAATTCCCGTATTCAACAGCATTCAATTTTTTTCTTGAACTTTCCATATCATCGCTACAATTTCACATTTGAATTCAAACTGCGAGAAATTTATATGTAGTTTCTAATGCTTTTGTAGAAAGACTGGATTATAATTCGATAATATAATGAGCGCATGTCGTCATAATTAAAATATCATCAAAATCGTGACGTCATAATACATCGAACAATAACGTGACATCATAATACATTGCTCAGTCGGTACAGTATCAACGAAAGCCGCATTCCGAGATCAAGAAGGAATTTTTTCTGTTCTAAAATCAAGCTAACCTTAAACGCAAAGATGACTGAGAATATTGCCGTAAATACGACTGAGGAGGTTGTCTGGGTTCAGTTCACAACCCACTATATAATGCACAACAACCAGACTCTGGCCATCAGCGGATCGATACCACAGCTTGGTTCGTGGAATGTTAAAGGAGCTGTTATAGCAGGTAAATTCACGTGTATCATGTTTGCCGCGTCAAGTTTTTCCCCTCCGAATTAATCAAACCCTTAAAATGTACATTACATATTAATTACTTTGTGAAATCCCTCTCGGAACTTCAATTTTGGGTGTCAATGTGTTGTTTTCCCAGATAAAGGAATAAATAACTTCAAGAAAAAAAAAAAAAAAGTGTTGAAGGATTTTTACCTGAGTGTGTGTGAAAATCGCGGCATAATTATGCGTTCAAAAACACAAGGAAAGTTACACATTGAATTTTCTTGTAACGTTTTAATTGATCAAAAGACAGCATTACATGTTAACCTAGTTATCAAATGTCGGCTATTTTATTATTTGCAATTCCTAAATGTTCGCAAACAAAGTTCATATTTCATACAAAGGCAAGTTATTAACAAAAAGTACCGGTACACAGATAAGTTGGTCATGCGATCAGATAGAATCATGCTACACGCATGCGGATTTATATAAACGTACAGAGGTAATGCTTTCTGTCATTACAAACATGACTGCTCTCTGTGTCATTTGCACTGCAACACGCAATATATAAATATCTGTAGGACAACGTATGAATATCTGTAGTACAATGTATAAATATCTGTAGGACAACTTATAAATATCTGTAGGGCAATGTATAATTATCTGTAGTGCAATGTATAAATAACTGTAGGGCAATGTATAATTATCTGTAGGGTAATGTATAAATATCTGTAGGGCAATGTCTAGATATCTGCAGGGCGTCTTTCCTGACTGCGTAAGATTTTTTTTTCCTTCCCAGTCCAATCATAAAGCTTCTATGTGTCCTATTGTTGGGGGGGGGGGGGGGGGGGGGGGGGGCTGGACGTTTTTTGAATATAGGGAATTTTTATGTGTTGCCTTCTTCCGTAAAAAATAAAATATTTGTTGTCATTGATTTTTTGTAATCATAGTCTATTGTGTATACAATTAATGTTTTTTTATTACCATAGCCTTTCAATTTTACAAACTTTTTACATAAAACAATGAATTATGTCACATGACGCGTTTGTCATGAAATTGACATATAATTGTTCAGAATGACGAAAAAAATATTGTACAAAAGACCCATTTGGCACAACAGTAGGTTGTACTTGAAACATTTATCACAAACTTCATTTTATTATGTTGAAATAAAGCTTTAATCACTTTTAAAGAAATTTAACAACATTTTGGGGATTTCGGAGACTTTTTTATTTTTAAGGGGGTGGTGTTTGTTTGTTATTATCAAAATTATTGTTATTTTTCCACGTCCCATATTTTTTTTTTCACGTCAGGTAGAGACGTCATCAGCAGTAGGTGAAGTGCAAAATATTTAGATCTATATTTGGTACTCAACACCATAACTGCGGGGATTTTTAACCTTATAACATGCCAACGCCCGCCGAGATACATATCTTCGCTTTCAGGTGATAATCGAAATACCCGTAATTTTGACAAATGACAGTTATTTCACGGTGGTTAACTAACTGAAGTATATCTCATGGTGCCGTGACTCTCACTTCTAAATGCCGATCCCAGCGAAGGAAGAATCACTATCCTAGTTTTACGTCTTATGTTTGCGCAGCCATTTCACGAATGGAGGTTCGAAGTCACAATTAACCTCCCGGTTACTAAGCGAACATTCCACCACTGAATTCTACCGCACGTGCTGAAAAGCAACTAAAAGCTTCATAGTATACAGGTAAAAGTAAATTTACCCGAGGGTTAGTGAGTTTGAGAGCAACCTTAGTTGTCCTTGTACAGGCATTGTCTTTAATAGATAAAAATAATTAAAATACACCTGTAAGTTACACCTAATTTAACAGAATACTATTGTTTGGTTTTTTTAATTTCCTGTGTCGTACTGTACATTTTTAGATTTAAAAAATCTCACACACGATATTGCGACGATATTGGTATGTGTTATGAACGATACATCAAACTGCAACTGAAGATACACACATATGCATATACCAAAAAAAAAAAAAATGTTTTCCGCCATCCTCAACAATTTTTCATTTTTCTAGTAGGCGCGTGTTCCATTCTCGCTCGCCTATATATATATGCCAGTTTACTTTTGAAAGGTCGGTGGTCTCTTTCCAGGTACATTGTATTACATCTTCTACCTCACTATCATTATGGGGCTTTTAACATTTAACAAAATGTAAATAATAATTTTAAATTTAAGCCGTGGGGATCCGGTTAGAATAGACCCTCAGTACCATTTGCTTGTCGTAAGAGGGGATCAAATAGGGCGGTCCTTCGAACGAGACGGTCCCGTGTCACAGCAGGTGTGGCACGAAAAAGATCCCTCCCTGCTTAAAGGCCGTAAGCGCCGAACATAGGCCTAAATTTTACAGCCCTTCATTGGTAATGAAGACGTCTCCATATGAGTGAAAATTTCTCAAGCAGGACGTTAAACAATATACAAGCAACCTTTTAAACCTAAAATCCAAAGGCCTAGATTGGATTCGAATTCGAATCATAGACCTTTCGCATGGAACTGAGATGAAATTTTACCCATGTCCATAATATATCATATTTTAGACACTAACTCAGTTATCATTAACATATTTAATTTTTACAGCTGAAAATCCGGAGCATTCTGGGCAATGGATGGCTGAGGTTGAAATTCCCGCTCATTCGAAATTTGAATGGAAGTGGGTTGTGGTATCCAGGGACACCAAGTCTGCCTGCAGATGGGAAGA
Source organism: Ostrea denselamellosa (assembly GCA_024699665.1). Lineage (NCBI taxonomy): Eukaryota > Metazoa > Mollusca > Bivalvia > Ostreida > Ostreidae > Ostrea > Ostrea denselamellosa. The sequence goes on from JAMZEH010000050.1 coordinate 7,637,416, forward strand.
GAGTTCCAATAGGATCACGGAACTCGAAGGAAAATGCTACAAATGCCACGCCCCCTGGAATGGTAATGCGGGATACGAAATCATCTCAAAATTTCCAGGTATGTATGTTTCAATTGTATGCCTATCCTGTTGTGATATTTCGATTCAACCTAAACATTATTACGTAATACGAGTTTCTGAAGTCTAGTTGTAGAACTGTAGCTCTGTAGTTAACTATGGACGGTGAAGCAACAGTGTTGGGTCTTGGTAATGTACTGATATATATATATATATATATATATATATATATATATATATATATATACATGCTCAACATCTCAAGTAAGTGAATTTACTTATTAACATTATTCTGTATTTATACGCGAATTTTTTACAACTGCAGGCGTTTATGAGGAAAGGTTATCGTTACATTCTGTAATGACAAAGCATTCTCGATGTAAATACTGTGTGACGCTCGGCATATTTTTACAGCTCTAGATGATAAACAGACAGACAGGACTGAAGATAATACTGGAGGAAAACATGTCTCATCCGCATCTCTATATGGCTATTTGACCGCATTAATGTCCATGACATGGCGTCCTTTCCAAAGTATCAAAACTAAAGTGCTGACATTTTGTCGATCTTTAGGACAGCCAAGGACGACGCTTCAGGAAGGGATTTCAGCTTCGGTATGTAGCGACTTTACTAAAAGCACCTGTAATGATGAAAAATCCAATAATGATATAAATTTTCTAGGTATAAAATAAACTATTAAATGATGTGAAATTTATGTACATGTATCATATATAATTCACTAAAGAAATTCACCAATGAGAAGAAAAAAAATCCAGTAATGATCAAACACGTTAAACACTACAGTAAAACACGGTTATAGCGAACCTTCTTTAATGAATTTACTCTTACGGCAAAGTGACCTTCATACCATTTTCTAAAAAAAACCAAAAAACACACCATCTTATGAACTTATTGGATACATGACCAAAATTAATAACGAATCAAAATATCTCGTCCCTTGCATTTGGTATATCGGGATCGGGATCGTGTTACGATCCAAAGGCTGTAAAGAAATTGCATTGGAATATAGGGAGTCCCGAAACTCGCTGGCTGATTGTGTACCTGATTACGTCAATGTCTTCTTTAGGGGGAAACATACTGTTCTGTACTTTCTCTGCGTCTGTCACGAAATCTTATGAACGCTTCTCCTCCTATATGGCTTACCAGATAGACTTGATACTTTGTACAATACTCAATGCGTCGGGACATGAAGATCCAATTCTTATCTTTAAAGTTATAGTGGATCTAAGAGGGGTGGAGGCTGTAAAATAATTTGTGAATACTTCTTGTATACGGCCTATCAGACACCCTCGATATTTTGAATCATACTAGTCTGATGCTTTCCTAGTTATTTCATGATGTTCACATTGTTCTGATCCAGGTATCTAAAATTATTTTTTATTTTACGGTGGATAAAAGAAGAATGTTTGATAGATTTTTTCATGCACAAGGGTATGTTCCCTTTCCTACTGGTACTTCACCATAACAGTCATTATTTTGGTATCATATACCACAACGGTATTAGTCACATCGATGTTCAATCTTATTCCTTAAAACACAAAGTGCAATTTATCATGTTCATGATCATGTTTCTACTCCATACCAAGTAGTACATTAAGGGGAGAGGTGTCATTTGGTGCACGTATAATCTGAGAAATGGGGGATATATTTGGTTTTTAACAAAAACAAATTGTATTTAATTTAGAATTTCAAGCTCATTAATCAGAATGAAAATATGTACTTTGGAAGTTTCTTAAAAAAAAAATCACTTTAGATCAATGCTTTTCCAGTTCTTATTTATTTTGGTAGTTCCTCCTCACCGTGGCAAGTAAAACTTTAAAGTCAACTTCTCAGTGTATATGGCCATAATTAAGATGTGACAAAGATAGAGGGAAATTTGTTGAATATCGAACATTGCATTAACAGTTAGTGGACCTAGCGACTAACGTAATCTGGCCGATATATTGTAATAATACTACAATATGACATTTAAAATTGTAACTTATTTTTCACTCATATGGAGACGTCACCATTGCGGGTGAAGGGGCTGCAAATTTAGGCCTATGCTCGGCGCTTATGGCCTTTGAGCAGGGAGGGATCTTTATCGTGCCACACCTGCTGTAGTACGGGGCCTCGGTTTATGCGATCTCATCCGAAGGACCGCCCCATTTAATCGCCTCTTACGACAAGCAATGGGTACTGAGGATCTATTCTAACCCGGATCCCCACAAGGTGTTATATATATATATATATATATATTCTCTCTCAAAGAAATTTAAATTTCTTTGAATATCTTATACCGGAGAGTGCAATTTTAATTTAAATGAAGTTGGATATCTCTCGATCTGTCTGCCCGTCAGTCCGTCTGTCTGTTATTGCGCTTGAGGTTTTCCGGACGGTTTCTTAAATTTGATGAAGATATTCAATTGAAATTTGGTATGTGGCTTTCAAATTTCGTTACATTTGACGAACCTACTTTTGAATGAATTATCCAACCGACAGGGGACTTTGTATTGCCTGTAATACACTTAGAATGCTTGCTTAATTTATAGTAGCTCTGATTCAAGAATATAAACACTGGAATTTAATTCAGTTGCTGGATGGATGCACGGAATAATCGAATCGTAAAGCACAGCACATAAATTAATGTACACGCTTATTAAATAAAAATCTATCAATGATTCAAGATCCTCAGTACCCCTTGCTTGTCATAAGAGGGGACTAAATTGGGCGGTCCTTCAGATGAGAGCGCAAAAACTGAGGCCCGTGTCACAGCAGGTGTGGCACGATTAAGACACCTCCCAGCTCATAGACCCTGAGCGCCGATCATAGGCCTAAATTTTGCAACCCTTCACTGGCAATGGTGACGTCTCCATATGAGTGAAAGATTTTCACGAGGAAAGTCAAACAATATACAATCAATCAATCAATGTAGTTTAATCAACTAGAGTGAAAATTGATTAATTTTCTGTATATGATGAACCGGACAGAAAAATTCTTACCTAATATAAAACAACTTCCGACATTCTTAATCATTTTACAATTCGTCACTGTTTATTATAATGGTATGTCGGTAATAATAATTTTTCATTGGAAAAGAAATGCTTTTGTTAATGCAGCATTTATATTCTATTGACACCGTTATTGTATTTCATATCATCAGTGGATATTATATCATTAGTGATTTCTATATCATTAGTGGTCTTTATATCATTACTAGATTTTATATCATTAATACACCTGTATCTTTTCTGACATAGACGGCAAGCACGTCGCCATCCAGTGCCGTAGAGGTCGTGGACGGCAGTTCTCAGACAATGAAAACGGTCCGAGAAGTAGCAACACAAACGTATGCAAAGAAAGGAAGAAAACTACAAACAACGTTAGAAAAATACCAAAGAGATGGCAAGACTATCGCAAAAATCTACGAAGAGGAACAATGGTTTTAAAGACCGATTTTTTCTATGTACCATTTGTTCATCCCGCATTGTCTTTTAAATTTTTTTTGTATATTGTTATGCATACCGCAAGAAGTCCAAGAAAATAAATTTGCGGCTGGCACACTTGATTTGTAACGTGTTTGTTGGTTCCGCATTCTGTTTTACTTTCTTTGGATAGTGTTATAGATGTCACATGACAATAAATTGGCGCCTCGCTAACGTCTGTTTGGAATGCAAGCGCATTTTCTGGAGGCAGTGATACAGTGCTCGGAATCAGAATCAAATATGTCATTCTGTTCTCTGAAGCTTTGATTATAGGTTATAGGAGACGATTTTTAACACTACTTTGTCTCTCCGTAATTTTCAACTTTGTTTCTTCGGGATCCGGATTTGAAAAGGTCCTCAGTACCCCCTCGATTTCTTTCACAGGTGACTAAACGCGGCGATCGTTCAGATGAGGCCGCTAAATCTGAGGCCCCATGTCACAGCAGGTGTGATCTCTCCCTCCTCAAAGGCATTAAGCGTCCAGTATGGGTTTAAATTTTATAGCCCTTCATCCGCAAGGAGACGTCTCTATATGAGTGAAAACTCCTTGAGCAGGACATTAAACAATATACAACCAACATAGACTCCTAAAAATGCGTTTTTGTCAAAATTTAAATCGATATTGAATCCAAGAACTCTATAAGGGCAAAGGTGCTCGGAATGTTTTTGTTTGTTTGTTTGTTTGTTTGACGTCCCGTCGAGAATTTTTCACTCATTTTTTGTTTGTTTGTTTGTTTCACTTCCCGTCGAGAATTTTTCACTCATATTGAGACATTACCAGGTGTAGGCGACGTCCTATGCTTAGCGCTCAGGGCCGTAGCATGTAGAGCTGTTAAACGTGCCAACGCCTGCCGCGACACGGGACCTCCGTGTTGAAGGTCATATCCGAAAGACCCGTCATTCTCACTCTTAAAAACGGAGGTGCCGTGTCACGGTAGGCGTTAGCACGTTAAAGAACCCTCACTGCTACGGCGCTAAGCATAGGTCTAAATTTGTGGTACTTCACCTACAGCTGGTGACGTCTCAGTATGAGTGAAAAATTCTCGATGGGACGTAAAACAAACAAACAATCAATCAATCTCACTCCTAAATGCCGAGCTTCTGGCGAAAGAGCAATCACTACCTATTTTTACGTTTAAGGTTCTACGCGGCCATGTTTGTTTGTTTTACGTCCCGTCGAGATTTTTTCACTCATATTGAGACGTCACCAGCTGTAGGTGAAGTACCAAGAATTTAGACCTATGCTTAGCGCTCAGGGCCGTAGCAGTGAGGGTTCTTTAACGTGCCAACGCCTACCGTGACACGGGACCTCCGTTTTTAAGGTCATATCCGAAAGACCCGTGATTCTCACTTCTAAATGCCGAGCGTTTGGCGAAGGAGCAATCACTACCTATTTTTCGTCTTGGGTTTGACGCGGCCATGGCACGAGCGGGGCTCGAACTCACGACCTCCCGGTTGCGAAGCGAACGCTCTAACCACTGAGCTACCGCACACGAGCGGGGATCAATGTTACGACCTCCTGGTTAAGAAACGAACGCCCGACCACTGAGCTACCGCGACCGATACATGGTGTATATATATATATATATATACAACTGGTTGATCATTATGGTAATATTTCATTACTAGTACATGTATAGGTGGTGGGGTGGGGAGAACACGAGAGTAAAGGTTCAGATTCTCGGCCAGTGCTGGAAATACTATTTCGATGCAATTGGGTTGTTAAACATTTTCATCAAAATATTCTTTTTCACTTGTAATGGTCAAAATCTAATGTGTTTAAAAGGTTTCACAAACAAAATTCAAGGTTATGTATTATGACAGAGGCCCGTTACAGAGACTTAATAATTTCTTAGGTAAACAAAGATTGAGGTATGTTAATGTTTACAAAGTTTTGAAAATGTATGATATTTAAATGATTTAATTCTTATAATATTCTAGTCTCTGATTGGTCATATTCACATTGAGGAACGGTGGTTATTTTTGTATCACCCGGTTTGGTATAGGGCCCTACCCCCTTGACACTCAGCTGACGGGACTATCCCACCCCCTAAATTTACATCGTAGCACTGTTTTGGGCCTTCTACGGAATATAAAGGCAACGTGTGCAATAAGATATTGCGAATCGGTATTATTTTCTCGTTTTAAACAACAATATGTTACGATCGAGGGGGAGGTTTACTTCATTCAACCAAAAATTCGTGCGTCACATTTTATCAGATGACGTCACCTCACATTGACGCTTGACAATGTACTATTTTGTGTCGGATTTAATCAATATCAGCAACATTGGTGCACGCAAAGGTAAGTTTTCATGTGGTGGCAATTTTTATAAGTTTAAAAGCCGCAAATTATTGCATTGAGGACTTGCTTTGGGTAGGTCGTCAATAGTGCAATTTCCCGTATTTTCTCAATATGTCGGAGGAACTTTAAAGTCGACCTTTAAACGGCAGCAAAATATGCATCGCATGTATCTAGTCTTGACATATTTTTTTGTTATGAAGTTCATAGTAAAATTCACCTTCAACCACTACGTTTACAATTTTGATAAATAGGTTTCGTAGAACCTCGACATGATTGATTATTTGTTTGATTTACGTCCCGTCGAAAAATTTTCACTCTGGACACGCCACCAGCTGTAGGTAAAGTACCACAAATTTAGACCTATGCTTAGCGCTCAGAACAGAGTTTTACTGCCGAGCGTTTGTCAAAGGAGCAATCGCTAGATCTACGATGTTGACGTCTTAGGTTTGACGCGGTCATGACACGATCAAGCTCGAACTCAAGACCTTTCGGTTACGAATTTATACACGCCATAATTTATATAGAGTCTCGCACACACAAACTTATCCAAGAGAAGACCAACAGGCTTCAAACATACTGACATCAGGTGGGTGTACGTATAAATACCAAGAAGACGGAGACGATGACTCTTAATGTGGAAATGCGTGTCCCGGTTAAGGTCGAAGGTGAATAACTACGTTAGACAGACAACTTCACGGAAGCATCAGTACATCAGAGGGCGGCTCAACGGAGGACATCCACAGCAGAGTGGGCAAGGCCAGGAGAAGATTTAAAGAAATGGGTAAAATCCGGAGGTCTACCCAGTACAGCACCAAGCTGAAGCTATACCAGAGCTGTGTTGTGTCAATCCTCCTATATGGATCAGAATGTGAGAGGATTACAGAGAAAGATCTTTCCTAATTATGAGCAATCCATACCACATGCCTCCGCCGAATGCTTGGGATAGTGTGGCCAGATAAAGTAACTAACGCAGACCTTATAAACAGATGTAATCAAGAGGACATGGGTACCATCATTACCAAACACCCATGTAGATGGATTGGACATGACCTACGAAACAAGAAAACCGGCTCAATAACAAGAACAGCATTGCACTGGACCCCAGAAGGCAAGAGGATGAGAGAGAGGCCAAGATCATCACGGAGAAGCACAGTTGAGAGCGAGATGAAAGCAGACCTGGGGATCATTAACGAGGCTGGTCCAGGAAAGGCAGGAGTGGAGGAAGTCTGTTGCTGCTCTACACATCATCGGTTGTAAAGGATGATGATGAATTTATACAGAACGTAGGGAAGTCCTCACTCCTTTTCACTAGTAAATAAATATATTTAGATATACACATTCAGTAGTAGATAACTATCAACCGGTTGCGGTATCAGTGGTTAGAGCTTTCGCTTCGTAACACGGAGGTCATTAGTTCGAGCTCCGCTAGTGCCATTTCCACGTCAAACCTAAGACGTAAAAATAGGAAGTGATTGCTCTTTAGCAAAACGCTCGGCATTGAGAAGTGAAAATCACGGGCCTTTCGGATATGACCTTAAAAATTGACCGAGGTCCAGTGTCGCGACAGGCGTTGGCATGGTAACCCCCCGTTCACACATAGACGCCGCTTCTACTACGATCAAAAATTGACCGAAAACGTGGTAGAGTCTTCATAAGCGCAGTATGATCGCGGCTGGATCTTCATGATCGGGAAGCTCTACGCTCTCGCCACGCTTATTTTGAACATGTTCAAAACAAGCGTAGCGGGATCGTGGCCAACAAGAATCGGAGTAAAGTCGTAGAAAGCGCGTAGTAGAAGCGCCGTAATCGTAAAAGCAGCGCAGTGGCATCGTAGTGAGATCTTCATGATCGTAGTAAAAGCGTAGTACAATCGGCGAACTATCGAGTACGCTCCTACAACGCTCTTACTACGTTCCTGCTACGACCTCACTACGCTCCTGACGATCTTACGAAGACCGACTCTGACCTTACGCTGATAATACCACGACCTATTATGCAACCTTTTCAAAGAGCGGCACTACCTTTGATGATCATTTGCAGTTGAGACTTCGAAGCTTACACATCTTTTTATTACAGTTGCAAAAATTGAAAATGCCCCGTCAACCTCGTAATAAAGGCCGTGGAAAATCTACGGCTGCAAGGTCTGGTACTCAAGTTCTTGAAAATACAGCAACAGAAAATACTGAGGGAGGGAAAGAACATGGCGAGCCTTCAACCGTTGAAGCTGGTGTCATTCCTTCCACAGAAACTCCTGATCCTGATGACCACTCTATTGAATCTCAATTTGAAATAAAAGAAAGTGGAAATGATTTCCAGCAGAAGCGCATGAAAGTGCTGACAGATCTTACGGATGATCAGGAACAGACTATGGTTGAATGGCTTAGCGCACATCCAATCCTGTACAACAAAAAGCTAAAGGGGTATAAGGAAACACAAAAGAAGGAATATCTCTGGAGGGAACAGGCCAATCTGCTTGGTAAAGACGTTGAGATTATTAAAACCTGGTACAATAGCATTCGGACAAGGTATGGGCGGCTGAAGAAAACGCGATCCGGTGCCCCAGATGAGGAACTAACAGAAAGGGACAGTTGAATCCTGCGTGAGTTTGGTTTCCTGCAGCCCCATATCACTGAAGTAAAAAAACGCACTGCTGTTAGTGTAAGTAGATAACCACACATTCATTATAGGCTTGAATTCATGTCATGTGTCTGAGTCTTGATGTCTTTGGAACAAACATATTTCCAGGCGAAAACTGCCTGAATGCCCATCAGCAATCAATTAATAATCATTCACATAACATATCAAGCTGGCGTGATGGCTTTAATGGTTTAAAAGCCGATAAGTAAAATAAGAACACCATGTTAATATTCATTGCACATGAAAATGTTGATAGTGTATCAATTCATACTTATTTTCGTAACAGATGATAGCAAAATTGGTGCCAACAACCCATGAAGAGACTTTGACATCAGACACTGCTGATGCCCAAGCTGATATCGCTGGTGCCGGCACTCTCTCTATTGACGCTGTCGATGATTCCACTACAACAGTGTCCACTTTGACAAATGTATCGTCAACATCAACGTATTCAAGAGCCTCCCGAACTCAAAACCGGTCCTCCGATGATGCAATCTTGGCAGACCTAGCAAGTAGTCGGGAACAGCTTATTAATTTGCAGCGGGAGTTCCTGGGTCGCATCAAAAATAAACCAGAACCGAATGAACGTGATGCCTTCTTTAACTGGGTTAAGCAAGCTGTGGTAGACCTTAATAAGACTCTTTGGCGCCGCTTCCAGACTGACGTACAACAACTGGTCAACCGCTACACTGACATGCAGGAGCAGCAGCAACAATTCCAGACTAGACCTGACCCTTCCTCAAACAAGGATAGTGACCCCTGTTCCATACAATGGCAGCCTAATCCCTCACAATGGCCATCCCAAGTCGTTAATACAACGTCTGTGTGGGGATCTCAGGAACGTGCTTGGGTGCAGCAGCAGCAATTTCAGCAACCAGACAAACAAGCGTGTACTCCTCCCACCAGTAGACCGTCACAAGAGGGATCAAGTATGGTGTTTTCAGGCCTTACATCGCTGTTAGATATGGATGACGAACAACATAGACTCCAGCAACAGCAGTGAATGTTAATACAATACTTAGACAATGCATAGACAAACGCAGTTCTAGCGATATGATTTCATTTTTGCAGCAGTGAAACTTCTTATAGCGATTTTAAAGTTGTGGCAGACATGCACCTCATAGACAATCGTGGTTCATTTTGTTTTTAAGATCAGGTAGATTTTTGATGCACACTGTTTATGTGTACAATTTTGTGCACAAGCATTAGTTCATTGTTTTTATAAAGTTAATACTTATACCAGTGTAAACTCGATTGTATTACGGTTTGATTTTCAATCAAAATTTACTTGTTATCTCTTGTCTTGTTTAGTATATGTGTATGTTTCAAGAATGATAATTTTGGTTCTCGTAATAAAAGACGATAATTAAACCGTGTGTTTGGTGCCATCAGCTTTTGTTGTCAAAGATATTGAGGTGCTTTAAACGGATTTAAACATATACTTTATAGCGTTTATATCATAAACACGTATTAAAAACATACATAACAGAAATGTACTTTAATTCACAAGTAAATTAATTCACAAATAATTGTGGAGGAATTAGCACAATCATAAGTTAATCTATAATCTCAGCGAGAAAATCATTGATATTCAAGCCATCACTATACAAAAGTCATCTGAGCTCGCCAACAGTAATTATAAAACGTTACTCGAAAGAGATGTGTATTCGTTATCACTTCATCTAATGCTTAGAATGTCTAAGACTGTGCACAATAACACACACTAGTGGGGAATCATTCTTTCCTGCCATGGTACCGATCCCATCGGACTGTTAAAGTACTCTTTAAGTAGTTCCCTTTGTCTCTTCCCAGCGATGCTGTCCCTGTTTGCTCCTCGTGGCATCTGTGCCTCGTGCATGTTAGCTTCTTGTCTCCAGGCACCGGGTTCCGGATTGTGATCGTCATCTTCATGGTCAAGTTGAGCATTTTGTAAAGCCGGGTAGCGCAATCTCATGAGGTTATGAAGACATACACAACACTCTATGATGTCTTGTATCACTGCTGGGAACTGCTGCATGGTGGTGAGTAATATCTGCCATCTTTGTGCCAAAATACCAAAGGCATTTTCAATCACGCGGCGACCCCTTGATATTCTGTAGTTTGTGATTAAGTGCTCTCTGGTTAGACCTCTTTGCGAAAAAGGTTTCATCAAATATGTCCTTAACCCAAATGCATCGTCTCCTAGAATAAAGTAGGGTATCGGCTTGTTGTCATGAGGAAGTGGGTCTGGCTCTGGAAATCCAATTGATCTGTCTTCGAGGCACTGTTTCAGCTCAGATGCGTTAAAAATTTGAGCATCAGACATAGAACCAAGACCTCCACAATCAATCCATAGAAATTTGTAATCTGCATCTGCTAGTGCTAGTAGCACCACCGAAAAGAAATGCTTATAGTTGTGGTAAAGTGAGCCACTGTTCGGAGGACTTCTGATGGCTACGTGTACCATCTAGGGCACCGCATGCATGTGGGACATTCCATCTATTATTGAACTCTTCTGCTATGAGAGACCATTCATCTGGAGTTGTTGGACACTTTATCACTTCATCTTTGAATTCCTCACAAATAGCCTTACAAACTTCGGGAATGAGACAAGCTATCGTATTCTTAGCTACTCTGAAGTTATACATGAGACTAGGGTACTTATCTCCTGAAGCGAGATGTCTGATAGTAATGGCAAGTTTGATTCCTGGTTCTAGTGCTTTCCTCCAGCCTGTATCTTTCTTCTGAATCCTAGGGCCAACTCTTTGGAGTAGCTCATCGAACATTGCTGGTTCCATCCTCAAAAAGTTGAAGAAGGAATTGGTGTCTTCTAGTCTGAGTTCTCGAAGAAGTCTGTCATAATGTCCAAATTGGAGCCTCCTATCTGCAGATAGCCATGGGCGTACCCAGCATCTTTTTGGCCTTCTTCTGCGCCTTTGTCTCCCAATGATCTCTGCAATTTCCATTTCAATTAACATTTGCTCTTGTTGAAGGAAAGCCACATGCATCAGTTCAGCATCAACGTCCATGTTTAAAGCTTCGAAAGAGAGTGAAAAAAATGTTCCACACCCCAGATATATACGAAAGAAGTGAAAAAAAATGTTCGAAACCCAAGATATATATAGATCATCGCCCAAGTCGTAATAGAAGCGGACTGCAAGCGTGACATGATCGGCATCACCGTAGTGATGTCGTCGTACAGTCTTATAGGTCTGTGTAGCATCGTAGTATGATCTTGAATGTCGTAGTGACAACGTAGTGTAAACGCAGTAAACGCGGCCGCTGGTCGGCAACGGTCTGCGTAACATCGTAGTAGAAGCGTATCAGCAGCGTGTTGGACGTGGGGGCATCGTAGTATAGTCGTAATGATGGCCATAATTTGCCAAATTCCTCGATTTAGACGCCGATCGACCCCGATCCGTCTCGATTCAAAACTTTTTCAGATCGTGGCTTGATCGGGATGATCGTCCTAAAGTCGTAGCTCTGTGTGAACGAGGGGTAAAGAACCATCACTGCTACGGCCATGAGCGCTAAGCATTGGCCTAAATTTGTGGAACTTCACCCAGCTAGTGACGTTTCATTATAAGTGCAAAATATTCTCGACCGAACGTAAAAGAAAGAAACAAACAAATAGTAAGTGTAATCTCGAGTATGAATTGAATCTTTTGGGAAAATAAATACATGGAAAGGATATATATATATATATATAATAAATGTTTACATATATATCACGTGGATCACCTCACACACACACACAGGTGTGTGTGTGTGAATTCAGAATTCATAATATTTGGCAGTAGGAAGCAACTGGACAGATGCAACACGAACCTTATAAACATAAATGGCGACAAAATTAAATCGGAACATTGTATATGATACTTAGGAGCATATTTAGATGAAACTCTAAATTTTAAGGAACACATCAAAAGAAAATGCCGCACAGCAATGATCAGTTTTCTCAGAATTAAAAGTATACGTAAATATTTGACAAAAGAGGCAACAGAAATTTTGGTTTTATCATTAGTTATTTCTCATTTGGACTACTGCAATGTGATTTTATATGGAATAGCACAGAGTGAAATAGGAAAGATTCAAAGTATTCAAAACATGAGCAGGAAACTTGTATTGAATCGTAAGAAATTTGATAGTTCTAGGGAAGCTCTCTATGACTTACATTGGTTACCCATCAAATCCAGAATACAATTCAAATTGTTGACTTTTATGTATAACTGTTCTGTTGGCGAAGCACCATCATATTTAACCGAACTTTCAACGAAACAGGTGCCAATTCAAAAGTTATGCTCCGCTCAATATTCTTACGGCTGCTACAAGGTTCCTTTTAATAGACACAAGACGTTCAGTGACAGAAGCTTCGGAACCGTTAGTCCTCGACTTTGGAACAATCTACCTCAAGAGATAAATCAGTCGAAATCACTGAACAGTTTTAAGGCGAAATTGAAAACTCATTTATTTAGAAACGTTTAATATACCATTAAAAAAAGCCATTATAGTATCGTACTAGGCATTGATTCAGTTTTGTAGAATGTATGTACTTGTATGTTTTATTTACTTACCTATCTTATGCTTCTACTATTACCTTTTATATCATCTCTTTTACTATTTTATTGTACAACGCCAGTCAATACATGTATGTAAAATTAGACGTTTTAATCAAATAAACTAGTTTCAGTGTGTGTGTGTGAGCTGATCCATGTGATGAATATGTAAACGTTTATTATGTTAATGCTGAGTATCTCATTTTAGATACGCTCGTCCAAAATATGAGAATAGAGACGAAATGTATCGAATTGTTTAATCCTCATTAATCTCATTTGTACTTTTATTCAGTTATCCAAACAATACTGATTTATGTATCTTTTAAAGCGGTATAGTTTATCAATACTTTTAAGCACTAGATTCCGGGAGTTTTGTTCAACATGATATTATTTAATCGAGTTAAAGATTCCTACCTTCAAAGTTTAAGAAAAAAAGATATGCTTATGTATGAGGTGAAAACGAGATATACATCATAGAGGGCGTGTATTTATTGGTCTATTGTATATGTACAATATTCGTTGAACTCAGCAATGGCGCTGTTTTACTGCAATACTGTTAATATCCAGAACTCTGTATCTGCGACCGCAATCAGTTTTCACTGAGCTGTTCGTCTGTCTTTTCAAATTCATGGTAAATTCCCTTATTCAACAACATTCACAATGTTTTTCCTGAACTTTCTATATCATTTTCTACAATTTTACACCTGAATTCAAACTGCGGCAAATTTATATGTAGTTTCTAATCCTTTTGTAGAAAGACTGAAATAAAAGGAATATAATTTAATAATACTCTGACCGTATGTCGTCATAATTAAAATGACATCAAAATCGTGACGTCATAATACATCGAACAATAACATGACGTCATAATACATTGCTCAGTTGGTACAGTATCAACGAAAGCCGCATTCCGAGATCAAGAAGGAATTTTTTCTGTTCTAAAATCAAGCTAACCTTAAACGCAAAGATGACTGAGAATATTGCCGTAAATACGACTGAGGAGGTTGCTTGGGTTCAGTTCACAACCCACTATACAATGCACAACAACCAGACTCTGGCCATCAGCGGATCGATACCACAGCTTGGTTCGTGGAATGTTGAAGGAGCTGTTATAGCAGGTAAATTCACGTGTATCATATTTGCCGCGTCACCCCCCCCACCCCACCCCCCGTGCTAATAAGTTCCTAAAAATATTAATTAAAGTAATAATTACAATGTGAAATCCATCTTGGAACTTAAATTTTAATTGTCAGTGTGGTGTTTATCACATAAAGTAACATAGCCATGCGGATTTATAAAAGTACAGAGGTAAAGCTGTCTATCATTATCAACACGACTGCTCTCGACATTGTGTCATTTGTACTACAACATACAATACATAATAAATATCTCTGTAGGGCGTCTTTTCTTACTGCGTCGTTTTGGCTTTGTTTTGTTTGTTTGTTTTTGTTTTGTTTTGTTTTTTTCAGGCCGATATAATTTTTTTTTATGAACCCTCTTGTTGGAGGGGGGTGGATTATTCCGTAAACTAAATATTTCTTGTAATTGGTTTTTTGTTTTTGTAACCATTGTCTTTTATGTGAACAATTGATTTTTGTTATTACCATAGCCATTTAATTACAAAATCTTCACATAATACATTGAATTATGTTGCAGTATACGCTTGTCATGGAATTGACATACAACTGTTCAGTTCTATAAACACTTGATCAAATGCCGAAAACATTGTACAATATTCTCTTTAGTAAGACCCACTTGGCGCAATAGTAGGTCTTACTTGAAACATTTCTCACAAAGTTAATTTTATTTAATTCAAATAAACTTTTAATCCCTTACCTTCTAGAGAAATTTGACATTTAGACCTATGTACCACTTCCACCTTTTAGCAGTGAGGGTTCTGTAATGTTGCAACGTCCGCCGCGACAAGGGGCCCCCGCTTTCTAAGTCATATCCGAAAGACCCGTGATTCTCACTTGTAAATGCCTGGCGTTTGGCGAAGGATTGATTGATTGTGTTTTATGTCCCGTCGAGAATTTTTCACTCATATTGAGACGTCACCAGCTGTAGGTGAAGTACCACAAATTTAGACCTATGCTTAGCGCTCAGGGCCGTAGCAATTAGGGCCCTCAAACGTGCCAACGCCTACCGCGACACGGGACCTCTGTTTTTAAGGTCATTTCCAATACACCCGTGATTCTCACTTCTAAATGCCTGGCGTTTGGCGAAGGATTGATTGATTGTTTGTTTTACGTCCCGTCGAGAATTTTTCACTCATATTGAGACGTCACCAGCTGTAGGTGAAGTAGTACAAATTTAGACCTATGCTTAGCGCTCATGGCCGTAGCAGTTAGGGCTCTTTAAACCTGCCAACGCCTACCCTGACACGGGACCTCTGTTTTTAAGGTCATATCCGATAGACCCGTGATTCTCACTTCTAAATGCCGAGCGTTTGGCGAAGGAGCAATCACTACCTATTTATCGTCTTAGGTTTGACGCGGCCATGGAAAGAGCGGAGCTCGAACTCACGACCCGCCGGTTACGAAGCGAACGCTCTAACCACTGAGCTACCGCGAACTCTCGACCTCCCTGTTCTGAAATGAATGCTGTAACCACTGAACTCGCGGTTTCACCCGAAGGACCGTCCCATGCATTTAGTCGCCTCTTGCGACCACCAAGGGGTAATCACGACCTATTCTATCCCGGGTCTCCACGGGAAGTGACATCATTTAATCTGAATTTAATGTAAAGGGTTGTAACACTTATTATATAGGCGATTCCAAAAAATGAATTCAATGTGGAAATGACGTCACATAACACAGGTCCCGTGCTGTTTATATCCCTGGGGACTTGATGTTATTCTATTCATTGGCGGATCCAGAGGGGGGAGGTGGGTTCCGGGGGTTAGAACCCTCCTTTTTTCTGGGACATATATGCAGTTTGTTAACATTAACCAGATGTTTAAGTGATTTACATTTATGAAATGATATGTCATATTCCATTTTCCATCTACATCAGATTGGCAGTATTTGATTTAATGCATGTTCACTGCTGTTGAAATAGACATTGATGAGGTAACCATATTCTGAATTTTACCCATGAAAAATGTTCAAAGAATCTTTGTTTAAAGATGAACTAGCACTGAATAATACTTGTTTATTTTTATTTATACATTGGATATGATATAGTACGGTTTCCAAATCATCGTTTTCGACCCCCACTTTTATTTCCAAATGGATCCGCCTCTGTTATTAAATATGCGCTCCTATCAAATTAAGAGTTTCATACAACTGCTTTGTTATGTTCGGTGGAGTTCATTTGTTAACTGTAGAAATTACTTCTTATACCTCTCTACCGTTATGGGGCTTTTAAGATTTAACAAATGTAAATAATAATTCTAAAATTAAAATTCAAAGCCCTAGATTGGATTCGAACTATAGACCTTTCACATGAAAGTCTAACAAAATTTTACCCATGTCCATGATATATCATATTTTAGACAATAACTCAGTTATAATTAAAATATCTAAATTTTACAGCTGAAGATCCGGAGCATTCTGGGCAATGGATGGCTGCCATTGAAATTCCCGCTCATTCGAACTTTGAATGGAAGTGGGTTGTAGTTTCCAGGGACACCATGTCTGCCTGCAGATGGGAAGAGAGTTCCAATAGGATCACGGAACTCGAAGCAAAATGCTACAAATGCCACGCCCCCTGGAATGGTAATGCGGGATACGAAATCATCTCAAAATTTCCAGGTATGTATGTTTCAATTGTATGCCTATCCTGTTGTGATATTTTGATTCAACCTAAACATTATTACGTAATACGAGTTTCTGAAGTCTAGTTGTAGAACTGTAGCTCTGTAGTTAACTATGGACGGTGAAGCAACAGTGTTGGGTCTTGGTAATGTACTGATATATATATATATATATATATATATATATATACATGCTCAACATCTCAAGTAAGTGAATTTACTTATTAACATTATTCTGTATTTATACGCGAATTTTTTACAACTGCAGCGCGTTTATGAGGAAAGCCTATCGTTACATTCTGTAATGACAAAGCATTCTAGATGTAAATACTGTGTGACGATCGGCATATTTTTACAGCTCTAGATGATAAACAGACAGACGGGACTGGAGATAATACTGGAGGAAAACATGTCTCATCCGCATCTCTATATGGCTATTTGACCGCATTAATGTCCATGACACGGCGTCCTTTCCAAAGTATCAAAACTAAAGTGCTGACATTTTGTCGATCTTTAGGACAGCCAAGGACGACGCTTCAGGAAGGGATTTCAGCTTCGGTATGTAGCAACTTTACTAGAAGCACCCGTAATGATAAAAAATCCAATAATGATATATCTTCTAGCTATATGTACATGTATCATATATTATTCACTAAAGAAATTACCGATGAAAAAAAAAATCCAGTAATGATCGAATATCAATTAATCATGTTAAACACCACAGTAAAACATGGTTATAGCGAACCTTCTTTAATGAATTTACTCTTACGGCAAAGTGACCTTCATACCATTTTCTAAAAAAAAACAAACCAACGCACCATCTTGTGAACTTATTGGATACATGACCAAAATTAATAACGAATCAAAATGTCTAACCCCATGGGGATCCAGGTTGTTAGAATAGATCCTCAGTACCCCCTTGCTTGTCGTAAGAGGCGACTAAATGGGGCGGTTCTTCGGATGAGACCGCAAAAACCGAGGTCCCGTGTCACAGCAGGTGTGGCACGTAAAATAACCCTCCCTGCTCAACGGCCATAAGCGCCGAGCATAGGCCTAAATTTTGCAGCCCTTCACCGGCAATGGTGACGTCTCCATATGAGTGAAAGATTCTCGAGCGGGACGTTAAACAACATTTAATCAATCATTAATCGTCCCTTGCATTTGGTATATCGGGATCGGGATCGTGTTACGATCGAAAGGCTGTAAAGGAATTGCACTGAGAGTCCCGAAACTCGCTGGCTGATTGTGTACCCGATTACGTCAATGTCTTCTTTAGGGGGAAACATACTGTTCTGTACTTTCTCTGCGTCTTATGAACGCCTCTCCTCCTATATGCCTTAACAGATAGACTTGATACTTTGTACAATACTCAATGCGTCGGGACATGAAGATCCAATTCTTATCTTTAAAGTTATAGTGGATCTAAGAGGGGTGGAGGCTGTAAAATAACTTGTGAATACTTCTTGTATACGGCTTATCAGACACCCTAGATATTTTGAAGCACACTAGTCTGATGCTTTCCTTGTTATTTCATGATGTTCACATTGTTCTGATCCAGGGATGTAAAATTTTCTTAAATTTTACGGTGGATAAACGATTTTTTCATGCACAAGGGTATGTTCACTTTCCTATAGTACTGGTACATCGCCATAACAATCATTATTTTGGTATCATGTACCACAACGGTATTAGTCACACTGATGTTTACGATTTTTAACTTTTAAGTCCGTCGGATGGGACTTTAAAGGGTGCCCCGTGTCAAGGATTACAACCCCCTTGGCACGTAAAAGATCGTTTCCTTGATTTTCGAAAAAGAGTAGGCTCACTGAGGGCCGTCAGGGAAACTTCAGTTTTCATAACCAACCTAGTTTCAGTTGTTTAATCGCCGTAAAATGGCTGAAATATTGCCAACACGGCGTAAAACCCCAATCAATCAATCAATCACACCGATGTTTAATCTATTCCCTTAAAACACAACGTGCTATTTTTAATTTTTCACTCATATGGAGACGTCTCCATACGAGTAAAAGATTCTCACGAGGGACGTCAAACAATATACAATCAAACAATCAATATAATTTAATCAACTAGAATGAAAATTGATTAATTTTCTGTATATGATGATTAAAGTATTGGGATATTGAATTATTGTGCACAAGAACCGGACAGAAAAATTCTTGCCTAATATAAAACGACATTCTTAATCATTTTACAATTCGTCACTGTTTATTATAATGGTATTTCGGTAATGATAATTTTTCATTGGAAAACACAAATGCATTTGTTAATGCAGCATTTATATTCTATTGACACCGTTATTGTATTTTATATCATCAGTGTATATCAGTAGTGAATTTCATATCATATATGAATATATGTGAGAAAGTTTGCCCGTTTATTTTCGGAAGGTCGGTGGTCTCTTCCCCGGTGCATTGTATCTGGGTTCTCTCCTCCACCAATAAAAACTGCACGCCACCAGATAACTGAAACATTGTTGAATGTGGCAGAAAACAACAAATAATTAATAATATATATTTTTACTAGATATTATATCATTAGTGATTTCTATATCATTAGTGGTCTTTATATCATTACTAGATTTTATATCATTAATACACCTGTATCTTTTCTGACATAGACGGCAAGCACGTCGCCATCCAGTGCCGTAGAAATGGTGGACGGCAGTTCTCAGACAATGAAAACGGTCCGAGAAGTAGCAACACAAACGTATGCAAAGAAAGGAAGAAAACTACAAACAACGTTAGAAAAATACCAAAGAGATGGCAAGACTATCGCAAAAATCTACGAAGAGGAACAATGGTTTTGAAGAACATTTTTTTCTATGTACCACTTGTTCATCCCGCATTGTCTTTTAAAATTGTTTTTGTATATTGTTATGCATACCGCAAGAAGTCGAAGAAATAAATTTGCGACTGGCACACTTGATTTGTAACGTGTTAGGAATTCAAGACGCCTTTTCTGGAGGCGTGGGTATTGATACAATACTCGGAATCCGAATCAAAAATTCCTAATCAAAAATTCCTTTCAATTGTCCGAAGCTTTGTTTACAGGTTATAGGAGACGATTTTTAACAAGACTTTATCTCTCCGTAATAATCAACTATGTGTTTTCGGAATAAGGATGAGAATAGCTCCTCAGTACCTCTTGCTTGTTTTCAGTGGTGATCAAATGGGACGGTCTTTCAGATGAGATCGCAACAGTTGGGGACCCATGTTGCAGCAGGTGTGATCTCTCCTTTCACAAAGGCAATAATCACCAAGCATGGACCTAGATTTTCCAGCCCTTCACCGGCAGTGGTGACCTCTCCATGAGTGAAAATGTCTTCAGCAGGACGTTAAACATTGTATAACCAATATTCACTCCTCAGAAATTTTTCACCCAAAAGTTATAACGATATTGAATCTAAACTCTATAAGGGTAAAGGTGCTCAAAATAGAAAATGGTCACCTGATTAACATTCCGAATTCCTCGACTTTGTTACGTCATACGAGACCACAATCGGATTTGCGAATCAAGAAGGAAAACAAGCCTATTGATGATATATTTTATTTTGGGTTTTTTAGATGAGAGAATGCAGTTTGTTACACAGATTAGTTTGCTTTT
Source organism: Ostrea denselamellosa (assembly GCA_024699665.1). Classification (NCBI taxonomy): domain Eukaryota; kingdom Metazoa; phylum Mollusca; class Bivalvia; order Ostreida; family Ostreidae; genus Ostrea; species Ostrea denselamellosa. The sequence goes on from JAMZEH010000050.1 coordinate 7,657,815, forward strand.
ACTTTTAAATCTCTAAGAACACAGCCTTAAAAATATCGAAAAGGATCACTTGGAATAAAAAAAATTGGTACTTTACGAAGTGAGTTTATAAAGAATTTTTTATTTCCTTCTTTTTTAGACATATGAACATCCTGTTAAATTTCATGCACAATTCATATTTTGCGTCTAGGAAGTAAAGCATATTTTGTATAGAAAAACAAATGTCCAGTTTGCGATGTGTGTACATCTACTAGGATATTGCAGATTTTCAATTTGAGATAAAATGTAAACATGAAAGTATTGATGCAACATTAGTAAGTAAAAGAATTAACACTCGCCCAGTATTTACAAGTATTATTATTTGAGAGGTACACTAAGATTTTGATGTTTGGAGTAAAACAGGACTAAATAGATGAAGCATCACATTTACAATATAAGATGGACATAACGAACGGTAATCAGTCTTATAACTCCTATGAAGAATTCAAGAAAGGGACTTGGGCAAACACAAACCCATGGATATACCACAGGTGGGATCAGGTGTCTAGGAAGAGTAAGCATCCCCTGTTGACCGATCACACCCGCCGTGTGAGTCCTATATTCTGATCAGGTAAACGGAATTGTCCGTAGATAGAATCTGTGTGCCAGGAACGGCCTTGCAGTTGGTATCAAATACGTCTGATTGTAATGACAAACTAGATCGTTATAACGACCGTGTAATTAGCAAAATGTTAACTTTAAACGAAACCCCCTGTAACATCAATTGTTTGTCAGTAGCCTGCCTTATGAGAGATGAAACAGTAATCAAAGTGTTTTGCAGGATTTGATTAATTCATGAGTTAACATGGTTTTGTTTGCAAGAGATAAACAAATGCTCTATGACACGCATTTAAGATAATAGCAATTCAAGAGATGACAATTTGCAAGTCCAAGAGTTTTTGGAGACGTTAAAGAGATGAAACATATAACTATTAAAACATTTTCACCAGTATTTGTTTGAAAGCATGTAAAGTTTTATTGCAGTTGGCGGACGTTCGCTGTCGTGCGTCGTTCGTTAATGAGTGAACATTTGTAACTTCTTGATAACTATTATTCCAATTCTTTTCAACGTTGTACAAAGTACCTTTGGAATAACGACATAACTTGTAGATTTTAGGATTCATTTTGTATCTATACGCCAAGGTAGGTTAATTTCAATTATTAGCTACTGGTCAGTAAATGCTCATCAGTGGGTGTTCCAGCAATTTTATTGTTCTGTCTTGCTTAATCGATTTCCTTCAAATGTTGTCTTTATTTCTTCACAGATTTTATTGTATTAGATATTATTTACTCTTTCAAAATTAACATTTGTTCTTTTTCGATGAAAATGTTAAACATTTTCACCAAACTTTTGGTTTTGGTGGTTTTTTTTTTCACTTTTAATGATCAAAATCTAATGTGTTTAAAAGGTGTCGCAAACAAAAGTTAAGGTTACACATCATAACAGAGGCTCATCACAGAGACTTAATTATCTGTTCGGTAAGCAAAGATCGGGGTTTATTTACAAAGTTTTGAAAATGTATGATTATCCAATTCACCAGGTAAAATGTGCTATTTAGAAGTAAAATTTGTGCCTGTGCAAAATAGGATTTAAGATTACAAAATTAACAGTTGACTGATTTGTTTGTACACATACACGCGGCTCGAGTCTTGTAACACAGAGTTAAGGTAAAATATTGCTCTTATTCTTGCATTCAGAAGGTACAAATCTTAAATGAGTTATATTCTTTAATGTGTAACATAAATTAAATGACAAATATCTTTTAAAAATAAAATCCGCGAACCAGTCCTTTGTAGCAAATAAAGTCAAATTTAATTGTTAATTTAGAATCAGATAATTATACAGGACCCGCTGTTGTTACTAATATATGTCATAAATTCAGTACGTCATGTGATATCCGTATCATCAGAGGTAATGTAACCATTAGCTGTCCTGGAGGTCTCTGTTAGACACCCGCGTTCGGCCTAGTCGCAGCGTCGCCAAATGTTCACCATTCCTAAGTGAGAATTGCGGCCGGTCTCCGATGAAACTTTGAAAACTTGTGTCCCGTTTCTTAGTAGGTCTTGGCATGATCAAGAACCCTTACTGTTGAGCGGCGTGCGTGAGTCAAATGGCGGTATTTTACCAACTGCTTGCGACATCTAAAAACAAAAACAAACAAACAAAAACAAAAAACAAAAAAAGAGTGAAAAATATTAAACAGACAAACCATACAAAAAAGTCTCGAGCTTTGAATGAGCTACAGAACTGTAGCTCTGGTTTGGTTTGAACATACTGTATATATGATTTTCAATTGGTTTGAACACAAGTTCTAACAACTTACGAGGTTCTTATCTTAGATTAATTGATAACAATTGTCATAAAGTATATATATTAACACAAAAAATACCATGATTATACATGTACTTATAGCATAAACCATATTACAATCATGAAAATCTGTAGGCAGCGACTGGTCCTTCGCCAAGTGCCCGGTATCAAAAGTGAAAGTCACTTGTCTCTAATATAAAGCACCGCTATGTACATATAGGTAAAAATTTGTGGTATTTCACCTAAACTTGTGGACATTTTTTTGTAAGTAATACTTTTCGAGTGGACTGTATATTAATACACAAACAAAGTACTTTAGTAATTTACCGAAATCTTATTTATTATTAAATTACCGAAATCTTATTTATTATTAAATTACCGAAATCTTATTTATTATTAAAGACCGCGCAAGAGTGTTTTTGCAAGATTAACGTTTACTGTATTTTTCATGATTTTTCCCGAAATTGATGTAATATAACTATTTAATCGGGGTTTGAAGTTATTGTTAATATAAGCGTTCGAGTTGTATGATATCTAGATATAAATCAAGCGTATCTAAAATTAACTTTAAAAAGCAATAAATATAATTATAATTGTCAACTTGTACTGCGTTTGTTTCGGGTTCAATTTATTTCATTTATATGAAATACAAAAAGGGTGTGCAGTTTTTGGGAATTCAAAACTATTTTTGCGGATTCACACAACTAGTAATATATCCAAGTGGTCGTGAGGTGATGAGGGGAGTTAAGTCCAGACGTGTGGATGAAAACTCCTTTTAAAATCGTTATCCTCCGTAAAGTTGTTTCTACAAACGAAATTTGCTTACGATAGCAATTAATATATCTTAAATAAAGTATGACTTCACAATTAACTCTTCATCCTGAAGGAAAGTACATATACATGTAATATGCATATTGTCAGTGTGGTCCGATCTAAATGATAATAATAAAAATCCGAATATAATTTCTTTCATATCGTCTGCGCTTGCGTCAAGTTGATTTCTTGTTAGTTCTTTTTTTAATTTTTTTTTAATTTTTTTTTTCTTGTATGTTTTATTACCTTATTACCTTTTCCTTAAGAACATTCTATTTGGTGCATATTCTGTATTTTGCTTCTTTTTACCAATATTTTCAACCTATTAAAGGTTAATCTCTTTCAGCGTAATTCCAGGGCTCCTGAGATGTGAACTTTGAGGGAAGTGGGGGGGGGGGGGGGGGGGTAATTCTTGATTACATCGTAGATGCCGGTAGACAGGACTATATATACTCCACGTCCTCCCTCATTTGTTTACAAACAATAGTTATGGAATAAATGTATCCATTTTTCATGTAATTACTCGTTTTCTATACGTATGCACCAATATACTGTACGTACTTTTTTTTATTTTATAAACCTTTAATACTTTTCCAAAATAAGCTTCATACTGTACAAGATATCGGCACATGTGGTTTAATTATCTGCTAAAGAATCCAGTGAGAATAAGCATATCTTTTGACTATAGATTGAAGAAAAATATTTATGAACTCAATCATTAATCTAATCTTACTTTGTTTACAAAACGACCCCGTCAATATACAGGCACACACTCTCTATCTTGCCCAATATTTTGTAATACCTGTTCTTTAAAACTCCATTCGTTGTATATTACATAATGAAATTGACAGCAAGCTGTTAACGTTCCGCCATCTCCTCATAGCATAATCCTCATAGCACAAATTCATAGAAACCACTATTTATAAATGAATCCTGGATCGAACCCCCTGTGTAATTTTTTAATCAAACTTGCGTATGAATTAACTTTGTACACATCAATATAGTCGTTTTGTACTTTAAAAATGCCGCACAATGTTTGTTTTCATCTAAAAATAGACACCGTGTTTACGGGGGTTTTATGAATTAAATGCTGGTATTTTCATTTGTTTGGGACCCTCGTATTGAAAATCCGTTTAAATAACTAACGAGCGAGTAAGCCTTGATAGTTATACTTAAACAGCCGAGACGACACTCTCATCAATACGCTCAATTTTGGTGTGAAAACTAAACAACACAAGTCAGTGGACTGTTGTGTTTATTTTCATTGTGAGGATACGGTGTAAGACATCGGAGGTATGTTTATTAAGTTCGTCTGTTGGTATATTTCAGGCTTTTTAACATTTGCAGTTTGTAAAATATTTCGTTTCCAATCGGATTACTGCATTGCAGGTTGCGCTCAATGACGTAGTTTTTACAGTCTGTCATGCCTTATATGTATGAACTACAGCGAATTATACTTGACAGGGGTATTGTTTCTTCCTCATAATTAGAAGAGACCAGACAGTGTTTTTAATAGATAGTATCATATACCCCCACGAACGCAAGATATTAAAGCTGTGACTGTTTGTCTAGCTGTCTGTTTCTGTCTATCTGGTCGTCTAGCTGTCTGTCTGTTCCTACAGCTGTCTGTTTCTGTCTATCTGGTCGTCTAGCTGTCTGTCTGTTCCTACAGCTGTCTGTTTCTGTCTATCTGGTCGTCTAGCTGTCTGTCTGTTCCTACAGCTGTCTGTTTCTGTCTATCTGGTCGTCTAGCTGTCTGTCTGTTCCTACAGCTGTCTGTTCGTTTAGCTGTCGTGCTGTTCGTTTAGTTGTTTGTTTGTTCCTTTAGTTGTCTGGATATTTTTCCGGATGTTACAGATGGTATTGAAATTTCCGTTTTATGTCAAATGTTGAAATTGGAAATCAACTACGTGTATTTTTTTTTTATATGGAATTCATAAACTTATAAACTGTACAAGCTTGGCATTGTCTTGTACATGTATTTAATAAAATGCATGCCGTATCACAAAGTTGAGAGAAATGTACAAGTAGTTTAGATATCTCCTGAAATATACAGATAATTTGGATATCTCCCGAGATGTACAGATAATTTGGGTATTTCTGCGATGTACATCTGTAATTTGAATATCTCCGTTAGAAATCATCTCGTAGAAAGAAATGTGCAGATAATATGGATATCTCCAAAGATTTGCAGGATATTCTCTGTGGGAATCATCTCATTGAAAGAAATGTACAGATATTTTAAATATCTCCATAGGAATCCTCCACTTGACTAGATATCGGTGTATCCTTAACATAGACTGCCGCTGTACAATCCAACAAAAGAGTTCTATCAGTATGGTATTGAGTAGATATTAATCAATTTCTCTCTAGAGCCCTTATACGATTAGATGTGGCATTGCCCCCCCCCTCCCTCTCTCTCTCTCTCTCTCTCTCTCTCTCTCTCTCTCTCTCTCTCTCTCTCTCTCTCTCTCTCTCTCTCTCTCTCTCTCTCTCTCTCTCCCCATATAAATCTCTAGTAAAACGACGTACATCTAAACGAGAGCATTTCTGACCCTTTAAATTTTACGAATTCTGTTAGCCCCGGTGTACACAGAATAACGCGATCAGTTATTGATTGCAGTGATAAAAATTTTACAGCTGCATCTCGGGCATTCTTCAGTTTACTAGTGTTTGGGATAATTTCTCAACAGAGGAACAATTTCAGGTCTGTGTGATTTTATATATATATTTTCAATTATTGGACGGGTCCCTTTTCTTATAACTTCATGCAGCTGGAGATTATAAATTCCACTCACATATTAAGCTTTTATCATTGTCCCAAATGTTAAAGTATTTTATACATTTCATATGATTAACGTATAATATTACTCTATGCATGAGTGAGAGAGATACAGGGGACAAGACGAGAGATTGAGAGAGAGAGAGAGAGAGAGAGAGAGAGAGGAAGAAGAAAACAGAAAGATATGAAATTAAGGAATGTAATGACGGTATATATCAGCATTTGACGTAATTTTGCATGTGTCAGATATATACTGTGTATGTACACTGTGTTGATTACCATAAAAGAGATTATGATTTTTTTTTTAAAAAAACAAAAATCAATGAACTTCAATTTTCTTCCTCAAACTAATGAAGTTTTCCCATTGACGGCCTTCATCGATTGTTGTCCTTGGAAACATCTAACCGTGTGATGGAGAGCGGCTGTTATCACTCGCCCATTATATAACTCGGGAAACAAACGTTAAAGCTGCTCATGCAAGTAAGCTTGATATTGCATGATCTAGTAAAACTGTTTGATACGGGAGCGGATCTAGAAAATTTTCAAAAGAGAAGATTTGCAACCCAAGAGTGTACCTTTAAAAAGGGGAGGGATACAGATCTCATAATGACATTTTTCTTTAAATTATTCTAATCAAGGAGGAGTTGCAACTCCCGTAACCCCCTCCCTTCCAAGTCCGCCATTGTGACACCTTCTATTTTTACTTGATTGTATACAGCTGAAAACAAAATTGAAACAAAAAAATAGAATGCCATTTGAACGAGGTTCAATCCATTTGTGACGTTACATTTTCCCGCGACGCGAAGAAGAACATGCGTCTGTTTTTCTTTTCTTTTTTTTTTTTTTTCTTTTTTTTTATTGCAAGAAAGGAACAAGAGATGAATTTTATTTTAATGTTTATTACACATTTTCAAAGAGAACGCGACCAGTCCCCATTAGATATTCTATAACGTCTCCCTGGATTACCCCCATTGAACCGTCAACCATTATAGCTGATAAAATGTAGATTTTACAGGTAACAAGGCGACGATAATAGAAATATTCATGACGCTTTTAAAGTTTCAATTTCCTTAACAAATTGCCATTTTCTCCGTTCAATGAATCGTTTAATCATCTGCCGCATATATCCCTGAAAAGCACCCTGCCACTCTGCGTCATTTGTCCGTTGCTTCTAATGGAGATGTCGAACGCGCCCTCTTTTCTTATTAAACGTGTCTGATTTCATCTTTGTTGTTGCTAAGCAAGGATAAACAAGATATGTAGATTAGCAAGTTTTGTATCCATATCTACTCGATATTATTAGTTCGTTATGTCGTGTGCTCAAATCTCAGCGTATCAAATCGAAAATGATTTTTTTTTCTCACTTTTACGTCAAATGAACGTAATGGTAGCCAGTAATGAGAAAGATGCAAGACTATAAATTTTCTTTGTTTAAGAAAGAATGATTCATTGTGTTTAAATAAGAAGACATTTACCTTTTTATGAAAGCTCTAAGACGTAGGTAGAGTGCTGTTGCACCTTTGATTGTGTTATTTATGTATGTACATTTTGTGTATATCAAATTTTATTTTGTCTTTTGTTCACACCGTGTTGAAGTTGCATTACGTGAGGGAATTCATGTACAAATGGAAATCGACACCAGACTTATTTTTTCATTACGATCAATAAAACATTATAATTATTCGAAGCGTACCATGATCACAGAGAACCATCAACAAGCTGGATCTGAATCCGGACAACATACGTCACAACGACCACGACCTGATACGATGCACAATGTGGGACCAATGCTAGATTTAGTTATTATAAAAATCATATAAAACACTAAAATGACCACGACACGAACAATCTTTATTGTCTATTGTCAAATTTTCTGTAGGACCAGCTCTTTCGTTGGGGAATACGGAAAAAAGTTTTACATAAGTAAAAAAAAGTACAAAAAATCTAGCTCATATTCTACAAAGTATAAGTACATGTATATATACACTACAAATTGCATGTTTATTTATCAGTTTTATTTGTCTTATCGTTGTTTTCATTTTCCCCTTAGAAAGGGACGGATTGTCTCGGGAATTGACAATTCAATCCTTCGCGACTGTAGTCATTATATATATATATATATATATATATATATATATATATATATATATATATATAATTTGTAGAAGTGCTAAAGTCCAAACTCAAACTCAAACTCTCTCTCTCTCTCTCTCTCTCTCTCTCTCTCTCTCTCTATATATATATATATATATATATATATATATATATATATATAGTTTGGACTTTAGCACTTCTACAAATAATCGTTGTAAATGACAAAGTGTTCCGTGTTTCAGCCTGGATTTATATAGAAACAATCAGCATCATATTAATGGCAGAATTATGCAAATAGAACAATGTGCACGGTATCAATAAAAAAAATCTGTCAATGTATGTTAAATAGTACGTATAGATATTTCATAGCAAGTTGAAACGATTTGGCTAACGTTAAATAAGCTGTCAGCGATGTGATGTATAAAATATTCAGTTTTGTTTAGTCGTGCAATTGTTGAATATATCGATCAGTATGTTAGAAACAGCATTACATTTTCCAGCAATTGATGGTTGGAAAAATTAGAGAGATAATATGAATTTATTCAAAGCATGAGAGGAAACTATGGAGACTCAAACTTCTCTCTTATTTCTGTCTCATAAATCCTATACAGAACATTAATCAGAATCACCGGGGGGGGGGGGGGGGGGGCATAACGGAAACGAGGATCCATAGAAGAACCAGGAGGGTCCCCCGAATTGGTAAACGACATATCTTTGTCTATTTGTAAATACATGTACATGCAGTGTAAGAAACAAACAATCAATTCCAGACTCCCAGTACAAGTTGGAGCCCCATGGGGGAGAATTGCTGAATCTTTATTTTAAAATTCAAGAGGGTATGAACAACCACGCATGTCCTTCATGAAGCATGTTAATATTGTCAAGTATAGTACAAAACAAAGCTGAATGAGTTACAACGAATAAAAAGCAATTGATTCTAACAATCTTTTCTATCTTTTGATCCTTTCAGATAAAAGTGGGTTATGCCAGTTGAACGCAGACAGGCTTCCCACGGGGGTCATGGTCGACATGATCATGGCGGAGGGCATGGGACAACGAAAGTTACCAAGCGTCCATCTTCTTCCGCGAAAAGGCGAACTATACCGAGTCCAAACGTCGAGGAATCGGAATCCCCTGAATATTCTGTAAATGAGTCAAAAGAAGAGTCCCGGAAAACAGAAGAAAATGTCCCAACGGAAGAAGTTCCGAATGAACTCAATAAGGAAGAGGAAAGAGACGAAGGGGAAGAAAATGTAAGTGAAAAAGAAAACAATGAAGAACCGGAAGTTGTAAATGGTAAGTCTGATGTACAGGAGAATGACAAGAAATGGGCAGAGAGATCTAAAGATGACGACGGTTACAACATTCGATCCTTTAACGATAATATTTTGGAATTCACGGAAATATTTGATTCTGATCGGTATCGAAATGTGGATGAAAATTATCCGGTGGAGGATCTTATGAACGTGGTGGCGCAAATTTCGAACACCATCGAGGAATTCAAGCAACAGACGCAAAACAGTCAACAGCAGTTAGAGGGTTTGCGAAAGAAGATGAAGCAAGTAAAGGAAAACATCCAGTTTAGTGTGTCCCGAAAGGCATTCGAAATACGAACAGGTAAGAAAATTCAAATTCTGATGACACACCCGGTATTATTTAATAAATGTTTGCAATATTCTTGAGAAATACAAATGTTTAAAAGTGGAGTGGTGAGAGAAAAGCGGAGCGTGTGAAAGGTGGAGAGGCGAAAGATGTGGAAAATCCAAGGAAAGTGGAGAAGGGAAGGTTGATATAAAATAATGGGGGAGGGGGGCAAGAGGGAGAGAAGTGAATCTCTTAGTCTTCTCAAAGAAATCATCTGTTTTATTTAAAAAGGCTCTGATTCAGACTCGATATTAGCTGTTGAAAATAATTGAGGAAGACAAAACAATACCAACAAACCAATACCATAGGGGGAGGTACAGTCTCATCATTTTTATACTCCTGCACCATTGAACTCTGGGTACATAATACAATAGTAATTTGCTTGAGATTGGAATTACAATGTGACTAGTTATAACTAGTATTTAGCTATATAGTACTTGTCTATTGTTAGTATATATATACTATTATTTCAACAAAATGCGCAGGCAAAATAATTTATAACCTTGACCGAAAAAATGAAATGTTTACTATATATAGAACCTAAGGTCCATCTGCAAGACCTACGTCCACAATCAACACGTGGATTTCACTTTGTGTTTACATTTATTTATCGATTTTGGTTTTTACGTTGCAGACATTTGTTCGTCTTGTATTGATAGTGTTTTTGACATTTCCAAGCTAAAAGTTTCAGGTCAAAAAACAAAATCGTTTTATTCAATACTTATCATGTGAGTTGTGCGTATCGTGTTTTTTTTTCTGGAATATTGACAAAAACTACAGTTTCACTGAACATCCAGACAGGCAGCAAAACATAATACACTTTAAAATAGAGACATAATATTTTTAAAAATCGTTTTAAAAATGGGCGAAGAAATTTTATATTTTCCCCTCGTCAGTGTGATCAATCGGTGGTGTACCGCACTTAGATAAATGAACACACGCTGTACAATTCCCAACACGTGATTTCATGAAGTAGGAATCCACGAATGGTGAAAGAAAACACGTACCTCTCTGCTTAAATATGAAGTCACCAGTATAGCCCCCCCCCACCCCCCACCCACCCCCACCCCCTAGAAAAACTGCATAAACATAGTCCCACTCCCGGGAATAATAATAATAAAATATCTCGGTCTTCTTTATACCAGAGACCAGGATTTAGCCAGGACAATAGCTGAACGTTTTCCCTAGAATATTTATGAATATATTTCTTCTCAGTGCCAACATGATATGGGTATAGTTTATAAGATTGATATGCATAGACCTGAGAGTATATTTCAGAAATAAATTTCATTTTTGAAAATTCGTGAGAGTATGAAAAGCTTCGCTTCACATCTATTTCATAAAGCACTAAAATTTTAGTATGCCGGTTGAAGCGTTGCGGTTCATATCTTCATGAACTTTCAAAAGTGAAATTTATTTGATATTTACATTCTACTTTCACCTCTGTAGGGATTCCCAACCGTTAAAATAGAGATACTATATTTATGAAGAGTCGTACGCGCATTGTTCACAACTACACTGCATTCATGAGGAAATATCTGTCATTACAATTTGTAAAGATATAAAAGGCAGAGGCTTTGGAAATTTTGTCACTTCTATTTGTGTATTTACATCGGCAATACAGGTGTGTGATGTGGTCAATTAGCTTCTTGTTCCATTAATCAAATTCATCATTTTCCCGCGTTCCTTTCAAGTGATATCTCAATATCAATGGCTAAAATCATTTGATTAATAACTCGAACCATTTATGTTTTCTAAATGAATTAAAAACAATTATGCATAATTTGTTTATCCAATACTGTGTAAAGTTCTTTTTTTTTTTTTAAATGTGACACCCCAATATTGTACGAAAAATATATCCACACCTGAAAATTAAGCTTTCTCTTGTCAAAATTTTACCTTTATCCACAAATTGAAGTAACACAGCCGAGAATTATGAAATATGGTGCAATAAAAAGAACACTCAAAGTTTCTGGAGCAATGGGGATAGATTTATTTGTTCCCGGCGTCAATACGCCCTACTTAAAACAAGGTTTGTCAATTTCGGGGTTATTTTTGTTTTGTGGACCCAATCTATTCAATTACCGTGAATATATACACAGCAAATATTGACCGACTTCTCTACACAAACACGGGGTACTTTAAACACTCAAAGGGAACAAGTCGTGTAGTACTCGGAAATTGAATGTTTAAATTTCACTACATGCCAGCTTCATTATTAAACAAATAATAACGAAATATGCCATGTAGTCAAATTGTTTAATCGATTTCCCTTTTTTTTTTTTTTTTTTTTTTTTTTTTGGAGAAGTAATGATAGCGAATGGGTGGAAATTCTTCAACTTCTCAATTATTGAGTTTGAATTCAATTTTCAATTTTATTTTCCTGTATATTATTGAGTTGCTGTTTTACAAACATCAGTTTTCGTGGCTAAAAGTGATATCATACAAATAGTTTGAGCTTTGGCATTTCGGTATTACATATACTGATAAAAACTTATTAAGTGAAAACTTGTATAGAACTTCGTCGACATAAGAACATCAGTCACAGATGTAGAAAATGTAATCAAGGAAACCGTACCCCTGTACAATACAATACCTACTGCAAGGAAACAATTAATTATCTAATTAATAAGATTAATTGGATATTGATTTATTTCCTTTAAATTCAGCATATACTTTGGGAGAGGTTTAACACATTTGTTTATAATCATTAGACTGATGTCTGGCTGTGTTAAGATACCCTGGATTCGCCATTGACAATCTCAAAATGTTGAAGAATCTATTCTTTCCCTGCGTCCGCCTCTGACATCTTGCAGACAAATCTCAAAATGTTGAAGAATGAGTTCTGTGGAAGTGAAAAAAAAAATATACAAGCACATGTTGGTAGTTTGGACTGGCGGAGAAAGGACGTACTCACAGAACAACACTCAGGCTTTCTTGAGAGAAGGGCCTTTCTTGGTTAAGAGTCCATCACAAGTTCCAGTGCGGCTATTAAATCTATCTTCAGTTTTTTAATCGGTCTCTAGTGTTATATATTTTTTTTATATGTATATACATAATCTGGCAAAATTATTTACCTCTTAAAATCCTAACCATTATAAGATTTATCTCATGCATATTCATATTTTCGAGGTATACATTCTTAATCTGTTTATAATGTTATTGAACTTTCCCTAGAAACGCTTCTGAGAGCTCTTGAGAACCCTTCAATATTCTACCGATAACAAAAACCGGGTCGTGAATTTCTGAGCCTTGTTAAGCTGGACGGTAAAACGAGGTCGAGAAATCGTCCCCCTTCATATTACATATCGTGGATTATTTTCCTATCTCTTGTCAAACATGATAGGAGATCGAGTTTTCTATTTGTTCGCCTTGTCCCCTTGTTTACAATTGATTTTGAAAAACGATGGCGTCACACAGTTTTGTTTGTGTTAGTTTTATTGGGATGAAAAATATTTTTTTAAAAATCACTGACTTTCGTGCAGATTCATCTGTCAGCGTGGAAAAAATATCCTCCTATCAAGACTGTTCTCTCATGCTATCATTATCATTTTTTATAAATCATGAGAAGTAGTGCGGGTTTTGAGGGTCCATATATTATCAAAAGGGGTATAATGAGTTTTATTTATAGCCCCCGGTTGGCCCAGGGTACGAATAGAAGTGTGCTGGAATCTTTCTTAAAAACGAGAGGTTTTATATCCTTCATTCTTTACAACGCTAATTCATGATGCACAAATACATACAAAAAGCATTTTATATCGATATATTCCTTTTGTCACTTCCGGAAATATTTATTTCCATTCGTATGCAAGATATGATTGTTTATATCATGAAAAAGGGGGTAATTGTCATCCTCAAAAATGATCTCCGTCTCTTTCTTTGATGTTTTCAAACAAATTATTTGATTGTGATGTCTGCATATGTAAAATATACCGGTAAAAGTATCTAACTCGTCATGTTTCAACCTTCTCAGGCTATAAAAATATACCGGTAAAAGTGTATAACTTGTCACGTATAAAAGTTTTCAGGCTACATAAAGGTGTCGGAGTAGTGACTGATTCTCACTGGTACTGTACATTTGTACTCAGTAATATAATAGGCACATTTCATTGGCTTTAGTCATCTTTCAGAAACCATTTAGTCATTCAGTCATCTTTCTGTAACCATTCAGGCATATTTCAATAACCGTACCGTCATCATTCTGTGAGCATTCAGTCATCTTTTAGTGAGCATTCAGTCATCTTTCAGTGACCATTCAGTCATCTTTCCGTAACCATTTATTTATCTTTCAATAACAATCTTTATTCATTATTCAGTTATATTTCAGTAACTATTCAGTTATCTTTCCGTAACCATTCAATCATTATTTAGCAACCGTTCAGTCATCTCTCAGTAACCATTCAGTCATCATTTAATAACCATTCAGTCATCTTTCAGTAACCATGCAGTCATCATTTAATAACATTCAGTCATCTTTTAGTAACCCTGCAGTCATCTTCCGTGTCCATTTAGTTATATTTCCATGACAATTAAATACTCCTTCTGTGATCATTAAGTCATCAGTAAGTGACTTTTCAATTACCTTTCTTCAACTATTCAGTGTTTATAATGATTAAAGTCCAATCTTGTCGCTTTCGTTGACCGTTCATTTATTGACTTATAGTGTACTTCTTTGATTACTTCCCCCAATGGTTAACGTATTTTTAGTTCTATCAGTTAGTCACCTTTGTTTATTCCCCGAAATATATAACAAGTATCAAAGACTATGGTGGTTTTTTTCTTTTTTGGGGGGGGGGGGGATTTTTAAATTTTTGAATGGCTGGTCCTAAATTACCTGGTGAGATCTCAGCAAAACTTGAGGATTTGACCGATATGTGTAAACAACGTTGATATGACGTCCAGAGATATATGAAATTTATACGTATTTGTTTTCTTCTCCAAAATTAACACAAACAAGAGCATACAGGATGCTCCAAGTGACTGAAAATCAGGTGTAGATATTGCTAATCTGGGAGACACGGGTTTTCATTCAACATTGTAACGTGGAATGGGGAGCAAGAAAAGGGGGGTCTCGCTATTTGACTTGGTATAGGGTGGAGTAAAAAGCACCAGGATAGTATGTAGACGGTTCAGTGGCTTATCCGAAGGGGCGTAACGGATATACCTAACAGGCGCGAAAATCCATGGAACATTGATAGGAGATGGTTGTAAGAAGAATTTAACTGCATATCTCACTTTAAATCTCAGTTAAGCGTTGCTAGAGCATTTCTGGAGGATTCGTTGGGGCTTTGTTACCAGATACCATTTATATTAGGAGCTACTTCTAAGACCCAGTAGAATCCCCACAACAGCTATCAAACCCCGATGTCAGAAGTGCGTTACATCCGCCGACAGGATGTACCCGTAGGGTGGCACGGGGGGGGGGGGGGTCCTGAATCCATGTAGATCTATTTATGGAATGGAGTTGAGGAGTAATTTACTATTATCAAACTGAGGTGTAGTAATGCATATCCAAAATGACGTCTCCATATGAGTGAAAAATTCTCAAGCGGGACGTAAAACAATACAATCAATCAATCCAAAAGATTGCAAAGTGACCCCCAAATCCAAATCCTCATTTATGGATTCCATTTGATATCGGCGGGCGTCCATTAGATTATAAGTTTTTTAACTTAATTCCAAGACCTATTTTTGTAACGTTTGATTTTTCATTAGTTTTCTATATTTTCCTTTTAAACATGTATATACCTCTTACCTATAGGGAGAGCTTCGCTCTCACAGCCCTTCGTCACGCGTCGCAATTCATACCTTTATGAAAAGGTGAAGATAACCGACTGTGATTAATCCCATAACTCCTGTAAGAAATACAGAATTAAAACGTGGGCCAACACGGGCCCCTTGATATATTAGAGGTGGCATCAGGTGCCTAGGAGGAGTAAGCATTCCCTGTCGACAGGTTACCTGCCGAGATCCCTATATCTTGATCAGGTATACGGAATAATCCGTAGTCAAAATCAGTATGCAAAAACGGCCTTACAATTGGTATGAAACACATCAGATAGCATCTGACCCATTGACAGGTTGTTTTGGCAAACTAAATCGTTATGACGACCGTAGAATTTGCGAAATGCTAACATTAAACGAGACTGTTAAAACCCTGTGACATCAATTTGTTTGTCAGTAGGCTGCCTCGATTCCAAACTGATCATAAGATTTAGGATTTATTTCTTAAATGGCTGAAGTAAGGCTACAAAGAAAAGTATGCGTCTTGGCTTTCAGAGCGCTGATGGATCTAGTGGGGTTATGTGCAAAGCAACACACACGCCTTTCCAATCACTTGATTCAAAAGTTTTAATCTAAAAATTAATGACAATTTCTACCATTTCGGTGTCTGCAACGCCCCTCTCTGAATAGAAAAGGTCTTATCTTGGGGTGAACCTACCATTCCCCCTTTGAAAAATTTCTGGATATGTCCTATAAATATATATCATGTACCGGCATTTCTCATCACATCCTTAATAGTGAACAATTCTTAAAGACCAAACAAGAAACAACCAATCAAATGAAAGTATCAGTGTGTACAGAATATATAACCTACTCTGGTTAATTTTATCTCAGTTAATTTTGTGAAATCGTAATGTAATTGAACAACCTTCCAGCTATTTAATCCTTAAATTGTATACATAATATTATATGGTGATTGATGTTTACATTAAGGAAATACGAGATTCAGTTCACACCCATCTTCTAGCAGTAGAAAGCATAATATCAATTATATTTTATATCATTTCTTTCGTTCTTTCAAGTTGAATGAAAAGCAACAATTTCTGCTTGAAAAGAAAAACACACCTTTAATGTGCAACACGCAACATTAAACGTGAAAATATGGAGATTTAATTCTGAAGGGCAGCGTGTTTGAAATGTAAAAACACTCCACGCGTAACTTTGTAGTGATTTTAACTTTTGTAAATTTAGCTAAGATCCTCACTCATATTGAGCTCTTAAAAGGGGACTGTAAATTCAGATTTTCGAGTGTTTTCTCCAAGATATTAAATCACAATGCATTGCCCCAGTTTTACCGCCATTAGCAACTAGGTCTATATCGGTCAGTTTAGCATCACAAATATTTGTTTGACTTTGAACCCGATCGTTTTATTGGAATTCTGATTGACATCGGTGTATAGCATCGGATTAGATATTAGATGGTTTATGAGAATTAATAAAGTTAACTAGAAATGTAAGTATAGTAAATATTTCTATCTTTATTTGTTTTGTTCTTATGAAAACTTGAAAACATATATATTTCTTTTTATATTATTTACAAGTTCATATAGAGCAATTTGAAATCATCAAAATTTAAAGACATTTTGTTTCATCTTATCCGTGTAGGTTTATGAGACAGACTCATATAATGAGTTTGAATAATAAAATCACTTGATTTCAAAGTTGATGTTCACATTTTATTTACTAAAAGTCATTACACTAGCTAACAATTATCAATTGTTATTAATTAACTACGTAATAACTGCGTCATATATAATTAACTATGAGTAGAGAGGAACCACTTTCTAATCAACTACATGTATCTAATCAACTACTTGGGGATCCGGGTTGTAAGAATAAATCCTCAGTACCCCTTGCTTGTCGTAAGAGGCGACTAAATGGGGCGGTCCTTCGGATGAGACCGCAAAAACCGAGGTCCCATGTCACAGCAGGTGTGTCACGTAAAAGATCCCTCCCTGCTCAAAGGCCATAAGCGCCGAGCATAGGTCTAAATTTGCAGCCCTTCACCTACAATGGTGACGTCTCCATGAGTGAAAGATTCTCGAGCGGGACGTTGAACAATATTTAATCAATCAATCAATGTAACTAATCAAACAATTTGTAACTTCTTCAGCGGATTAATAAATATCCTTATTGGAATTATGTAAGTTTCTGCATAAGAATGGCATCTTCTCTGCCTCATCAGCAAACTATTCATCATAACCATTGTTTTCTTCTTTCTTGTTTCATTTTATGCTCTCCAAAGTCCTGGATAAATCTCTAATTCTGGTGCAAAGCAGATCATCCTCAACCTTCGTTCAGTCATCATAAAAATTTCTGCAAGTTATTCACTTTAAACAAAACAGTCCAAACATCACTTCAGTGTATTGTACATGAATGATACAAGTATTCAGGATTGTGAACTTTTATTTCTAAGTCAGACATGATCATATGTATTACAATATAATAACTCTTTTATTTCCATTTGGCAGATGATGATTTGCAAAGCATAGAAGAGAGAGAACTAACAGAAAAGCTAGCGAAACTCAATGCAGAAATTGCAAAAGCAAACTCAGATCTTTCTGAAGCATTACGCTTATCAGCTGAAACCGAAAGCACAGCCGTCAGGGCTCAATTAGCGGCAGAAAGGGCGAAGGAAGAGGCAAAACGAATAGAGGAAGAGGTAGAGTTACGCGCGCAACAAGAGGAAAGACGAAAACGCGAAGAAGCGAAAAAGATGGAAGAGCTCCGAAGACAACAAGAGGAAGAAGCTCGTAAACAGGAAGAAGAAAAAAGGGCGAAAGAAGCCGAATGGAAAAGGCGGGAAGCTGCCGGAGTAGAGAAGGCTCCCGTGTGGGAAAGCTGGCCTGCGCATGAGTAAGGATCTTTATTTTAATTTAAAAAGGAGAGGGGACACAGCTGAACCTTAGTGGGAAACTATAATAGGAACATATGCGTTTGTTTTGAAGTTTTTATAACTATTCTATAATGCAGTTAATCGTCTAATATAAATTCATGTGAAAGTATTAACGTATAGTTACATCACAGAGGTATCGCGTTGGGGCATTTTTTGGCCACTGTAATTTAAGATAACAGAAAATTTCCGATCTCCTTGCTTTGCAAAGTAATACTACGTCATACGTGACAGCCCCGTGGGGATCCGGGTAAATTAGGTCCCCTCTACACCTTTCTTGTCGTACATGTAAGTGGCGACTAAATGGGGCGGTCCATCAAATGAAACTGCAAAAACCAAGGTCACAGCAGGTGTGGCACGATAGAGATCCCTCCCTGCCGAGAGGCGCCGAGCATTGACTTAAATATTGCAGACGTAAACCGGCAATTATGACGTATCCATATGAGTGAAAAATTTTGAGCGGGACGTTAAACAATATACAACCAACCAATCAACATTACGCGACAATTCAACAGTCAAAATAAAGGACGAGAAGTTAATTAGGGGCATAGTCATGTCAATTCTGCAGCAGCATTGTGGTAGGTTGGAATTCATTCTGAATAATGTCAGACTGTATAGACCAATCGTTACAATACATTAGGAAACTAATAGTCGTTCAGTTCAGCCAGCATTCTTCTTTTACGGCAAATCTGTGATAGCGATCGATAACTATGAAGCAATGTTGTAAACATTTTTGTGTTCCTGCGCAGCAATTTGACTAGAACACTTGTGTATATAGGTTACATGTAACATATATGTCCTGATATAATGCATTTGTACATACCGCGCATCCCTACAAGCATAAAATATATTTCATAGCAAAATGAAAGCGAGAGTTTCAGAAGAGGGATATAACAGTATTGATAATTGTATTGTTGACAGAATGCAGCTTCCAGAAGGAGGAGGTCTGGCTTGTATCATCCGAGGGAAACCCAATAGTTTTGATGAATCTTCTGTCACGTGTAAGGATGTTGACCAATTAGACATCGAACTTGTATACGGGCCTCAAGAAGAACTAGTTGGCACAATCATTCAACTGGTTCCCACATCCGAACAGACAAAATTACAGGTCAATATGATTAATATACAATATTGATAAATATCCATCTTCCGTCTGTTCTTTTAAATTAGATATTACACTTTAGGGGTTGTAAAGTAATTGAATTGGAAAAAAATGCATATATAATTTACAAAATACGTAAAAGAAATTAAGTGACGGGGATAATTTATGTTAAAATTCCTTCTCACTGGCTATAAAAATATTTTTATTGCGTTGCACACTATGCAAGCTAATAAATGTCAAAGAACAAATATTTTCTATCAATATTTATCAGCGAGGGACTTGCTGAAATATTAAAAACGTGTGCCATAAAACATTATTTCATAGGTAATCCCTTTCACAAATAGACTTTCAAGCGACCGATGTTTATAAAAAAAAAAAAGACGAAGTATTTAACATAAGATTAGCACGTTACACAGTTTTTCGTTTCCATACACCAGCTACTTGAAAACTCTTTATGACGCCACTTGTGGCCTTTTGTTTTTGTGTCTTACCATTTCAAATGATAAAATTTAGATTGTCTCGTTTCCAGTGAGACTCTTGAACATAGAATATTATAAATTTGAGGTCTTTTATGAAGACAATAAATCCGTAATTCTGTACTTCACACGGCTTCAAGTGCCACCAATTGTTCTCCAAAGGAATGAAATATAACGTTCAATGTTACATGCTCTGTTATAATTATCATACATTTGTTACATCAGATTTTACTTAAATTTCAGAATTCCATTTACGTGGCCATTCCTTTCACTCTTTCCCGTGCAAGCGTCCATTCTCGAGAGGCCTTTGTGAAAGCGGATAAAAACGGAGAATGGAGAGAAATTCCTAGCACGGAAGTGACGTATGAAAACCACAAAGTACGAAATTTCAGTATGCTAACTTTTCTTTAAAATTTTGTTGTCCATCCATTTGCTGTACAAAATTGTCCAGAAAAAAAACCATGGTGCTCGTATTTTGTGTCGCGAGTTTTGGCAAAGATGGGCGCTGTTCCTCAGAGGTGATTACACTCTGTGGATATCGTTACTGACTTTTTTTTGGGGGGGGGGGGGCAGTATTCTACTATGAAAGTCCATGAAAGCTTTCTTTCATTTAGAATTATTTCCATTATCATATATCTGATTGGGGGGGTGGTGTTGAAATACTGTGCAAAGTACGTATTACAATTGAAGATTGAAAAATCCAATACTGTAAACAGTGTCGAGATATATTCTTTTTAAATATTTGATCTATGAAATACTTCAGTATCAGAAAACGACCGATAAATTGATAGTACATGAGGGATCAAAGATACGCGTCAATACTTTTTTTCCGGTTTTTAAATCAAAGTGAAAAAAATATTGAATTAGAATCTAGTACGCATTTAAAAAGGATACTGAACTGCAAATATTTTTATTATTAATATTACATATATAGCTTTGTAGACTTTTTTTTTTTTAAATGGACTGGTGGATATTGATTAGAAGTACAACGTGTTGTTACTCTCTAGATATATTATTCATTTAAAAGTTAGCCAGCCGGTAACAAGATAAAGGACTTCTAATAGTGCTTCTACGTTAAAACCTCATTTTGGCCCACTCTGTGAATATTGAATTTGAAATTCGTACATTTGTAAGATTTCAATTGTATTTGATGTAGATAAACCTGACAGCGACTATTGAATTACTACTATCTGTTGAAATCCCCTGGTTCAATACATAAACCGCGGCATTGTTTTTTCTAAGAGAATTGTTTATCATGCAAAGTTTTGATGTGTTAAGGTGGGTTTTTTTTCATACGACTTCTTTCTAACTGTAAATTTTTAAAAAATATGACGTGAAATGTACAGTGTCATTTTGCATGTAGGTTTGATAAATGTACATTCAAAAAAACATTTACCACAAAATAATACACTTCTCAGCTCATAAACCAGTGGCATATTTAGAGAGGGTGGTGCGTTCTGTGTTGTTATTTGTATAACGTATAGCTCATAAAAGTAACCATCAAAACCTTAAAACCCTGGAGCTTCCGGAGTCTTCGCCCCAGCATGGTGCTCTCCCTATGATCCTTGATCCTCCGCTGTCAAAAGTAAAAATTTCATAGAGAGGGTACGGATTGAAGGGTTGATAACAGAGGTTCCACAGTCGTGCTTTTCTTAGTGGTTGTCTTATTTTGGTATATTACATGTTCCTTAATTTGTACACTACTATGTTAGTGCACGTTCCGTACATCAAATTTGAATGGCTGCTAATGCATGGTTTATTCCGTCGATTTAAACAGTTACATTTCCTACTCGAGTAAACTATTATAATATAATTAGAAATAATGAATATTCTGTCTGTATTTGAGAATTTTATCAATCAAATTAAGATTTTGTTTCAGGATCTAAAATTCGTGCAAGTTGAGATGAAAGAATTTATGACATTGGCCGTGATGACACGATTGAAAAGAGATTACGTCACGTTTTCAAAGCGTTCTTCCAAGTTGACGTCAACCTGTGATCATCGTATTACAGTAACTGTTGCCAGGGAAACATTCTACAGAAAAGAGCATATCTTACTCCAGGTAACAAAACGCAGCGAAGTGTTAATACGAATAAATTGCTTTATGTTTCTATGTACACACGTATATCACTACTGTATGTACACATGTATATCACTACCGTATGTACACATGTATATCACTACTGTATGTACACATGTATATCACTACTGTATGTACACATGTATATCACTACTGTATGTACACATGTATATCACTACCGTATGTACACACGTATATCACTACTGTATGTACACATGTATATCACTACCGTATGTACACATGTATATCACTACCGTATGTACACATGTATATCACTACTGTATGTACACATGTATATCACTACTGTATGTACACATGTATATCACTACCGTATGTACACATGTATATCACTACTGTATGTACACATGTATATCACTACCGTATGTACACATGTACATCACTACTGTATGTACACATGTATATCACTACTGTATGTACACATGTATATCACTACCGTATGTACACATGTACATCACTACTGTATGTACACATGTATATCACTACTGTATGTACACATGTATATCACTACTGTATGTACACATGTATATCACTACCGTATGTACACATGTATACATGTATATCACTACCGTATGTACACATGTATACATGTATATCACTACCGTATGTACACATGTATATCACTACTGTATGTACACATGTATATCACTACCGTATATATACATGTATATCACTACCGTATATATACATGTATATCACTACTGTATGTACACATGTATATCACTACTGTATGTACACATGTATATCACTACTGTATGTACACATGTATATCACTACCGTATGTACACATGTATATCACTACTGTATGTACACATGTATATCACTACTGTATGTACAGATGTATATCACTACTGTATGTATACATGTATATCACTACCGTATGTACACATGTATATCACTACCGTATGTACACATGTATATCACTACCGTATGTACACATGTATACATGTATATCACTACCGTATGTACACATGTATATCACTACTGTATGTACACATGTATATCACTACTGTATGTACACATATATATTACTACCGTATGTACACATGTATATCACTACCGTATGTACACATGTATATCACTACTGTATGTACACATGTATATCACTACCGTATGTACACATGTATATCACTACTGTATGTACACATGTATATCACTACTGTATGTACACATGTATATCACTACTGCATCTATACATGTATATCACTAATTGCATAAACTATAACAAGACTACACACGACGTACGCATGACCCGGTGATGTGTATGTAGATAAAGTAAGATACTCATAAATATTATTTATTATAGTTTGCCTCGTTTTAGAATATCGCTCCTGTTATCGGGTAGAACGCGTCACTTCACTGACGGTTATATATTTCCACACAGTCAGTAATAACGATATAAATGGCAATATGGCGGGCATCGCTGAAATTTACTATAGCTGTTGTGTTATGGTCCTTGGCAAAATAAAAAAAAATTATTTGGTTTGTCACAGACCGTCTACGGAAATATATCGGGTGATCAAGCTTATAGACGGCCGCGATTTGCTTGGCACAGCATTTCCTCTCTTTTGATTACAATAAATTGCACTATATGGATATCATATATATATATATATATATATATATATATATATATATAATGGGTGTAACCCAAAAGAAGCGATCTATGTGATCTATGAATAAGATTTTCATCAAATTGTGTTGAGTATATTTCATTTCAAGACAAGACTTAGTCATCACTCTTTAGGTGTTTAAGATAAGACTGCCCGTCTTATAGAAAATCAATTAATGCATGAAAATTAACCTATATACAGAAAAATTTAATAAAATTTCCGTGTACGTGTACCTGATTTCTTATCGCGTCAAGAAGTGGTAATTGGTTTGTATACTCGCTGTTCCAGGTGCAGCCCGTGGACTCTGCCACAGTTCATGACCTCCAGACGAGGAACGTCAACTGCAAACACCTGCTAGCCTCCAGCCCTATCATACAAATGCAGTGGGAGGCCACGGAGTTCCACAAACCGATAGTTGTAAGTGTATCCCACTAAGAATTCTCAATCTGAGGGCGGATCCAGAAAATGTTCAAAGCAGGGACTGGGTGCGACTTATATGAATTATTTCTTTCCCAGATTCCAAAATGGTACAATTAACTTTCTGCTAAACATGCTCAGTTTAAGACGAGATACAAACCCTGAACCCCAGTAAATCCGCCCATGACTTGGATTCTGTTAGCGGAAGGTTAAACGTGATGCACGACAGAAATGAAAGGACTAAGAATACTTAATTCTGTACTCAAACAGTGTTGATAATTATACAATACAAGAGTGGGAACGTTACAATGCTATTTTAATTTGAAGTATCTTAAATTTTGCTGTAAGAAAATTCCAATGTTATATCATGATAATGCTATCTGGATTTCAAGACTTCCAGCTGAATGTATGTTGCGTGAAATGTCAACAAAATGATTACTTTGACTGGTCGCTTCATCTTTTGAAATGGTCGCTTATTTGGTCAATAATAATCATATTTGCCTTATTGTACATCAAAAACACATCGGATCCACTATAGTCCCTCTTTTTCAAAAATAATTTTGTTTCGAATTATAAACGACAAAACAGCTATAAATGAACAGGTGTATATGTATGTGTCTGTAAAGAAAGACAACCTATAGGTGATAGAAAAATGATTCATTTCATGTTATCACTAGATAACTTTACCATGTCCACCAAATCCAGCAAAGGCCCGAAAAATTGCACAGATGCGGAAAATAAAAGAAGAAAAAATGAAAAATCCCCAGAGAAACATTCCCGTCCCCCTTGACGTTCGGGAAAAAGAGGAGAATCAAGGAAAACAGAACAAACCGAAACCTAAAAAGAAAACCCTGCAGGAACAATTGGCGGAAATAAACGCTCCACCGGAAGAAGAAAAACCTAAACCGACGAAGTGGTACATGGGAGATTACGCTCATAATGACGGTAAGTTTACAGGCGCGGATCTAAAATCTACCGGGCGATTGAATAATACATATTCATTCTATGTTGAACGATATAATGATTTCATGCTCGGTTTCTTTAATATGATTTGAACAGATGATGAAAATGACCATCTATACCTTGTTGCGAGGACAGGAACCGGAAAGTGGTTTGTCGTACCGGAAGTTGAAATAACGCAAGTAAAGTTGGATCTGCTGCAGTTCAGCCTTGATAAACCTTTAGATCAGTACGTACATTGCCAAAAATCATGATTTGTATGAGGAGAGTGTGACATTTAGATAACCTTTGTCTCTATAACATGTCTCTCTAAGTCAGTTACCTAAAAAATATTCTCTATAAAAACATGTAAATTTCACGGTATATTTCATACAGTAAGTCATAGTTCTCCAGTATAAAACTGTATCATCACACTGTAATTATATATATCCAGAGTAGACGGGTTTCATTGTTATTTAGTAAGATAAGGTGTATCACAACTATAGGCCTTGTTCAATATGCCACTTGCATATCAACACTGTTACAAATAAACGCAATGTATATATATATATATATACACGGAATTACACTGCATCTTCCAGGACCATAGAAATAAACGGAATAAACACTGTCTCCAACCCTTACCCAGCTTACCTAGAAATCGTCTAAAACTTTAGTATTCATTCACGAGTATGTTTTGTCACGCCCTCTGCTTCTCATTCTCTTGTCCCCAATCTTGCATCTTGTCGTCTATTACAATGTTCATACCTTATTTTACAGATTTATGGTTCTGCGCGTCCGGACCAATACTGACGAAGACTTGCTCCCTATTATGTCGTCTGCTATATTTGACCTGCTCCAAAAGCGGTTTGTGCAAGTTGTTGTCAAACAAAGGTACGTCCGTTTATCTTTGATTACACAGATTGTTCTGTAGAGTTCAAGTTATTGCAGAGAACAGGAATAGGACTGTAAATACGAAACATAATTAGTAGTTCTTTTCTTCGAGATAATTACGTAAGGGGCACTAGTGAGATAAAACATGTATTAGTAATTTGTCTTGATGTTGCGAAGTTGTTACATATTTATAAAAAGGACAATATTAAAGCACAACGTCCAGCGTCCTTCTATACTCACGTCAACAAATTACTGTTAGAGAGAACTCCTTCATTGATTTAGTATTCAAGATTCTTCCAGAAAGTTTTTTTTATCAGTTTTCGGTGTGCTCACAAATGATTGCTGACAAGTCATGATAAAACTGTTTGTTTTTCAGTTTTGATGTGGCTTTTTATCTGCAATTAAATTTAGAATTAAATGATAATTAGAAGAAAATAAATGATTCTGAATGATTCACCGTTTATTCCGCAGGTCAGATAATCCTTTTGATACACGGCTGGAGATAGCCCCAATCAACAAAGTCCCAAAAGTCGTCAAACAAATGAATGAAGATGGATTTGAGGACGGACCGGATCCGAGTCAGATAATAGGAGTTTGCGAAGGGGACATAATCGAAATTCACTTCCGGGGCAACATTCAAAACAACTCGAACGTGAAAACCCCGAAATTTATATACAATTCTAATGTGACGTCGTCATCTTCGTTCTTCCTTTCGGAAGTTGACCAGTATTTACAGAGGAATTTTAATGTTTATCGCGGAGTAGTTGAGGTGTACAGAGTGTATTTCGTCGTCCCTGATAAAAAGACAATAGCGCGGAAGGAATCGGTGTTAGATGAGAATTCATTCTGTGTTCGAAAGGAGAAAAGAAAAAATCTGTTATGTGAAATCCCTATGAATATTCCCAAGGTAGCTTTGATATTTCTTTTTGACTATACGGAAAAGTTGTCAAAACATTGATTTAGAAATTCGAAAGTTTTGTTTGCAAAACAAAACAAAACAAAAAACAAAATAAAATAAAAACAAAAACAAACAAACAAACAAAACATATAGACATCAGTATTCGTAAGCAATGAATTGTATCCAAGAATTTCATAGTAATGAACACTTCTATCTACAAATGGTGATATTTCGCGTAATATTGATTAACCAAACACATGTAAATCTACCAAAAATTGTTTGAACTTTCGTCTTGTCATGTCCGTGAAGGCGTTTGATTTTAATTTTACTTCCAGTATCACGTGGAGCCTTCACCTATACCCCATCAGGCGCCTGTGGTCATTCGAAACGACGCGGACCCAGTTAATGACGACCTGATGCGACAACTAGCGGCAGAAATGGGAGAAGAATGGAGGAAAATTGCAACTACTTTGAATATTAGCAAGGCACGGATCCAAGCTATTATCAGAAATGCACAGATCACGGATTCAACGGACGAGGACGCTCGCTATCAGATGCTGATCACGTGGTTGAAAAAGATGCCTAAATCAATTGATAAGGTAAGAGATAGACACGTCTTCCTGCTGATTACCAGTCACTGTGACGTATTTAGAGTGGGCCGATTCGAAACCACCACCCCTCCCGCTTTTTTTTTTCTACTGGCAGAGTATTTTAGCAAGTACTTAACTTTCACATTTGGGGCCCCTCATCTCGGAAATCCTGGATCCACTGATTACCGGCCGCCAGGAGGCACTCGGTTATATAAAGAGCCTATGCAGTTGTGCAGGACTAATATGTTATTGCATATCTATTGAAATTTAATACAAACATATTTATTAGTATTTTAATAGCATTAATGATTCTTACCAAAAATGCATTTTGTTTATCAAGGACAATGAAAATATGATTTAATCAAAGCGTACCTTCATTCAATCCTGATCAAATACTCGTCCGGGATGACATTGCGCCTAACTTGTTCGGGATCATCTAAAAAAAAAAGGGAGAGGTTCAAATGTTCTGCATTTTCAGTGATATTTATCTTGAATTTTCATGAAGTTATATATGTTTACTTTTTCCTAAGTATTTGTCTCAAAAAAGTGTTTCATTTAAATTTCTTAAGACACGTGTTATTTGGAGATAGTGATTCAGCAAATATGCAGAAGTCGCGGTTTTCATTACTCCACAAGTCTATAAAAATCTTCACGAAATTGATTTGCAAGCATCCCTAAGTAGTGTAGATTCAAGTTGTTCAAATGATAGTCCTGGTAGATTGGAGTGACAGATGAAGGGTAAAGTTTAATAGACAAAGGGAAATCTTTTTCTCTAGAGCAAAAAATGTCATTACTAGGCATATTAATAAGGAACCTTTCACGGATAGTAGATTCAAACGATGACCCCGGAGTGTAGGATGGAGCCTCATAGAAAGATTTACATGGTAATAATACAAGGGTTAAAATCGACTTCTGAAGACCAACAGTCATAATTAGTCATATTAATACGCAAGCATTATCAGGCAGTACAGATTCCAATTCAGTCGCCGGATAGCTGAAAAATTGCTCAGGCGACTATAAATAAAAGACAAACAAACAAACAGATTCCAATTTATTCATATCGTGGCCCTAGAGGGTATGATGGGGCCACAGTTGGAGATCTATTTTTTACATGGCAGTATACGAGGAAATTAATCCGCATCATTTGATACTTATACTCATGCAATATTAATAATTCAAATATGGCTAGTGAAATGAAACAAATTATTCGCGACCGTTCTCTGACGCTAGCATATATATTTTCTTATTATTCTCTAATACAGTCAGAAGACTGGGTGCGAGAACAGTGAAAGTCGCTCCTAAATTCAAATACACTCTTTGAATTACTGAAAGTTACTGAAAGTCAGTAATTTTCAGAGTGAAATATATTTCTGATTTCTTTATAGGTCAGTAATTTCAAGGTTGAAATAGTTTTCCTAAGATGAAATTCTATGGGAAAGAAAATTCTGACACATTTTGAATAGAACAGGGGGAAATGCATATATCATTAGCTTTGTTTGGTAAAACTAGTTCTTTTCTAATTACTTGCATTGGGACTAATATTAAATTTAAATATTAAGTTTTTGTAATATTAAATTTACGAATTTATATACGCCTTCAAATGTCCATTACAAGAAGGAAGATTGAATTTTTCTCTTCCGGTTGTAAATCATTCCTCACATTCAAGAAGTCATGTCAAATTGTAGAAACACTAAGTTCAGTCATTGAATGTTAATGCCTAACAAGGTTAGAAACATTTAATCGTTACTTCGTCATTTCAATCCCGACGAAAATTATTTGCAATTATTAACTAAATGTTTACAAACGTATGCATTATTACGAGATTTTTAAGATTCAGTAGTCCCGTGGGGATCCGGGTTGTTAGAATAGATCCTCAGTACCCCTTGCTTGTCGTAAGAGGCGACTAAATGGGGCGGTCCTTCGGATGAGACCGCACAAACCGAGGTCCCGTGTCACAGCAGGTGTGGCACGTTAAAGATCCCTCCCTGCTCAAAGGCCATAAGCGCCGAGCATAGGCCTAAATTTTGCAGCCCTTCGCCGGCAATGGTGACGTCTCTATATGAATGAAAGATTCTCGAGCGGGACGTTAAACAATATATAATTAATCAGTCAATCAAGATTCAGTTAAGATGAAAATTGAAGATATTCAGATTTGACCTGTCTAATATAAGTTTGATACTATCATTAACCACAATGTGTTGTTTATTTATCATTCATAATTAAGGAATTTTTTTAAAATTCTATAGGTGACGGTTTTGACAAATGCTTTTATGAAGAACGGTCGGCCAGATTTGGCAGAGCAAGTTCGGATGAAGGATGAAGCCTTTAAGCGGAAACAGATACGCTCTCACTGAAAGTCAAATCAAAACGGAAACCTTAAAACGTCGTCGATATTTTGCGCTGCGAAGTTTAAATCTGTTGCAGACCATTTGAATGCTGTGATATATACAAATAAACTTTTATTTTGTTCATATTTTCAAGTTTATATCGCCTTTATTTAGTAGTATTTATTTAGTTCAGTATACATATTTATTATACAAATATTGATAATAAGTCGATAAGTTTCGATTGCAGGAATTTACGAAATATGTTATTTTATCAATTGCCGTTAATTCGTATTTGAACACTTTTCGGATTTGTTTTTTTTTTAATCTGCAAATACTTCACGCTTTAAGTAATTACTTCTACCAAGGAACAGGAACATTTAAATTTCTTTGTTAAATGTATTAGACAAATATTCCGTTTTCTTCTATGAAATACGATAATGTACCTCTGCAAATAAATGTTCAACGGACATTTAATCAGCCCTTCCCAATTGCAGGGTTTAGAGTTACTGCCGGAACACCGTTTTTGATTTCTTCTGAATTTACACACTGCAATCATGTGAATATTGATAGCCCTTACTACTTCCGGTACAGATGATACATGTACAAGCATAAATATGTAGTATCAGTTTTCATACGTGATATAATGTGGTGCTGAGGACTGTCACATCGAAGAAAGAAGTGAAGGGCGAAGGAGTAGGGGCGACGGTGACCACCCCAACATTTTGCAGAGAGAGGGAGTGATACAGCTGTGAAATTTATGAGGAGATCTATTTTCATTGGAGCAGCGAAAGCAACGGCGATCTGCAACCTGTGGAGCAGAGAAGTTTAAACTCTGTGAATAATTGTTTTTTGTTGGACACCTTTGAAAGGCTACAGAATAATTATTTGCTTAAATTTTTAAATTGTTAATCAAACAAATTAAAATATATCGATGTGATATCTATGCGATTTTGCTATATTTAAAATTGCAAGACATGATTTAAAATACATAGAGTAAACTTATTTATATAACATTATGTCACCAAGATAATGATAAAAAGATTGTTATAAAGATGCCAATGGAAATCGAAATAGGTCCGACCCCACCCCCATCCATGATAAACACTTTAAGCTTCAGAAGTGTTGGGGTATGGTGTGTTCAAGACAAATCCCCACGTCTTGGTGTCCTCGGTTGGTAGTATATTGAGCAGTTTCATTTCGAGTTCACATCATGTACCCAATTCTACCATGTGAACTGAGGTACCTGTGATACCCGTTTTTGAAAAATATTGTTTAAGTTCTGGTAGATTTAACATATAAGAAATCGTCATGATTTATCAAATTATTCAATTGTCCTTCGCTTTTAATGACCTTACAATAAACCGGAAATTCATAAGGAGAGTAAAATTTAAAGGATAGAGTGTATAAGATGATGGTAAAAATGGTGTTCCGGCAGTAAATCGAAACTATCGTATTCGGTTTTTATATTAATCGTATCAATGTTGTAGACAGTTCATGTGATTTTTATATGAATTATCTTTTTGTTTGAGGGTCATATACTTGAATTGGCAATTTGTTACGAGGACAATTGTATGTGTGTTTTACTAAGACGCCTTCTTGCTTTAACGAGCGTAAAACCGTTGGTGCAATATAAAACGGTGAGCAGTTGTTCCTTAATCGAAAACTCAATAAAACGTCTTCCTGATACATTTCCGGAGAATGAATTTCTTACCCGCGTAGAAAATACATTAGTACACTGTACAACAGATTCAAAGCTAAAAGTATTTTACACTTTAGTTTCGTATTTCGTACTTAGATCTTTTAATTATATATGTATTTTGAAATTATCTACGTTGTACGTAATTAAATCGCACTCGTGATCTCTACAAGGGAAATTCTTACATTGGTTGACTGCTATCATTTTACGCACCTTTTTTTCGCCTGCTGAGATAATTTTTACACTGACGTTTTCAATTTTTACACAGCTGATATCAGTTTTTACAATGCAGATATTAATTTTTACTCTGCTGATAATCTACTGCTACATGTTTGCACTACAGATTGCAATTGTTGCATATCTGATATCACTTTTTTACACTGCTGATAATGTCGCCTTATTTTATTTTATTTTACATTCTGTATCCGTCCACTGTTTAGCAATACTCTCACTGAAATAAATCTGTAGACAATTCAACGTTAGTCTGTTTTCTTTTCTTGATCTTGAAAAATTAAGGAAGAAAAAATGATATTTTTATAGTGTGAAAATAATTACAGTGTTAAAATAACTGATTGTGACGTCATGTATGACATTGTGTATTACTTAAAACATTGTGAAATAAACATTTAAAAACAAAAACTAAAAAAAAACAATAATAAAAAAAAAAAAAAAAGAACAAACAGACAAAAAACAAAACAAAAACAAAAATCAATGCTCTGTGGTTGAATATGGAATTTATTCGCACTCATGAGAATATAAAAAAATCCTGTCTTGGAAATAAATTCCATATCCATCTACAAAGCATTGCATATCCTCTGTATATTCTGAGGGGGGAAAATGCACATTACTGTAAGGTAACTACATGACAATGGATAATGGAAATTGAGTTAACTGAATGTGCCCGTAAAACATGTTCAATGAAACATACAAACTGAGTACATATTTTGTAAAATTATACTTTCATGTAAAATACTCGAATCTGATTGGTATAGAAGCACTTAGAAAAACATATCGTTACCCTCGAAAAGTCATTGTCAACCTCGGCTATGTCTCGGTTGACAATGGTTTTCTTGGGGTAAAAATTTTCAATGTTACCCTCAACTACATGCCAGTTATATCGTGTGCAGCAGTCCATTTAAGAATCGTGCAATATAGAAAAAAATTAACTAATCCTAATTCGACTCGTCAAAAATGATCATTCATATAGAAAAATAATTAACTAATCCTAAAGCAAATCGCCAGTAATTATCATTAATATCTTTAAATATTATTGAAAATCAAAATTTCTCATATACCGTCCGTGCAAAAAGACAGAAAAATTACAGCGTTTTTTTCAACATGTACATACTATTTTACTGTAACCGTCAAAGTTACTGACCCCTTCAAGTCAAGCTTGGAGCTAACAAGAAGAACTGATTGATTGTTATTTTCCGCAACACTCAAGCAATAATAATCAATCAATCCATCCTTCAAAATTACCAGCATCTGTCACAACACATTCTTGTCCTTTCATCACTGTTTTCATAAATTTGTTAGACACAAAATTTCCCGTAAATCAGAGTCTTCCTAAAATAAAATTCGTTCACAACGAGGATGTTGCATAGAATTCGTTTGCTTGTAGCTTTACGACCCATTCCAGAATTTTCCCCTCGTGTAAAGACGTCACAATCACCACCTTTAATTATTTTTTTTTTACCTATGCATGGCGCTCACGGCCGTAGCAATAGGGGTCCTTTTATCATCTACACCCACCGTGATATGGGATTTCTGTTTTTAAGGTTAGACCCACAATTTCCACTTCTAATGCCAGGTGCTCGGAGAAAAGCCGTCCCTACCGATACCGCCTGAGCTATTGACAACAAGATCTGACGTGACCCAAAAATTGAATTTTGTTGGTGCCGATTCCCGATACAGGTTTTAAATACGTATTAAAGACGGAAGCCCATCTGAACCATTGCAACCCATTTGTTCCTCCTCCAAACCGTGTATCTGTGTTATAGTTTACAGATTTCTTGTGACTTCCATTATGCCACTTTCGAGATACCTCCAAGTGAACATAGTAAAGAGGGAACAATTTGTTTTCATGCGGGAGTGGGTTGGTTGGTTGTATGTTGTTTAACATCCCGCTCGACAATTTTTCACCCATATGGAGATGTCACCATTGCCGGTGAAAGGCTGCAAAATTTAGGTTTATGTTCTGCGCTTAAGGCCTTTGAGCAGGGTGGCATCTTCATCGTGCCACACCTGCTGTTTTTGCGGTCTCATCCGAAGTACAACCCCATTTTGTTGCCCCTTACGGCAAGCAAGGGGTACTAAGAACCTATTCTAACCCGCATCCCCACGGGAGCGAGAGTGGGACAAATAAGTGATTTGCTCAGAAAGTTTTTCATACGCAGTTTAATCACCCAAATTC
This sequence comes from Ostrea denselamellosa, assembly GCA_024699665.1. NCBI lineage: Eukaryota > Metazoa > Mollusca > Bivalvia > Ostreida > Ostreidae > Ostrea > Ostrea denselamellosa. The sequence continues at coordinate 7,691,617 of JAMZEH010000050.1, forward strand.
GACCAATACACAAACTAAGTAAGTGATAATTTAAAGTATTCAAAAAGTAATGAAACACACGGAATTCTTATCGTGTTATTTCGTTGATCGTACGTACCATACACAGGATGTTACTTGTAAATATAGCAATGTTTTTGTGTTTCCACTGTAGTAAAATATTTCTTTCGATAGTATTTTGCATTTTCTACATTGACATATTTAAAGAAAAAGCCGCTTTACTACATTTTATGGTCTTCCTCACTGACTAGGTCCATTCTATCCCACTTAGGCATCCAAAGTTCCACTAACACATGTACTCCTACACATGTACAGAGCTTTAAATCGAAACAGCCGTATTGCTCTATGCTCCTGATTTGTAATATTTCCTGCAAGATTCACGCAGCCATCAGTCATCATACATGTAAAATACCGACTTTTTTTTTCTTGATAAAGTCCTTCATTTCATCGCCAAGCACAGTACTGCAATGTAGTCTGTAGTTTGTTTTATTTTTTATTTTCTCCAAGGAGATTATCGACGAGCATATCAGCGATCTATATCTCTATTCCTTATTTTTATGGGGAGTTGAACTTCAGTTTTCCTAGGTCATCACGCACTGCGCGCATGAATATATCACAAAGGTCTTTGGCGTGTATCTCTTCATATCGTCGTTTTGATGTCCCAGAAAATGTTCTCCAAATAGCATAATCCTATTTTCAAAAGCTAAAATTTAAAACGAAGAGAGCATGTTTCAAAGTATGAGCACCCTATAAATATATATGCTCGTTTTACAATCTGAATGTGAGTGATGAGTGAAATGTTCTGGATGGGAAGTTAAAAAACTCCCAGGAATACATTCTGTACTTTGATTTTATCATTAGGTAACCTGATTGAATTGTGGTCGATTTCTATCCGACTTTCGTAGTGATTGCAGTTAGATTGTTTTTTTAATTCATTGACCTGGGGGTCGAGAAATCGAGCCCCGTTTGTACCAAGACTTTACCAAATGGAGTGATCCCGTGGTCACGACAGGCGTTGGCACGTTAAAGAACTCTCACTGCTACGGCCCTGAGTGTTAAGCATAGGTCAAAATTTGTAGTACTTCACTTCACCTGGTGACGTCTCAGTATTGATTAATTATATATTGTTTAACGTCCCGCTCGTATGGAGACGTCACTATTGCCGGAGAAGAACTACACCATTTAGGTCTATGCTCGGCGCTTATGGCCTTTGAGCAGGGAGAGATCTTTAACGTGCCACACCTGCTGTGGCACGGGACCTCGGTATTTGCGGTCTCATCCGAAGAACCGCCCCATTTAGTGGCCTCTTACGACAAGCTAGGGGTGCTGAGGACCTTTTCTAACAAACCCGGATTCCCATGGGGTTCAGTATGATTGAAAAAATTCTGAACGGAACGTAAAACAAACAATCAACAATCGGATTTCCTGTTCATAAATATCAGTATTGAAAGGTAAATAACTCTTTCATTTCAAACAAATCTTAGCAATGTTCCATAACTCTTAAGCGGAAATTACATGTTTATACCATGAATTCCGGCATTTATATGCTCAGATTTTTTTCACCGCTTTATTCACTTCTAATGTCGGCAGTGCATAGCATAAATTCTTGAATACGATGTTGGTAATTCTTCTCTCTGCAGAAACACTTATTTCAATGTAGCGATCTTTTTTTTTTTTAAATTGACTCTTTGAGAAATCCATGGATACCATGGAAAAAAGAACTTCAAGAATCCATGCATGCTGTGCAGATAGATCCCCCGGAACTAAGTTACACTTTTCCAACGTTAATCAGGATCAGTGGCGGAATCAGATTTTTTTCCAGAAAAGGGAGGGGTTTCGACTCAAGTTAGTATCTTTAACGGGAGAGGGGGGGGGGGGGGGGTGAACAACCAAAAGTAGCAAGAATAACTTTTTTTTTAAAATTCAGCTAAGGGGGTGCAAGTTGATTGATTTTTTACCCCTCAAGATCCGCCACTGAGGATGATTCGGGATATGCGACCTCAAAGTTAAAGAACATAGCCACGATTTGACGTATATTTTGTTTTTCAGTTTCGTTATTCATAGTGCATTATATTGTGTATTTCTAAAAGTCAAGTAAACCTTGAATCTCGAGTATCAATTTATACGCGAGTTACATAATAACAATTCGTTTTTGTGTAAACAATATAAACCGGTGCCTTTGTTTGTTACAAATGAATGGTTGTACGGAAATATCATACTTTCAACAAAGTACTGACAAAGAGAATAATTTATTTGTGGTCGTAGCAAACGTAAAATGAAAATAATCATATGAATGAAAAGGGAATTTTTACCAAAGACACAAAAACAAGACACATACCTTGTTTACATAACAAAGAATTGTGCACTTTGTAAAACACATGTATCTGAATAACTAACATTCTCATTTTGGTTTAATATTACAGATACCTTAAATACAGGTATTTGCACTGACAAAAATAGAAGAAATTTTTGTATGAAGTCGTCACTCCTTTCCATATCCACCCGACTCTCAATATTCGTTATCTACATGTCTTTACCTCTATAACATCCGCCATTTTTAGCTACAACAACCACATTCTGCGAACGTAACTCAAAACTTGCATGTGCTGTCTATAAGGATTTGAAATATTACTTGCCGAAGGAAATATTTTTGTTGTACCAAATGAGAATCACACTCTACCTACCCTGTTCAGTGAGAGGTCCTGATATTGACTCTTTCAAAGTTTTACCTCTCACGTCGTCATGGTGAACTGGAAATGAAGTCCATTTATCGGCTACAATCAACCGTCAAACATCATCTACTGCTTCTTAAATGCAAAACCTCTCTCCCTCTCTCTCTCTCTCTCTCTCTCTCTCTCTCTCTCTCTCTCTCTCAAAAACTGGACAAGGCTGTCGATATATTTTAGACTTTAATATATATATTAAAATGTTTTTGAATTATAACGGGTGTTTTTGGAATATTCTGACTTAAATATACGAATACACCTACAACGGTTATTTCTTATCGTACTATGCTGAGACTTGCTTATCATCAACCTCACCCTCAGCAATTTGGGTGCTTTGTAATATTGATCAGTTAAGATATTATAACACTATCACGAAACTTCACAATACACATTATATTGTATATACAGGGTACTGCATTTGAACACATACGGCTCTCTATAACTGGTGTCTCGTGCACACTGCGTGATGTAAAATACCGGTATAATTCGCCACCTGTGACGTCATACACTAACCACGCATTTGTTTACAGCTGTTTTGTTCTGTTCATTTCAATTATATTCTTATTAATTATTTCTCCTTTGTCAATACAGGGAAGATACAGAATTGGATTATTTATAAGAGCTTCTCGTGTATATGAAACTTCATGTATTTATACATCAACAAAATTGTATTCACAAGTTAAGGTATTCAACTGTTCACCACGTACTGTGGGGAAAAAATACTTATCGTATTTAATAATTACAAAATTTAACGACTTCTTATGAGGGAAGTAATTATAAGATTTTAAAAGAAGATAATCAATTCCAGAAAACCGACAACCTAGTGAACATTTTCTAACGTTTGATACCAGACAATTTTTCATGGTTCTTGGGCCGAGTTCATTTTTCACAAATATGAGCCTAACAGAAAGTCTTCTGTAAAAAAAAAATCCCACTAGACCAGGCCTGGATTTCTCGAAATAAACTTAAGTCGAAATTTAAATTTAAGTCTGAGAGTATACTCAAATTTTGACTGCTCATATGAAAGAAAACTCAAACTTAAATTTGGTTTTTTTTTTTCGACAAATCCAAGCTCAGATTTTTCGAAAAAATCTCATTCTTAAGTTTGGGCAGTCACAATATGAGCTTACTCTAGTGACGTTAGTTAACAAATTATAATGCTAATAAAAACATCCAACAAGAGTTCGAAATGTGCAATCCAATACCAACTTCATAAGACGAGAACTACATACAAAACTATATATGTATATGATAATCAGCACGTCACACAATAGAATGAATTCGTTTGAATTTCCAATACCAACTTCATAAGACGAGAACTACATACAAAACTATATATGTATATGATAATCAGCATGTCACACAATAGAATGAATTCGTTTGAATTTCCAATACCAACGTCATAAGACGAGAACTACATATTATATATGTGTATGATAATCAGCACGTCACACAATAGAATGAATTCGTTTGAATTTCCAATACCAACTTCATAAGACGAGACCTACATATTATATATGTATATGATAATCAGCACGTCACACAATAGAATAAATTCGTTTGAATTGAATAACTAGTTTCCTGATACTGACGATGTCACCAGCATAAATTACCACTAACTGATGTTGGAATTAAGGCCCTTGTTCATCGATTGAGAACCACGTGAAGATAATACGTACAAATTTGATTCAGTTATTTTATGTTCAGCGTTTTAAAATGATTAACACCAGAAAAGTACGCTATACACGTGTCGGTTGACACTTTGTTTTACCGTCTGGCAAAAGTTTATGGCTTTTACACCATGTATTTATATTTACAAACACAACATCAAGATATTGACCGTCGTTTAGCATGTGAGTCTCATACGCCAACTGCGAATGTTCCACATATCCCCCAATCTCTTTGAAAAAAGCTCTGAGATTGGCCAGATTTTCCACTCCCTTTGGCCAATCAAACTTCTGTCCCGCCCAGGCTCGATATTCAATGGTCCAAACATCCACAATTATCTGCTTAGAAATCAGTTGCTCTTTCATGCTGCTAAGTACTGCTATTTCTCCTCCTTCGACATCCAACGAAAAATAATTGATATGAAAAACACCAATAATTTGTAAAACGTTAATTAATTTAAAACAAGGAACTTTAGTTCTTTTGTTTGCCTGCAAATGAACTTTATGACTATTTGGCATATTTTTTTCAGAACCACCTAATTCATTTCCAATGATAAATATTGTTTCATTTTCACTAGACACACAAGCGCACAGACGCCAGACATGACGTTTCAGTCGGTCTATTAAGGGACAGGAAACAGGATTCCCTTCTATTAGGAGACCAGTCCAGTTGTGTTTCCTCTCCAACCATAATGTATTGGAATGTACTATTCCATCGTAAGCTCCCATTTCGATGAAAAATCCGTTCTTCTTAGGGAATATATCATAAATTGCCTTGTCCTGTCCCGCCTGAGAATAATGTTTATCAACGGGTTCGGGATAAGAGCTGTACAAATACGGTTTTATCAGACTCTTCCAAATTTCGGAGACTTTATTTGATTCTGTTTTCGGAATAAGCGGCGTTTTTAAAACACTGACCGAGACATTTCGTATGCTAAAATCTCTCACATGGACTACGTTTCTATCCGTTGTTGTAACGGACGGAGGTGTTGAGAACTTGACAGAATCATTCCACACGGCGATGTTGTACTTGGGACGTGCTTCGACATCGCTGACAAGAAATAGGGAATTGTACTTAATCAACATGAAGCCCGCAATGATGCCCATGAAGATGAACACGGCTTTTCGATATCGATACCAAACCATTTTATGGAGAATTTCACACTTACTGGAAGGTAATGCAGTCTGGAAAACAACCGCCATGTTAAAATTTTCATAAGGTTTGTAAATCATCTCAAATTATACAATCTGTTTTTCATGACACGTAAGAAGTAACTTTCATTATTGAAAATACATGAACTGCGACCCGTAATGCAGGTATACAATGAAGCGCTAACGAGCCTCGTTAATAGTATGTCTGAGTGACGCGTTGTAGTTCATACTCTCATGTATTTGCAAAACTGAAATTTATTTCTTATATATTCATTTAACTTCTATGTCGGAATTTTCAGCCATTAAAAGTGATGTACTATATTTAAAAAGATTCACACACACACACACACACACACATATATATATATATATATATGTGTGTGTGTGTGTGTGTGTGTGTGTGTGTATGATCAGAGAACATATATGTCAAAGAGCATTTTCATCATATAAACACAGATAAAACAGGCTACAAGAAAGTGGAACAAATCGTCAAAAATACAGGTATACCACACAATAAGAAACAGGCAGAAAAGCAGGCGTGGAAGAAAAATTTAGGAAACTCTCAGCTCAAAATACATTTTAGGAAAGCCCACTCAGAATGCTACAACCCTCTGATGAAGGAATGAGGAAATGTGCACACAAATGGAGTAACTCACAGCGTAGATCATTTCCGTGAACCAAACGCGATATCAATCTAAAGTTGGAACTCTCGCTCTCCTCTTTCTGTTCTGTTGATTATAAACATATTTTAACCGCTATCTAAATCTTCACGTTATTTTATTAAATAAAAACATCGATTAAAGGTTTCAATAAATTGAAAATGCATTTTAAAAATAAACAGAATTCGTTTATTATTACAGTTATCTAAGTTAGAAATACGGGTTTCTAGATTGAGAGTATAGTGTTGATATGGGTAAATGAAATACACTGAACATCATCAGACTATGATAGACAAAAGATAGATAAAAGTAAGTTTTGGGGAGTAAAATACAAAGCTTGCAGTGTATAGTTTTAATTTCTTTTTATGCATTTATTGTTCTTTGTTTTATACGTGTAAGGCGTTTCAGGGTAATTATCTTAATTGATTGATTGATTGATTATTTATTGCTTTACGCCACACTCAACTGTTTTTCAGTTATCTGGTGGCGTCCAGTTTTTGTTGGTGGAGGAGAGAACCCAGATACAATGTACCTGGGAAGAGACCACCTACCTTCCGCAAGTAAACTGGCGAACTTGCTCACATAACGCATATCTAATCTTAATTAGATAAAGCGCTATATAAATGTAGAATATGATTTTTTTAAACCAATACATGATAGAAAAATTCAATATAGACAGATAGATGCATACTGATTATCACACGAACCGGATTTGAATTGAGTCTTGACCTCTAGAAATGAACTTGTGAACAGCCTGTTTGATCACCCTATTATCTAGATTCACAAACCTTTAGACACTTTTTCATTCTGTAAAATCACATTCCACATCTCGAAACTCACCTTTAATCTTCGTGATAGTGCACGCTGTGTTCTCCAGAGAAGTCATGTACCGGGGTCATAAATGAATGCATAAATGTATGCAATAAAGAGATCGAACATACTTTGTATTAGATCATGAGCTGTTGATTATCAGTTATAAAGGAAAGAAGTCACTGGACGCGTGTTATCAAGCTGGCGACAAAGACGTTATTTCAATCATATACTACATACATACAAACGTATCACCTCTTCTGCATGTGAGGCAATAACAAACATAGAGTAACGCTCAACGACGCTGAGGGAATTTTAAACTAGCATTCATTTTATATATACATGTATACCTCTAGTAGTGCTTTTCAATGTTGAACAAAGAACATGTTTAAAGTTCAAGGCTCGGGATTTGACGAAATAAAAAGGACATGACCGTGGAGTTCTTTTATTACTAATATTCAATATTATTTCTATAAGAGAAATCCTCTGGAGATTTATCTTCCGCTCATTGTTCAGTTTTGAATTGCGCTGGGTATACATACAACAAATCAATAGATTGCGACCAGTTCGTTTGACCAATTCATTGGAGGCGGGATAAGATCATAAAGAATTCATTTCTTTTGTTAGACTTTTGTCGTGAATCTGTCTGATTGAACATTGGATCTGATTACAGAAGACATCCCATAAAAATTATCTTAATAACGCCAAATGCAACCTGTCACAGTAGCTCAATGGTTAGACCGTTTGCTTCCAACCCGGGTGGTTAGAAGTTCGAGTCCCGCGTTATAACTAAGACATAATCACGTAGGTGTTAACTGCTCCTTAGCCAAACATTCGGCATTTATAAGCAAGAGAAACGTGTCTTTCAGATTTGACCTTAAAAACGGAAAGTTCCGAGGCGCAGCAGGTGCTGGCACAGTAAAGAACCCTGTCACAATACATACTGTCGTCTGCGATAGTATGTACCAACCCTCATTGTACAGATAGTCGTCCATTGGAATATATTGTCGCCGGTCGCGATAGATGAGGAAAGGGATAGGGTAAGATGCATGTAATTATAGGTATCATTGTAGAGAATAAATCAGCTGTGGTTGGATGTGATTTGTTTAATGCTAATAAATATTTGTAATTCTTGTGCCATTCCAATACCAATATTTGAAAGAGACCGAGATCGCCTTTTTGTCAATCTCATTTAAAAATTATCACATGTTTGCCTGCTTCAAACCCTTTTTAAATGTTTTATAGCTTCATATTATTTTATGCGTAAATGGAATACAAAAATACATTATATATATATATATATATTTGATCGTATAAAGATTGCTTGATATAGAAATTTTATCGATTTAACAAACCACTCGTGGCGTTTGCATCTGTAGTTTTGACTTTCGTAGTACCATGCCTCTTAAATAAAAACTATGGAACCAGAATGTTTGATATAGTATTAAATATCTAATGAATTTTAACTAAATAGTTTCTAAATGATTAAAGAGTATTTCTTACAATAATGCCCACAACCAATCCAAATATGTCTATGCATACAGCAACAGCAACAGTGATGACTTGGTATTAAACCAAACAGTGATTGGATCTATAGATGCACAGCTTGTATATAGGGAGATCACAGTAGGCTAGCACAGTAATGTTCCATGTTCACGGGAAAAATCCCAGCCTGACTATCTTCCGGATGATGTACTACGTAGGACATCCACAAAAGGATGTTCAAACGTTGAAAACTATTCTACAGATTGTTATAGCAGAACCATTAAGGTCCATCAAACTGACTTCCCCCGCTAATTACTGTATAGACACATGTGATATCGAGCATGTATTGGAGCGGCTGATCCTAATTACTGTTTATGTGTGCACCGTTCATGTCGTTATATGTTTCATTGAATTTTAACAAAAATGAGCTTTGATATGTTAAAAAAGCATACATCCAAGTCACGAAGTAGTGATTTTGATATTTGAGACCCAGGCATTCGATCGAGTTGTGCATGTACTCGCAGATATCCCTTAATTTTCTTATACAATAGTACAACGTAAATTAGACATCTGGCGAATAAGTGCAGATCACAGTCAACAGTTCCGACGAAATTATGTAAGCAGGGGACAGGTGAGTAGGACGTGAATTCATGTACTCGGTGTACAGTGCCAAACATGGAGAGCATAGAGAAAAGTTACTCGCCTGTGGAATTTCAACTACATACTGGGAGTGCCCGCACTACTGTAAATGAAAGTATATGTACTTATAAAAGTATATTGTCTAATCGCTACTCTTGTTTAAAAAGGTACTTGATAAAAATTGTACCCTTATAACATATTACAAGTCAATGGTTACGCTTTTGGGTGGAGATTCTCATGGAACACCTTGGAATTTGCAGGGTGAAAGCTTTTAGGGTAAGGATATGTATGGTGGTTGACCCTTGGTAGATATATTGAAGAGACAGTGCAAAACTGCCCGACATCAAATCAGCTACACTACACCTGCGGATTTGGGCAACGAGACCATATCAGTGCATACACATTGATTATGCCGAGTTTAAAGAACAGACTTTTATTACCATCAATGAGTTATTCCAAATGGCTGGAAGCTATTTCGCTTATGTTGACGCTTATGTTGACCACCAACAAGCTGCGTCTGCTGTTTGCAACAACTGGATTGCCTGAAGAAATTTTCAGCGACAATGTTTTCAATTTTCACCTCATGAGTTTAGGGATTTTCCTCGTAAGAATGGAATAAAGCAGATATTAGTACCCCCTTACCATCCGTAGGGCAATGGTTTGTGGAGGGATAGTAAAGAAAACACTGAAATGTAAGGAAGTAGATGGCGTGCAGTAGTTCTTAGAGTACCACGTAGCAAATATTCTATTAAAATACGGAGTTACTCCTAACACCACTACTAGGGCGTCACCTTCTGAACTCTTTCTCAAGCGGCCAAGAACTCGTCTTAGTTTCATCAAGCCAAGTGTCAGGAAAAGTGTGGAAAAGAGTCCACAGCAGATGGAAGATTTTCCTGATCATCGTGGAATCAATAAGGCACTAGGATTTAGCGTCAGAGACAAAGAACAAGTTAAAACCACAATTCAGTCTGGGAAGTGGAGACAGTTGATTGGATCGACTAACAAGAAATGTGGCCCATTCACCTACCTGGTTCGAGTAGGAAATCGCAGGATTCTGCCAGACTGACCATTCACTTGCCTGTCAAGCAGACCTTCCAGAGTTACCAAAAGTAAGTGATCTAACCAATGTCCATCCAGTAAAGCAAACCGAATTGAGCACGGGTCTCCAAAAAGTTGTCGAACCAATTGCAGACTTGAACTCATGGGTCCATTTTAGGAAAGTGTGTCATCAACAACCAGCAAATCGCTGTTGTCTTCTGCAGATGACTCACCTCCTAATACTCCACCTGGCAGACGCTTTCCCGTTCACTAGCGTAAACCCACCAGGATGCCTATTGCGGAAATGTAAATGTGTGGCGTGTGCTATTTTATGGACGTTGGTGTTTGATTAACTGTTTATTTTGCAGTGTGTCGTACATAATTTTTAATGTGTTATGTTCAAAGTGTCCATTACAGTGTTGACTGCTTATCTTGGTGATACTGAAGTTGTAAGTCTTAAAATTGTAAAGGGGAAGACTGTACAACGTTATTGTAAATGAGCTCGGGATGATTCGTAATGGTTTTGTTCCTAGTTCTGGAAACGAAATATATAAAACAGGCTTTGACGAAAAGGCACGAGTGTGTTGTTTGTCTCCTCGATTGTCCTGGGAAATATAATGTCACGTACATTTAGTGAAGTGGTAAAACAATATAAAAATACACACTACAGGAGAAATGCAGAGCAAGGAACACAGGAAAGACCATCATAAGCATCAGCCCTAAGCAGTCTGCCCCTTTATCAACTCATGACCCCACCAATTAAACAAATCTTGTACCCATAGCAACAGTATATACTCGGTTGGTCGATCACTATATCAAATCAGAAAATCATTAAGGTAACGCAGGCCGTCAAATTTAAACTTAAACTTGATCAGAGTAGGGGAAATTAGAGAGACTCTTAATATTCTGTCCACGATGCTATATTCCCTCTAAAACATGAGGAAATTGTAAATTCACATCGAGTAGGAAAACCCAACAGGAACAATACGCGTCCCAGACAAATCATCGCCAGACTCAATTCCGTCCAGGTAAAGTTCCGCCTAGTAAAAAAGATCCACAAGTTCAAAAACATTATTATTCCTCCGCTCACATCAACGAGGACCTTACAAAATTCCGAGACAGACTGGTGTACATTGGACGACATGAGTTTATCCTCAAATGGCAATATTCGAGTGTATATCTTCGAAAATCGCTTTAATTTCATTCGGTAGGAAGCAGAGTTAGTTCCGTTTGGTCACGAGATGTAAACTACTGATACTGATTGATGCGGATTGCGCGTTCCGTGGGAATACCGACGGACTAACATCATAATCTAATTAACTAATATTATGGTATTATACGAGGGCTGATATGTTGTGAGCCTTGTATTGAAAGAGGTTAGCATCGATGTTCCTTTTTCAGCCCTACTATTCCCTGACTATTTAAGCCCGTGTACCCGAAGACTGGTGTCATTTTGTTAGTTTCTATCAAGAACATAGCACTCTAAATTAAACAAAGCAACTGACGTTTACAAAATGAACAAATTCAATGAAAGAACAGTGATCCAATATTTGCATAAGAACGGTTAGCACCTAAGGATACTCATACTGACATAGCAGCACCACAAGGGAAATATTCCCCATCATATGCTACAGTAAAAATGTGGGTGGCGGAATTTCAACACCACATCAATCAGCCCTCGTAGTATTTAGTATTTCATTCCACTATTTTCTCACACCTTTTGTCTTTTCTATCATTATTGTTGTTCCACGTTTGCTTATGACAGCAACACAGCTATTTTGTAGAAGTGTATATAGTTTTGTTTTTTCTTAACTATTTGAGAACATGTATATGTTACATATAGTATTACATATGGTTACATATCAATACAACGCACCTTTTCCATACGTTATTTTGTTTATCTTATTTGCTACAATTCGTTTTGTTTTAAGCAATATATACTTATTCATATTCTTTTTTGTGTGTTTTACATCAAAAGGCTAAGATAACTAATAGCATTCAATCCCGCAATTAGTTATATATTTGAACAACAAACTGTCATTTGTCATAAATGTTTACATATTCTTGTTATTACTTTCTCATTCAATATCAAAGGTCAAACCACAAAAAATAAATGAAATCCACTGATCAGGTCTATTTGCGGCTCATTTAAACAATGTTCAAATTGTATTTTTCCCATTAGACAATAGGTAACACATTAAACCAATATTCAGACTTTATTATTTGGAAAATATAGATGTACTACTAGATCTATATTATATTGTTTATTTGATCTTTTGAAATTTATTAACTTTTTAACACGGTGTCTGGAACTGTATGCTGTAGAACCAAACACTCACTTACTGTCGTCAATTGCTCATGAAGCGTTATTTATCAATATTTATCAAATAATTCATTCTTTTTTAGGGGGCCTCCGTGGCCGAGTGGTCACAAATCAAAAAGCCTCTCACCTCTGTCGGCGCGTGTTCGAATCTCGTTATGTGAGCAAGTTTGCCAGTTTACTTGCGGAAGGTCGGTGGTCTCTTCCCAGGTACATTGTATCTGGGTTCTCTCCTCCACCAACAAAAACTGGACGCCACCAGATAACTGAAAAATTGTTGAGTGTGGCGGAAAGCAATAAATAATCAATCAATCAATCAACCATTCAGATCCATAGATGACCCGATTTAGAACCAGCGAAAACCGAATCCATATGGGACGAAATAAGTGATCTTACCCGTAATATTTTTTTCTTTGTTGTGTATATCGACCTCCGGACACCGATAATTCATTTTGGAAAAAGCTTGAATGGACCATTGAAAAGGCTGTTGATAAATCCGATAGAAACGTAATCTTACGTGATTTCAGTATAAAATTTCCAAATCTCCCAAACACACATATGACCAATGAAATCCGTTTGAAATATTTTGTTGTAAACAAAATCCAGGAATCTACGAGAATCAAGGAAAGTGCGAACACCAATTTGGATGACAGTGTATCGTATATACACACACTGTGGGGATCCGGGTTAGAATAGAGCCTCAGTACCCCTTGCTTGCGGAAAAGAGTAAATGGAGCGATCCTCTTCGGATGAGACAGCAAAAACCGAGACTCCGTGTCATTGTATGTGTGGCATGATAAAGATCCCTTCCTGCTAAAAGACCGTAAGCGCCAGGCATAGGGCTAAATTTTGCAGCCCTTCACTGGCAATGGTGACGTCTCCATATGAATGATAGATTCTCGAGCGGGACCTTAAACAGCATACAATCAACCAACCACACTTGGTGACCACAAAGGTGTGGGCATACCAAAATGCAGATTTCAACACATTAAATACAACTGTCAATGACACCAATTGAAATACAATAATTAATTATGCAAATGATATAAATCAAGCCGAAGAACATTTTACTACAACGTTATTAAAACATGTTAAACAATGCATTCCTAAGGCCGAAAGACAAGTTTTGGTCCGACTCAGCTCTGCGGAAAACAATCCGACAATGAAAGACATTATTGATATAATTTCAATTCTCCCGGTAAACAGAGCAATACGACTTGATAATATTAGCCCTGAAATATTAAATGATGTATTAGCTATGTCGTTTGTTATGCGTGTTTATTGTCTTACAGTTAATGCGCTTTAAGGTAATTGTATTAATTAGATAAAGCGCTATATCAATGTGGAACATAATAACATGTTGAAGGTTGTTCTTTGTAGCGTTACCAATCCTCTGAAATTATTGTTCAACAAGTCTATAATAAAAGATTGTTCATTTCCAAGATTCTGTGATGTCGTTTATTTCAAGTTGGGATATATCGAATTGACACATGAATGAAAATGATCATTGTTAATAGATAAAAGGTGTTTAATATATCTAAATGTCGAATTGAAGGTCACTTCAAGCTATTTTTTTCTTCTCGTGTATAAGTTTTTTCATGAATTCTGCTTCGTAAGAATATAAAAACATGTCAGCTAACAAAGGAGCATAATTCGTGCCCAAAGGAATTCCAACAAGCTGCTGGAAGACCTGATCACCAAATACTACGCAAATATTGTCAATGAGGAACATCTTTTTAAGATCAACTTCGAAGTACTTGTGCTAGGAGTCAGAGTGGTATTTAACAAAATAATTTGTTTGGATGACTGATCACTAGATATGAATACATATACTCTGCAAAAAAAGAAACGCATAGCCCTTTTGAAATTTTAAAAATGCAAATTATGTATTTTACCAGGTAAACTGAAATGGTCAATTGAGTAATTGATTTTTTACAGGTAAGTATGAAACTTTAAAGGTTTGTTCATTTGATTTGGCTCTCTGCCAAATTAGCTCGGCGACTCTCTAAAATTGCACATCACCTCTATCGCCATGGAATTTGGCTTACGTTTTTCACGAGAACTTTGTGCTTAATTCAACCACTACATTAAAGCGTATAAAAGGACGAAGTTTGAAGCTTGAATTCATCATAACGTTAAAATGCTGCCATGCCAAGGTTGGACCCTGCTACTCGAAATATCGTCATTGGCCGTCTTCAGGCCGGAGTATCCCAAAGTGAGATTGCACGAACTGAAAACGTAAATCAGAGCACAATTTCTCGGCTGTGGAACAGATTCCAGCAGACTGGCTCTACTAATGACCGACCGAGGAGTGGGCGACCTCGCATTACGACTCCTGGACAAGATCGCTACATCCGGGTCTTTCATCTACGGAATCGAACCGTTGCTGCAACAGCTACTGCAGTCGGAATACCTAGATTGAGAAGAATCAGCTCGCAGACAGTCCGCAACCGACTTCGACAATATGGCATTAGACCCAGAAGACCGTATTTTGGAGCAGTTTTGACACCGTTACACAGACGAGAAAGAGTCCGATGGTGCAACAGATTGAGGGGCTGGACATTCCGCAACTTGCGTAGAATCTGGTTCAGCGATGAGTCCCGTTTTCTGCTACAGAAACGTGATGGAAGAATCCGTGTATACCGGCGCAGGAATGAACGTTTCTCTTCCTCGTGTGTCCAAGAAGTGGATAGTTTCGGTGGAGGTAGCGTCATGATGTGGGCGGCGATCTCTAATGACCGTAAAACAGAACTGGTACATGTCCCGGGCAATTTAACGGCTCAAAGGTACAGAGACGAAATTCTCCAACCTCACCTTATGCGCGTAATTGACCGACAGAGGGAGTTATTCCAACATGACAATGCTAGGCCTCACACAGCCCGCTTAACAATTGACTACCTTCAGCAGAACAACATTAATGTGCTACCATGGCCTTCCAAATCACCGGATTTGAATCCGATTGAACACTTATGGGACCAACTGGATAAACGTGTGCGCCTGCGCCAACCTCCGCCTCAGACCCTCGATCAGCTCCGTCAAATGTTACAACAGGAATGGCGAACAATTCCACGCAATAACGTAAGAACATTGATTGACTCTATGCCAAGGAGATGCAGAACTGTGTTGGCAGCTCGAGGTGGTCATACACGGTACTAACTTAAACGTGACAGGAAGTGTTCTTAACTGTGATGATCTGACTTTTTTTTCACCAATATCTAAGGTTTGGACTGTAATTTTTTTCAATTGAAACAATTCTAGTGAATATCTACATTTTTTATTGTAAAAACATAATCCAAAATACATCTACTAAAATCTTAAAAAATCCATTATGCGTTTCTTTTTTTGCAGAGTATATGATGTAATGGTGTTTTAAAATAGTTTTCACATGATATGGAATTTATTCCGTCCAAATATGATTTATATAAATATTTCATAAAATTACAGGTATTCATTCCCCAATATTTTAAATTACTTGTAGTTTTAAATAAATTACATGATATAAGTATATTATTATTATTATTTTTGAATATTGTTGTAAGTAATAACGAAGCATTACAAGGTATTGCATTGATAACATTTCTTTTAAAAAAATATATGTCGTTGGTGCATGCATGACTAGAAAAAATATATGTACATTATTCTTATTGTCTCTAAACAGAACCAGGGGGCCTCCGTGGCTGAGTGGTTAGAGCATCGGGCTCAAAATCACAAAGCCTCTCACCTCTGTCGGCGCGTGTTCGAATCTCGGTCGCGGCGTTATGTGAGTAAGTTTGCCAGTTTATTTGCGGAAGGTCGGTGGTCTCTTCCCAGGTACATTGTATCTGGGTTCTCTCCTCCATCAACAAAAACTGGACGCCACTAGATAACTGAAAAATTGTTGAGTGTGGCGGAAAGCAATGAATAATCAATCAATCTAAACAGAACCTGGGATGTCAGAATAAAGCTGACAGTACGTACAATATCTCTTCCCTTCAAGGAATTCTGTGTATGATGTATTCCCTTGAAATTTCCATGTCATTTAATGGAAGGCAGGATTATCAAAGCAACAAATACAAATATTTACTGGTACAAACACCTGTCCATTTATATTAATTAGCAAAGTTCTACACAAGATTTAGCATTCAGTCACTCATATTGCAATTCTTGTCATATTGCTTATGTTTCATTTCTGGATAAGTTATATTTGTTTAAAGATAAACATGTTATTTTCAGTATTTTGATATGAAGTTAATTTAAGCAAACCTTGACTTTTTGAGAATTGAACATATTTGATATTCCCTGCAAATTGCGCACATGTTACTGTTACCCTATGACTGACTTTGTATTTTCAAATATTTTTAACAGCTGAATGTATGAGTACGATTTATTTGATTTAATTGATTGGTTGATTAGATATTGGTTAACGTCCCACTCGAGAATTTTTCATTCATATGGAGACGTCACCATTACCGGTGAAGGGCTGCAAATTTAGGCGTTTGCTGGGCGCTTATGGCCTTTGAGCAGGGAGGGATATTTTACGTGCCACACCTGCTGTAACACGGGACCTCGGTTTTTGTGGTCTCATCCGAAAGACCGCCTCATTTAGCCGCCTCTTACAACAAGTAGGGGTACTGAGGATCTATTCTAACAATCCGTATCCCCGGTATTTTGATTTTATTAAAAAAGTAACTGAACGTACTAGTATGATTTATTGAGTTTAGAAATTAACTCAATGCACGAGTACAATTTGCTTGTGTTTAAAATTGACTGACTGTATGAGGACAGTTTGATTTAGATATTAATTAAGTGATTTGCTGGATTTAAAAGGAATCAACTGAGTGTATGAGCACAGGGTTTTTTTTGGAGGGGGGTTGTTTGTTTTTTGGTTTTTTTTTTGTTGTTTTATTTTGTGGGGTTTTTTTTTTGGGGGGGGGGGGTCTTTTATCTTGTCGCATTGTAAAAACAAATTGTATCTTGTATTTAATTGGTGTTACATTTTTTCATAAACATGTGTACTATTTGTCTGAGCTATTGAAAAAATTACATGACTGGTTTATTAACGATGTTCATGTATGCCACGCATGCTGATCAGCTGTGGGTGTAATATGCTCATACCCCAAAGTGGTTTAATGTGTATGTACATTCAAGGTTTTCCAGACCATGCTAATTTTCAGCCCGAAACTTGGATACCGTAGATCAAAGAGGGTTCATTGCTACCGTTTTAAAAATATATTGTAAACAATGTATATACTACTCAAAGTTTGATAAGGATCATATTTTTCAGCACTTGTAAAACTTTCAACAAAGGTGAATGACAACCAACACAGAGTGATTTATGTTCAGAAATGTTTACTTCAAGAAATTGTGACAGAAAAATTTGGCAAAGATGACATTTCATCGCATACTCCTAAGGTAAAGGGAGAGTACCCTGAAAAGCATGGTAATTTCACGATCACGGAATTGTTTAAACTCTGCACATTCCATTTCACACTGCACAAACAAGTGTCAATAGCGGGTATGGCCTCCGTTAGCTCCAATGACAGCTTGGCAACGTCGTCTCATGCTTCCAAGGAGGTTTTGAGTGGACGCAAGAGAGATATTGTTCCATTCTTGAATCAGAACATTTTCAAGTTCCTGGAGGGTGGCTGGTTGTACAGGACGACGTGAAATCGCTACTTGAAGCATATTCCAGACATGCTCGATAAAGTTGAGGTCTGGAGAACGAGCTGGCCAGTCCATACGAACAATTGTCTCACGTTCCAGGTACTCGTCCACCACCCTAGCACGATGTGGACGTGCATTATCGTTCATGAGGATGAAGTCAGGACCAACAGCACCAGCATATGGTCTCACGTACACATCCAGGACTTCATCCCTGTAGCGCACTCCGGTCATCGTGCCTCGCCTTAGGACATGGAGATCAGTTTGTCCAGCTCGACTGATTCCTCCCCAAATCATCAACGACCCACCACCATATCTGTCATGTTCAGCAACATTAGCGTCCTGATATCGTTCTCCTGCCTTTCTCCACACTCGTGCACGACGATCTGTGAAGTCAACACAAAACCTCGACTCGTCTGTGAAAAGTACAGGGGCCCAATCAGCAACCCTCCAATTCACATGAGCCCTGGCCCAATTCAAACGATCTTGTCTGTGTCGCTGAGTAAGAGGGATGCGAATACAGGCTCTCCGGGAACGAAGACCACCTTCATGAAGACGATTACGCACAGTTTGCGTGGAAATGTTAACTCCAGTTGCATTCAGAAGATCATTTCTAAGCGCAGTCGCCGTTGCAAACCGATGACGTCGTGCTGAAATCAAGAGAAAACGGTCATCTTGCTGCGTGGTGGACCTTTCTCTGCCGCCTCCATGTCGATGAGAAGCTGAACCATGAGCTTGATACCGGTTCCAAGCTCTGCAAACAACGCTCTGACTGACACCCAATAGCTCTGCAACGTGACGTTGTCTTGCACCATTTTCGAGCATTCCTATGCATCTGGCCAATTCTTCAATAGTCAAACGACGTCTTTGACGTTGTGGAGGCATTTTCATAGAGTAACAGTGACTTAAACGAGGTCAGATGTAAAGACAATGGCCAAATTCAAATCAACGACAAGCACTCAGAAATGTGAATAATGTGGGTACCATGCTTCACGTGCTACTCATGATCACTGCAGCATGCATTTCCTTACCTAACCTGTGTTTTGAGGCTCAAGAGGGGTCAGTCCAACACTATGATGAAATTTGCGTGTCTTATCAATTCATATATTGATTTTATAATGTAAGAACTATATGATCCTTATCAAACTTTGAGTAGTATATTTAAAATCATGCTTATGAAACGTTATGTCAAATGTTAACAGTTTAAAGCTGCATAATAACAAATTTGTAAGATATATCAAACAAATAGCTTCTGATCAATAACATACAGGAATACTTACGATAAGCCCGACATTTTTCCAGTATCCAGACGTGAAAGCAAATGTCACAACTTAGTTTGGCTCTGTAGTCCCTAACAATTTTGGTCCAAGTTGTTTCGTTTAATGATCATTATATGATGATAATGCAAAACAACAAAATTGTAAACAATTTTGTAACAGCGACGCACTGTACGTTTGATATGAACGACTTTAAAGACTAAGATAATAAGGTACTGATAGTGAACATATGTAGTAAGGGGGCGAAACATGTTGCAACCGGAAACTATAATTAGATTACTGAACTTCCCTTGCTTTAAAACTATGCAACGACCTAAAACTACCCATAAAAGCACAAAGCGACTAAATCGATTCAATTATCTGTAACATATACGTTTTTCGGCGCCTACGCATCATAAACATAATATACTCTGCAAAAAAAGAAACGCATAGCCCTTTTGAAATTTTAAAAATGCAAATTATGTATTTTACCAGGTAAACTGAAATGGTCAATTGAGTAATTGATTTTTTACAGGTAAGTATGAAACTTTAAAGGTCTGTTCATTTGATTTGGCTCTCTGCCAAATTAGCTCGGCGGCTCTCTAAAATTGCACATCACCTCTATCGCCATGGAATTTGGCTTACGTTTTTCACGAGAACTTTGTGCTTAATTCAACCACTACATTAAGGCGTATAAAAGGACGAAGTTTGAAGCTTGAATTCATCATAACGTTAAAATGCTGCCATGCCAAGGTTGGACTCTGCTACTCGAAATATCGTCATTGGCCGTCTCCAGGCCGGAGTATCCCAAAGTGAGATTGCACGAACTGAAAACGTAAATCAGAGCACAATTTCTCGGCTGTGGAACAGATTCCAGCAGACTGGCTCTACTAATGACCGACCGAGGAGTGGGCGACCTCGCATTACGACTCCTGGACAAGATCGCTACATCCGGGTCTTTCATCTACGGAATCGAACCGTTGCTGCAACAGCTACTGCAGTCGGAATACCTGGATTGAGAAGAATCAGCTCGCAGACAGTCCGCAACCGACTTCGACAATATGGCATTAGACCCAGAAGACCGTATTTTGGAGCAGTTTTGACACCATTACACACACGAGAAAGAGTCCGGTGGTGCAACAGATTGAGGGGCTGGACATTCCGCAACTGGCGTAGAATCTGGTTCAGCGATGAGTCCCGTTTTCTGCTACAGAAACGTGATGGAAGAATCCGTGTATACCGGCGCAGGAATGAACGTTTCTCTTCCTCGTGTGTCCAAGAAGTGGATAGCTTCGGTGGAGGTAGCGTCATGATGTGGGCGGCGATCTCTAATGACCGTAAAACAGAACTGGTACATGTCCCGGGCAATTTAACGGTTCAAAGGTACAGAGACGAAATTCTCCAACCTCACCTGATGCGCGTAATTGACCGACAGAGGGAGTTATTCCAACATGACAATGCTAGGCCTCACACAGCCCGCTTAACAATTGACTACCTTCAGTAGAACAACATTAATGTGCTACCATGGCCTTCCAAATCACCGGATTTGAATCCGATTGAACACTTATGGGACCAACTGGATAAACGTGTGTGCCTGCGCCAACCTCCGCCTCAGACCCTCGATCAGCTCCGTCAAATGTTACAACAGGAATGGCGAACAATTCCACGCAATAACGTAAGAACATTGATTGACTCTATGCCAAGGAGATGCAGAACTGTGTTGGCAGCTCGAGGTGGTCATACACGGTACTAACTTAAACGTGACAGGAAGTGTTCTTAACTGTGATGATCTGACTTTTTTTTCACCAATATCTAAGGTTTGGACTGTAATTTTTTTCAATTGAAACGATTCTAGTGAATACCTACATTTTTTATTGTAAAATCATAATCCAAAATACATCTACTAAAATCTTAAAAAATCCATTATGCGTTTCTTTTTTTGCAGAGTATATTTAGCAATCCGGATCATCCTTTTTCTTTTCAAAAATAAAAAATAGTGGTCATAGCTAGCCCTAAAATATTTTTGCAAATTTGGGCAATCACAAAGATCTATATTATAAAAGTACTTCAAATATCTATATTATAAAAGCACTTCAAATATTTAGGGCGAGATGAGACCAATATGGGAAACATTTTGAAGTTAACCAGGTTTTTTTTTAGACAAAATAGCAAAAATAGGGAACCAATTGTGATTCTAGTATGTATACCGTTTTTCTTGCGGTGCTATTTCAAAAATCTAAAATGTTTTTAAACCCCATATTCTGATACGTATTTGTGACCACAATATTCCTATCAAACATTTATTGCTCTTCATTTCAACAAATATCAATCCCTTTCACCCAAGGATGCTTTATGCTAAATTTGGTTGAAATTGACACAGTAGTTCTGGAGAAGAAGTCGAAAATGTGCAAAGGTTACACACAGACGGACAACAGGTGATCAGAAAAGTTCACTTGAGCTTTCAGCTCAGGTTAGATAGAAAACTATAATGTATCAATCTGGTTAGGGTTAGTGATAACATAGTTAAAAACTCATGACTCTTTAGATGCTGTAGTTTCGAATTGAAATTAGTTACAATGTACTCATCAAAGATTGGAGAAATCAATGCGGGGGGGGGGGGTGTCATCTGAATAGAACAGAATTTGAATTTGAAAATTACAGAAAAACATAGCATTACTATTTTTTGAAATTAATCTCCATAAAGAAAGTTAAACATTAATTTGAATCTTATCTAATTCAGTTAATATTATATATCAAATATTTACAACACTCGTGCAAGCTTACATATATCATTCACTCCCGTCCAACGTCTGGCATATTCTTCCACAGAATTCATGATAGCCATGAAATTATGTCGCCATCTAACTGAGCGAGGTTCTCGGAATTTAGGACCTTTTCAAATCAGGGCATTTTGTACAATATTTATGTTTTCTGTAATGATATGACCAGTGGGACTGTAATTAAACGAGGAAGAACATGAACACTTTGGAGGACTTCGTTGTAATTGCTCAATATCAAGGCACTGCAACGTCTGTTTATAATTAAATAACTTGGATGCAATAGTTTAAGTATATCAATTGAAACACAAGGTGTGGATTTCATCTTAAAGTAAGGCGGAATACAGGACTGTACTTTTTTATGGTTAAGGATGTTGTTAATGTTGACAGCATCAATTCCTTTGTTGTCAATTTTAAGATAAAGGAATCGGCGATGTTTCTTGAGTTCACCCTCATGAATAATACGCGGAGGACCAACGAGTCTGTGATGGGCAACATCCCAAATCATATATTGAAGTCTGTATTCCGGTTTAGAGGAACCCAAGCAGGAATAAGCGTTGGCTTTTTCTTGTAATTCATACAAAATTTTCAAAGAGACAGAGTAGAGTTTGGTGCCAATGTGATGAGGACTCAATGGTCTATTCACAAAGGTAAAGGAAGTCAAACGAAACATCATGTATTATGGGTTTGCTGTACGAACGATGTCCATGACTACGTTTACGTCTTGGTGTATTGTTAAAAAGTCCCATCAATGTCGAATTGAAGGCCACAGCAAGAGATTGTTTCTTCTCATGTAGTCAGCTAACAAAGGAGCACATTCATGCCCATGAGTATCCCAACCGACTTTTCGAAGACCTGATCACCAAAAACTACGAAGATATTGTCAATGCAGAGCTAATTTTAATATCAACTTCAGAGTACTTGTGCGTGGAGTCAGAGTGGTGTTCAACCAAATAATTTTTGGATAACTGATCACTAGGTATGGATACTTCCTTTTACCATTATGTTGACGAGGCACCTGTCTATAATGTCAACAAGTCTAGACTTTAATTTATCATGAGGTATGGTCGTGTAAAGCGTTGTAAAGTCATGCATTTTAATGTTGTTGATTTGAGAAAAAAATTTCCGATTTCAAATTCACTAAAAGTTCTTTATTATTTTCAAGAATCCACATAAAAAGGCTAAGATACCAGAGGTGGGATCAGGTGTCTAGGAGGAGTAAGCATCCCCTGTCGACCGATCACCCGCCGTGAGAATTCCGATCAGGTAAACGGAGCAATGCGTAGTCAGAATCAGTGTGCCAGGAACGGTCTAATAATTGTTATGAAACATATCACACAGCATTTGACCCATTGACAGGTTGTATTGGTAAACTAGATCTTTATGACGACCATAGGAATTTGCAAAATGCTGACTTTAAGCGAAACTATTGAAACTCCTGTAACAACAACATGTTTGTAAGTAGCTTGCATTGATCTAAAAACTGATCATCCACAGCACAGGCTCTTGCATATAGAACCAGTTGAGATACATAAACAACATATTCAGGTGATAATGGAATATTGTTGCACAAATGTGGAAAGTTGTGGTTGAGAATATGAAGTCATTCCGTTTGTCATAAAGTTTACTTGTTAGTTGCCGTAAACATCTATGCTCAATACAAATATCTAAGTACGAAGCAGATGTAAAAGATTCTGTGGTGACTTTTATTTCGAGTTCACTGGGATGTATCGAATTGGCATATGAATGAAAATGATAATTGTTAATAGATAAAACTAAATGTCGAGTTGAAGGCCACAGCAAGGGTTTTTTTCTTCTCATATAGAAGCTTTTGGATAAATTCTGATTCATGAAAATATAAAACAGGTTAGCTAACAAAGGAGCACAATTTGTGTCCATGGGAGTTCCAACAGACTGTTGGAAGACCTGATCAACAAAGACTACGAAGATACTGTCAATGAGGAACTCAAGCATCTTTATATATCAACTTCAGAGTACTTAGGCGTAGAAGGAGAGATGTGTTTAGCAAAGTAATTTTTGAATGACTGATCACTCGATACGAATACTTCCTTTTCCATTTTTGTTGTTGTTGTAGAAGCAACTCGCTATGATGTTAAAAAGTCTAGTAAAATTTTAGTGTAATGAGCCACCTTAAATCCTATTTCTTCATCGGCTCGTACATAATCCATCATTCTATTTATATCGGAATCAAGATCCTGCACTTTAGACCAATCAATGATGTCCCCTGTATTGGTCTCGTGGATCTTCATCATCCAATACTATTGATGGTGAAAAAATAAGAGACGTCCGTATATACGTATCTTGCTCACGTGACGTCACACGTGGGCGTCCTGATCGTGGGCGGTCCCGAACTGTGTCACTTTCTTGATATCATCCCCATAAAGCACTTACAGTGATAGCATGAACTGCCTTGCCACATTGCTTCGAGACATATCAACTTTCAGCATCCTAATAGCACATAAACGACCATTTGAGTGAAAAGCATCTCTCAATAAAATTTTATTCCAAAAACAATGTTTTTCTGTTTCAATACATTGAATACTGTCAATGAATGCAAGAAATTCGAATCGATTACTAACAAATTGTCGCTTAGGCTTGAAATTCCAGAAAGGTATGCTGTGGCCATTAAGGCGAACTAAACGCAATACTTAACACACCGAGTACTCAAACACGCCTTTAATGTATTAAACGATGCCTTTATGAATAAAGAGCGATCAAAGAATACTTTTTATGGTTTTAGTGAACTTTTAGGTATACACGGTTTATTTTTCCCGCTAGTATACATATATTTTTTTATTATTTTGTAACAGTTCTTCAACACGCATGCATTAACTATATCACATTTATATAACGTAATCACTTTACCTACCGTAGTTTGTGAACTCTGGAAAAATGCATCTTTTTTAATCGCCAAAAAGGGCGTTTTCACCTTTTTGTGTGTAAAAAATCTTTGGATTTACCAAAATTGTGCAGGTACGATGTATTTGAGTCACATTTTTATGCATTACCCTCACCGTAGGAACAGATATAAGACAATTACTGTTTCTTGGAAGGCTCTGGTGAACGGATACAAACACTCTACCCAAAAATATTCTTGACCCGATTATATTCTTACCTTCAAATCCTTTCAGGGGTACAATATGGTTTTATTCCGGACATTATCAAAACTTGCAAACAAGCTTATCAATTACATAAGTGACTTGACAATGGATTCTTCCTCGATAACCTAAAGGACAACCAGACTATTCATTGCGTTATACCATAAAGACCATCAACAAATCAAGATCACAAGTCCAGACTTCTACTTGTTCAGATGTCTTCAGTTGCAGAACCTGCAGCAATCTGAAATACAGCTAACATTCATCTGCAAAATATACACATATTCTAAATGACCTTGTTTATTTGGTATAGTGACTCATTCATTGATGTTTTCCGTCATTTAAGGCCACTGTACGATAACAGTGTACAGAGGAACGTCATCTTTCCAACTCTATGGGCTCCGAGATCCTGATTGGTACCTGATCATGCTGACACTTCTTGGTGGCCAAACATTTACACCTTGGAGCGTGTAATGATTGTTCCTTCGCCAAACGCTCGGTATTTAGAAGTAAGAATCACGGGACATTAAATACGGTGGTAGGCGTACATTAAAGAACCCTCACTGCTACGGCCCTGAGCGCTAAGCATAGGGTCTACAACTGGTGAAGTCCCAATGAGTGAAAAATTCTGAACGGGACGCAAAACAAACAAACTTTGCTTTAGCATTATCTACAGACCCTCACTCCTGTGATTTTTTTCTTCTTTAGCATCTCAGGATCAGGTCTTTACTCAGTCTTTTGTGTGGACAACTGTATCTCCTTTTCTTTCCTGTTTTGGTTCTTTTATATGTCCAACTGTTCACCAATGGTAATACTACTGAACACGATCCTTTTGTTATCATATAAAATTTAACGTAAATGTATCACATGAAAAATTTATAATCTCCTTTGGAGAAAAAAAAAAATAACTGAAAGACTGAATGTCCATTCGGTACACCTATTCAACAAGATTCAATACAGCCCAATCTTTTCTCTTTTTTTTTTTTTTTTTTTTTTTTTACAGGCCCAGTGTGTATAACACAGACGAACTCTCCCACTATTTAAAGCCTCTTCTCATACTGAACAGTGCCAGGTTTTTACACATGCAGTCATGCACTGTTGTACAAGTATCATGAATCAAACAACATACCCTTGTACATGACTCAATGCTGACAATTTTTTATAATCATATTAATTTGGACAATTCTCTAGGTTAGCATAAAAAGTCAAACATGTTTGTGATCATAAATTTATTTTACTATACAGTAGACAGAACTATAACTCTTAGTCGCAATAAAAACCAAGGTCTTTTATTTTCTCACACCTTTATCTTCTGGTCTTTCCACTACCATCTTGTGAATTCTGTTTTGTTTCCCTTTAATCTACAACAGAAATCCACCATCTGAATCACAGGATTAAAAAAACATGATTAAATGATAAGAGCATGATTTGCAATGTGTGCTTGCATCTAAACTGACTTCCTCATACACTCCACAAATGAATTACAAACAAATTTCTTCCTCTCCTGATTTCCATGAATAATCATGGCCACTGATTCTTGAGAATATTTTTTGATATATGTTCATATTCTTCATATTCCCTTGCAAAATTTTGATCTGTGATCATAGTCTCTCTGTTACAACCAGGGACATGATTGAAAGAAATTTGAATCTGCACAAGTTGAGGATGGGTGTACATACTCGGATATGTATCATTGTTTTTCATTGAGGTGTGTGTATATGTTGGGGTGGGGGTGGGGGGGTCAGAACATAAATTCAAAACTGGCTTCCCAAAAAATCTTGACAAGCAAAAAACGAAGGAAAAAAATAATGAAGTGTTTTGTTTTTCTGATCCCACATCATGATACTACTCCATTGAATGAGGGTGGGGGAGGTTCCCGTGACTTACTCTAAACAGTTTTTAAAATTGTAAGGGGTGGGGAGTTGAAGGAGGGTGAGATGTTATGTTTGTAGTCTTCTACAATCTGTGCTCTCAAGATTACCCCAATTTTTCCAATCACCATTATCTTAAATCAGGGTGGGGTGTCTTTAACTATTAATCCTCATACTATCTAAATAGCTTACATTAATAACATTTAAGCTTACATTCTTTTCATTCACTACTGCTATTAAACAAGAGGCTCACAGGCCTTATTGATCACCTGAGCATTGGTTAAAAAGTATCACAAGCCCAAGAGCTATAAAATATGAATTGTTTTTAAAATGACTTACACATATACACTATGTATACCAAGTTTGACCCTGCCCTGGAGTCAACCACTACCTGCCCTGGAGTCAACCACTACCTGCCCTGGAGTCAACCACTACCTGCCTTGGAGTCAACCACTACCCTGGGGATCAAGAAATTTACAATTTTTGTCTTCCTGCTCTACATTACTATGCATTTAGTTTTTCTGACAGATGCGTGGTTGTAGAGAAGGTTTTTAAAAAGTAGTGATTTTGTGGCAGTTTTTATCCCACCCCTAAGGTTCCAGGGATGCAGGAGTCCTGAAATTTAAAATTTACCTCACTCTTATTCCAATGATGCTTCATATCAAATTTGAAAAGAATTGAAAAAGTAGTTGTCAAGAAGCACCATGATGGACACAGATCAATTGCAACAAGTCACTTGTGTGACCTAAAAATTGATTTAGATTAAAATATCATCTCCAGAATCCCAAAACATTGCTGAAGAATCGCTCAGTGACATACCTTTCAGAACCATTTGGTAGTAGACTATAAAGTAAGGTAAGCTAAATCCAGAGGAGCAGTACAGGGTATACTTCAGTGTGAATGGCCAGCGATTACTCCAGGAGAAAGGCCAGAACTGAAAAAGAAGACAAAGTTTACAAATCTTAATATCAACATACTGGAGCTTTAACTTCAAGTCAACACCAATTAGTTATCAAATCAAATACAATAAAATATAATTTTATCCTCCTTTGAGACCTGATCTACACATGTCTATCGATCTTAAACAAGACCTATCTTATATAAAACCACAAACTGCACAAACAACAAGTTCAGAAATATGTGTAATCATTTATTTATTAATGACTGGCTATGCACTTCTAGTTTGCATGTGAATTTCACAATGATACATGTACACAGTATAAAGACCTTTATTCCCCTTCTTCTAACAGTGTCAGTCAACAAGCGAAAATGACTGAACCACAAATAACACCACACTGTTTATTTCACAGCAACATTATCATACACCATATACACATAGGAGTCGCACACCACACTGGACAGAACATGCAGGTAGTCTGTGTGTAGAAACAATGGAGGTCAAACTACAGTGTTTATTGTTTATTAAATTTGAAATTTTGAAACTCTTCTTATAGTCTTTTATTTACATGAAAGGTATCACAATTTATATCATATCGTGTCTATGATATGATACATATCGGGTCGGCTTTGTGCTGTATTATCCCAACCCTAGTGGGGCTACATTAAGTTCATCAGTTGTCTTGTCTGATGATGATTGCTCACAATCAAAATTAAAGCTATATATGACATATTCTTTGGATATTACCATAGGAATAAAAAGCATGTTTTTTATATTAAGCTATAATAACTTAAGTTATACACATGATGCAATTTAACTCAATCGGATTGAAAATAATCATGCAGGCTAAATTCCGTTTCAATCATGTATTCTCCAAGTTGGATAGTGAACCCCCACTTTGAAATATTCTTTGTAAGTGATGTTGCAAGCAGAATTTTGAATATATAGAATTACATGGCAATGTGAAAAAATGAATGGCCTGCAGGCTATGGGCAAAATAGAGAAGATGACTCATCACAAGTTCTGACAGAGAGAACTGAAACTAGAGAAGAATAAAACTGTACAACTTTGTTTTATGTTCTTATCCTGAAAAGTTTTAATTTGATTGGATTTTAAAACAATATTAGAAAGTCTGCAAGTTCAACAAATTTTTATACACTAATTGAATATATATATATATATATATATAACCTTATTAACCAGTCTCTTAATCAGTCTGTATTCCCATCATCTTTCAAACAAGCCATAGTGCGTCCCCTCATCAAAAAAGCTGGCCTAGATTCTCAGGAACATCGAAATTACAGACCTGTTTCGAATCTTTCATTCATCTCAAAGATTCTTGAAAAGATAGTCGCAAGACGCTTGGATCATCATATAGAATTGAATCATCTTCATAACAACGTACAGTCGGCATACCGAGCCTGTCATTCTACAGAAACGGCCTTACTTCGCGTTCATCACGACATTGTCGCAGCATTAGACGCGGGTTCCAGCGTCACATTAATTATGTTAGACCTTTCCGCTGCCTTTGATGTCATTGATCATTCTATTCTAATAAGACGTCTTGAATTTGCTTTCGGTATTTCTGGCTCAGCACTTGAGTGGATTAAGTCATATCTTTCAGATAGGACCCAAAAAGTGGCCATTGGATCCACTTTCTCCAATGATTTCCTTCTCAAATGTGGCGTACCTCAGGGATCTGTCCTTGGACCTCGGCTCTATGCAATTTTCTCCAAACCAATTGGCGAAATTTGTCGGCGTAACAACGTCTTACATCATCTTTACGCCGATGACACACAAGCCTATCTGGTTTTCAAACCAGGAGAGGAGTGGCGAAATACTGCCAGCCGCCTTGAGTCATGCATGGATGAGATTAAAATGTGGATGTCAGCCAACCTGTTAAAACTTAATCAGGACAAAACAGAGTTTCTTGTTTTCTCTCCGAAACATCTAGCCATTGACTCATCATCATACCATCTTAACTTTGGTGACACCATCATCCGTGAAACACCGTTTGTGAAGAACTTGGGTGTTTGGTTTGATAAATCTTTATGTATGCAAAAACAAATAACATCTTTATCCCGTGCATGCTATCACCAGCTTCGTAATATCGGACGAATACGGTCACTCATTACAGAAGATGCGTGTAAGACCTTAGTCTGTGCCCTTGTGACATCTAGGCTCGACTATGCCAATGCTCTTCTGTTCGGCATTAACGCATCTGACCTGGCAAAACTGCAGAGAGTGCAAAACATGGCGGCAAGAATTATCACGCGAACTAAGAAAAATGACCACATTACCCCAGCGCTGACTTCCCTACACTGGCTTCCCATAGACAGTCGTATCAAGTACAAGATTCTTGTGTACTCGTACAAGGTGGTTTACAAGATGGCGCCACAATACCTGGAAGAGGTGATTACCGTTTATAAACCTCAACGTTCTTTAAGATCGGAAAATTCCCTGACACTGATGACACCTAGATGTCGAACTTCCACATATGGGAAAAGGCGGTTAGACGTGGCAGCTGCGACACTATGGAATGCATTGCCTGATAACCTTCGTCGGTGTCAGACTTTGAACAGTTTTAAAACGCAATTAAAAACATCTTTTTAGACTCGCTTATTATTAAATGTCTCAATTTTAATCATTTTCACTTTTACTTAATTTCAAAAAAAAATTAAAAAAAAAAAAAAAAATCATTTACTTCTAGTACTATGTAACCTGTCTTTTAAAAATTAATATTTATGTAACCTGTCTTATGATGTACAGCGCTTTAGAGCGATTATTTTGATCGAATAGGGCGCTATATAAAATGATTATTATTATTATTATTATTATATACACACTGAATATTCACACTGAGCTGTCCATTAGAATCTGAAATTGCCCATTCCTGGATTTTGTCAATGATTATAAACTTAAGACTTGATCGTTCAAAGTTTTTCAATGACTCTATGGACTTTCAGTTGTAATATGGAGATCTCAACTGCAAGTATCTATGATAACAATTTAAGATTCTCCTGACTCTTGCCCCTCCCCCCCCCCCCCTTTATATTCCACATGTGTGGGAGACAGTCAGAGCTGACTTCATACTGAAAAGTGGAAATTTAAGGACACCAGCTGATGTCACTACTTGCCTACCTTTTACAACTTCACAGATTTAAGATGTGAGGATACAGTTATCTGATGATTATTCAACAATTTAATCATGACTATTACAATATCACTGTTGTTAAAAGCCCCCCCCCCCCCCCCCACCGGCAACACCAAAAAATGAAGCATCACTTAGACTTAGGTCACCTCCTTTCCATTCAATTTATTTGCGTCAGCACACAAATACACAATATTCCAACCGGGGTCAATGTAGTCGGACTCACCCTGCACGTCATAATATAAATGCTGGAAATCTCAGATTACATCCAGGTAACGAGAAAATCAACTATCCTACAGAAAGTCCACATCAACTTGCCCAAAAAGCGACTGATGCAGTGTAGCTGATAAATATTTGAGGAAACATGTTGCTTGCCTGAACACAAATAATTAAATCGAGGAAAATGTTCCCTAATTACAGGTTGTCAACCTGTCGCTAACCTTACTGTTTAAATTTTAACCTGCGTATACTTGCTTCTTGATTTTTGACAAAATTCTCAACTTCTGTGGTAAAAAAAAGACAAAAGCATCTAGGTAGAAATCTTGAAAGGCGTTTGAGCTTCCACAGAAAAAAATGAAATTTTACTTTGTGTGGATCCGCAGTTGTGTCGTCGAAATCTGGTAGATTGTATTTCTTAGGCTCCTTGTAAACTTCTGAAGATGTATTCCTTCTGGCAACTTGACGAGTTGCAGACTTCGCCACCCGTGAAGTAGTTCGTGTGAGCAGACCGACCACCATTTTCTCTCCTTTCTCTACCAAGGTCAACGGACAGGAATAGCGAACCCGATGGTAATTTTGTTCACGTCATATCAAAGCGTGGAACGACTTATTCGATGGGGGGGGGGGGGGGGGGGGTATTTTTTTTTTCTTTTCTTTTTTCTTTTTGTGGGGTTTTCTGTTTGTTTGTTTCTGTTTAATTGTTTTGGGCGTTTTTTGTTGTTTTGTTTTATTTTTTTTAATTAATTTTTGTTTTTGTTTGTTTTGTTTTTGTTTTCCTTTTTTTTTGGGGGGGGGGGGGGGTAATTTTTTGTTTTGTTTGTTTATCATATTATCATTATTATTGTTTTGTTTTAATATTATTATGATCTTGCAAATCATGCAATAAAAATGCGGTAAGACTGATTAATAAGTATGATAAATCATTTTACCATTTATAGATGCTTTGAAATTATCTTTCGGATTAGACGTCTAAGAGCTGTTTTAAGCCCTCGAGTGGGTCGATCCTGTTTTTAGGCCTTAGAGTGAGTCAATCCTGTTTTTAAGCTCTCGAGTGAGTCATCCTGTTTTTAAACGCTCGAGTGGGTCTATCCTGTTTTCAGACGCCCGAGTGGGTCGATCCTGTTTTCAGACGCTCGAGTGGGTCGATCCTGGACGGGAATCAGCCCCTGGAAGTACAGTGTAATTAAGTTCTGACCAAATAAACCGCATAATTCATATATTTTAAGGGTTTTTAGACATGTTTATATATATATATATATATATATCTGTGTGTGTGTGTGTGTGTAAAAATAGAGATAATATAAGGTAGGGCGTGCACCCGGCATTGGATCCGCCACTGCGAGAGACATGTTTTTGATCCACTCCGGTATATTTTTATCATTTAGGGCAAGCGGTAAATGTAGCATGACCGAAGGCCGAAAGTCCTGGATAGCGATTTTTACTTCATTTCATCGAAAGGGTACGGGGAAGACCTAAAACAACCTGGATAAAGTAGTGGAAGCATAAAGGAGTGCAGGGTGGAGAAGATGGGATATTTATATTACAAATCGCATTTCTCGTCATGAACCAACCAATCATTGCATGCGACACAATTCGTTTATATTGACCATGAACGGACCATGAACTGGATTGAAGCACGCGAGACTAACATTGAGAGCGTAATGATCGCATTTCCCTCGCATTAAAGTTTACAAAACAACTGTAGTTCAGTATATGGATATAAATTTATACATGTATAACAAATGAACAGCAGTTTTGAGCTCTAGTGCGATTCGCGGTATTTGCCTCCAATCTATATCCGTTCATATTGTCTACGACGGCAAGTAATCAAGTATCCAGCCTATTCCATTTCCGGTTGACCGAGACAGTCATCATTTTCATGCCTTGTTTCAATACATATTTTATACTTGGATACAAAATTGCACGCGTATCGAGTCATTTGTTAATAAGATACTGAATGTCAAACATGGCTTGTGATGCAAAGGCATGCTTTTCATCTAAAGTTGAGTATTCTGCTATAATTCGGTTCCTGTATTTAAAAGGTAAATCAGGCAAAGGAAATAGACGGCAAGTTAGCCGACGTTTATGGGTCTCCTGCACTATTTTATGCACAGGTTAAATTCTAGGTAGGGGAATTCAAACGCGGTAAAACGTCTTTAGAAGATGAAGCCAGGTCTGGACGCCCACTGGCTGCCACCGACGAAGAAATGTGCAACATAGTTCGGAATCTGGTATACTCTTGATAGGCGAATTCAGGTGGAAGAAATAATACAGGCATTAAGCAGAGAGTAAAAGTCGGAATCGTCAGTGGGTAGGACCCGTGTCCAAAGAAGTTGAAGACGCAATCATCTGCTGGCCACAATATTTTGGAGACAAAAGGCATTTTTATATTGGACTTTTTACTCAAGAGAAGTACAATAACTGGAGTGTACTATGCAAATTTGTTAGACCAGCTGAGAACCGCCACCCTTGAAAAACGCCGAGGTAAACTCTCTAAAGGTGTTTTTGCTGCAACAGGACAACACGAGAGTCCACATTTGCAAAGTTACACTGAATGCTGTAGAAGGAAACGGGTATGAATTAATACCACATCCTGCCTCCTAGCGACTTCTTCCTATTTCCAAACTTGACGAGACGTCATTTCCGGTCTGACGAAGAAGTAGTGAAAAAGTTGAAGAATGGGCCAATGGAAAGGACACCGTTGGTCTAAATGCATCACACTAAAGGGCAATTATATGGAAAATGAAGAGGTGGATCTCAACCGGAAATAAGTTAGGCTGGTTACTTATTGACTCGTCCTCGTATGAACAGCTCAAAAGTGCTGTTCAATTTTTAAATGAGGTCGAGATGGTAGAAATTTAAAGACAGGCCTGTGGTTTAACTTTCAAATCCAAATGTGGAAATATATATGTTTTTTTTTTTTTTTGGGGGGGGGGGGGGAGGGGACTGTATCTTACTTGATTACTTGTCTTTATAGCATTTGAAAGACGTCATTTCTGTTTATTGTGTCGCCAAACTTGCAGTGTAGCACATTCACATCATGTGATGGAAGACACAAAATTATATGCAAGGCAGTATAATTGTCTCTGGTTTAGAATTTTCTCCTCCGTTTTTCTTTGAGTATAAATCGTCATCAGTGTATCGGTATTTTTCAAATAAAATAAACGTTTTTTTATTTCCCATCTATTTTTGAGTGTATATTCATGGGTATTCAAACCTTTACATGCAAGTTTCTCTATGTAATTTTCAACAGAGAAGCTTGAGCAAGATAACTTGACAGGGAAAAAAAACCTAATTTTGGGGTAAAATTTCGTCGAGAATTTTTTTTTACTCACATTGACATGTCACCAGCTGTAGGTGAAGTACCACAAATTTAGACCCATGCTTAGCGCTCGGGGCCGTAGCAGCGAGGTTTCTTTATATAACGTATAACGTGCCAACGCCTGCTGCTACAGAGGACTTATCCCAAAGACCCATGATTCTCACTTCTAAAATCGAGCGTTTGACGGAGGAGCAATCGCTGCCAATGCTTACGTCTTAGGTTTAACGCGACCATGGCGGGGCTCGAACTCATGACCTCCCGGTTACAAAACCAACGTTCTATACGGCTGAGCACAGGTATCAGAATTTTAACCAATACGTATCTTTAAAAAAGGGGGCGGCGGTCTATCTATATGTGGAGAGAGAGAGAGAGAGAGAGAGAGAGAGAGAGAGAGAGAGAGAGAGAGAGATCCATTTATTAAAGTTCAGATACCTGTGCATTGAGCTATGGCGACGGATATTATTCAGAAAGTGTGATGGACGACAACATCTTTTCAGTCTTGCGTCAGTCCCAAATAATTAAGTATGGGAAAGACCCCATTTATTGAAAGCGGATATATATTTTCTTGCCAATATGGTTCTGTAATTAGGAAGTATGCTGCATTAATCATACAAACGCTTAATATATTGAAAGACAAGCTATGCTGTGATAAGCGCACATTTGACAACAATGAACTGACTGGCCTGGCGAGTTGATGTTAAATAATCAAAAAGTGCCTGAAAAGTTTATGTCTTAGATATCCAACAAAAATGCACCGAATTAGAACCAGGCTCTACGTGTTGAAGCCCCTTGAATACGAAAGCAATTATGTCATGTCAAAGGAAAATATAATTTCCCCGCAAATGCGATTCTGTTGGTCGCGTTTTGGGACATTCACACGAACAGAGGGTTACTTCTGTCCTACCAAAACATTTCCACTTCGAAAATCTCATTCAAACTTTGCATCCAGTGTTCCTAGTGAAAGAAGATGTATACATGTTACAAACTGTCTATTTCATTCAAAAGACCGAGATACCGACAACACTCTTATTATAAGGCTAAAGCCAAAGGCGATTAATATTGCACACATAAACAGACAGTTTTCAACTTCTTCATTTGTATTTAGCGAGAGAAAGGGGGAAACAAATGAAGATACCTATAAGCAAGAGACTGGTGCAAAGCCTGAAGAGGAACAGCTGACACAGAGGCAGAAACTTCAGCGTGCTGTGAAGGAGTATGGCCCAGTTGTTATTATCTTTCATATCTGCATTGCTTTGACGTCCCTAGGATTCTTCTACATGTTGGTGTCCATGGGAGTAGATGTTATTGGTATTCTCAGGAAGCTAGGCGTTTCAGAAGCCATTTTGGATTCGAGTGTCGCAGCCGGTGCCAGTACATTTGTAATAGCATATGCAGTTCACAAGATGTTTGCTGTACCTCGTATTGGGATAACCTTGACCTGTGCTCCCATTATTGTCCGCAAGCTTCGGAAAATTGGAATTTTCAAACCGCCAAAGCCAGTTGGAAAGAAATAAATGATTTACATGCCATGAAATAGTCCAATTTCCTTCACCCTGAAAGAATGGTGCATACTTAAAATCTCAATATTCTTTATATGTTATCACAGTCATGTAATACTGCACAGTTGATGAACTCAGTTAGGCATTAAATGTTGATCATAATTTTCACATTTGTTGTGCTGAGGAAATGCAATGGGGTGTAGACCAGTTGAATGATGCACATTGTGATTTTTGTGTCCATTGTATATTATTAGCAGTACAGATGTCAATAAAAAAAGAGATAATATCATTAATTAGCACTCACCCTTGTATTTACATTTAAGTTAGATGCAAATTTTGACTTGTAGTCTAACAACTTTCATCATCATTGCTTTTAATGTGACTTTGTTATATTATTGTGAATTGAAATTGAATATACCACAGCATATTTTTAAGTTTAACACAGGCAAATAAATTTCAAATGTGAACATTTCATTATCACCAGGATTTCTTTTTATTTGTATTAGCTTTATTTTTGCATAAAATCTTGAATATTTGTTAAAATTGTGCAACACAGACCACAATGCACCAAAAAGATACACATATATAAGGTATATGTACTGTGTAACAATGAAGTGATGTGCTGGCTTATATTGAGGTATTGATTTAATATATTGCATTGCTCTTATATAGCATTGTTATTTCATTGTGAATTGATATTGAAGATGCACATACCATAGTATATTTTTAAGTTTATCATTAGCAATTGAATTTCAAATGTGAATATTTCAATGTAGTTATGAAATCTGTGACCACAGATTTTTTTATTTGTAAGAAGTTTATATTTGCATAAATTCTTGAATTTTTTTTTTAATTGTGCAACTCGGCCGACAAAAATTGTGGGAAAAAAAACATCACAAAAATATATAATGATATATAAAAATATATAAGGTATATCTTCAATGAAGTGCTATGCAGCATGTGTACAGACTTGTCTTATTTTATCAGGGCAGAGCGACTCAAGTTTTTAAAGGGACTTAATCATGTATATATTGTTTGACATTTTATGTGGAAATCAGTGGTCTAAAGGTATTTTGAGAGGTTGTAATTTATATGTTGTATAAATACCTTCCTGAAAATAAAAAAAATGTCAACTGATATACATTGTACAGTACATGAAGTCTTGTTGTATTAGCAACTCGTACCTTTTAGTAGTGCTAATGAAATGCTCATTATTAATACATATTCTCCGACTGTCACCAGGGAAGTATGGGGATCAACCTGTCCCAAGTTTTTGTTTGTCGAAACAGAATCAAATGGTCGGAAGATATTACACAGTAACACACCTGTATAGTACTGTATAAAGTTACTTCAATGGGAGACTGGTTTTGTTCACAATATGACATATGATCAACCGGATGTATAAAAAAAAACAATTTTGGAAGTTGGAATACTAGATTTCAAAAAATGTCTTATATTTTAAAAACAGGTCCTTCAACGGTCATATGATAATTATAACCAAAAAAAATGAAAATTTGCACCTTTTTTGGTGCAATTTTCAACCATATTAAAACTGAATGTCTCCATCTTCAGTTTTTTGCAAATTCCACTGCACTGAGCATTAAGATCTATGTTTGTCTCTCCATTACGAAATTGAAGTGCAGTGAAATATTTGCAATTATCTTGGCCAGCAGGGAACAAACTGAATGGTTCAACTTGTGTAACATAACCACATCATGGTTTTCTGCTTTTTTCTTCACCAGTTATTACCAGAAACAGTATTTTGAACATGTTTACCAGTTATGTGGAGAAAGGCTGCTGGACACTAATCCATGTTTGTGTACTAATTGCGGTGGTTAGAGCGTTCGTTTTGTAACCCGGAGGTCGTGAGATTGAGCCTCACTCGTGTCATGGCCGCGTCAAACCTAAGACATAAAAATACGTAGTGATTGCTCCTTCGCCAAACGCTCAGCATATATAAGTGAGAATCATGGGTCTTTCGGATATGACCTTAAAAAACGGTGGTTCCGTGTCATGGTGGCACGTTAAAGAAACCTCGCTACGGCCATGAGTGCTAAGCATAGGTCTAAATTTGTGGTACTTCACCTTCAGCTAGTGATGTCTCAATATGAGTGAAAAATTCTCAACAAATAAACATTCCACTTTTGTGCTCCTAATATTACCCATTGTCAGTAATAAACTTTTTATTTTTTAATATATTTACATTTCCATCAATATTTGTACAACTGTAGCCATTTCCTCATGAATGCAGTGCAAATGTGAAGTGTGTATGAATCAATATAAATAAAGTGCATCTAATTTGATGACTGGGAATTCTGAAAGAAATTTATTCCTTAAGTCTTGGGTTAAGATAAATTGTGTGCTCATGAATAAAATTTATTTCAAGTATTTAAGCTTCGAATGTCTATTTCAAATTTGTGACATCAACATACCTATATGTATATACTAGTGAATATGGTGCCCAAATGACCCTAATCATGGCACATTGTCTAGTCATAAGTAAACTTTGCATATAACTGATGACTGAAAGAAAATTCAGACTCACTATTCCACAGTCCTCAGTTGTTTAATCCCTGGCAGTCAAGAAAAAGATTTCTTAAAATAAATTTCATTTTTAAAAACACAAACTGCAAAGCCTCACACCAGTTTACTTTACACTTCAAGAAAAGTTAGATGCTTATATCAAAAAAGTTTCATTATTTGAGTCAGGGCTCTTGCCCTTACACTACAACCCAGGCATCATAAATTTCATAATTTATGTGATCTGTTGCTCATTATGACTTCACACAGACTACCTGCTAGATGCCTAAGAGTAGAGAATCATTCTCAAGATTTAATAATGTCTCTCGGGGCAGAAGAGCCCCTGAAATTTGCACTTTATGTTCCTTTTCTTATAGATGTTGTATGACAAATTTAGTATAAATTGGCTACATAGTATTTGAAAAGAAGTTGAAAAAAATAACACATCAATGGCCAACTTCCCTTCAAAAAGAAATGTGTCAATCAGTGATATAAGCTGGTTATCTCGGTTAATGTGTCAATCAGTGATATAAGCTGGTTATCTCGGTTAATGTGTCAATCAGTGATATAAGCTGGTTATCTCGGTTAATGTGTCAATCAGTGATATAAGCTTTATTATCATGCTGGTTATCTAGGTTAATGTGTCAATCAGTGATATAAGCTGGTTATCTCAGTTAATGTGTCAATCAGTGATATGAACTGGTTATCTCGGTTAATGTGTCAATCAGTGATATAAGCTGGTTATCTCGGTTAATGTGTCAGTCAGTGATATGAGCTGGTTATCTCGGTTAATGTGTCAATCAGTGATATAAGCTTTATTATCACGCTGGTTATCTCGGTTAATGTGTCAATCAGTGATATAAGCTTTATTATCATGCTGGTTATCTAGGTTAATGTGTCAATCAGTGATATAAGCTGGTTATCTCGGTTAATGTGTCAATCAGTGATATGAACTGGTTATCTCAGTTAATGTGTCAATCAGTGATATGAGCTGGTTATCTCGGTTAATGTGTCAATCAGTGATATGAGCTGGTTATCTCGGTTAATGTGTCAATCAGTGATATGAGCTGGTTATCTCGGTTAATGTGTCAATCAGTGATATGAGCTGGTTATCTCGGTTAATGTGTCAATCAGTGATATGAGCTGGTTATCTCGGTTAATGTGTCAATCAGTGATATGAGCTGGTTATCTCGGTTAATGTGTCAATCAGCGATATGAGCTGGTTATCTCGGTTAATGTGTCAATCAGTGATATAAGCTTTATTATCACGCTGGTTATCTCGGTTAATGTGTCAATCAGTGATATAAGCTGGTTATCTCGGTTAATGTGTCAATCAGTGATATAAGCTTTATTACCACGCTGGTTATCTCGGTTAATGTGTCAATCAGTGATATAAGCTTTATTACCACGCTGGTTATCTCGGTTAATGTGTCAATCAGTGATATAAGCTTTATTACCACGCTGGTTATCTCGGTTAATGTGTCAATCAGTGATATAAGCTTTATTATCACGCTGGTTATCTCGGTTAATGTGTCAATCAATGATATAAGCTTTATTATCACGCTGGTTATCTCGGTTAATGTGTCAATCAGTGATATAAGCTTTATTATCATGCTGGTTAGCTCGGTTGGTTAATGTGTCAATCTGAAGGTCATGATTTTTTTTTTATCTCTTGTGACTTCATAATAAAATTAAATTTTTCACTAAAGAAAATAAACTCAAAAGTTTCCAATTTCAGAATACTATTGTGCATATCTTCAAATAATCGTCTGAAGCAATGTTCATTGGTGTGTTATACACTTTCAACAGACAGGAACAGATTCTACTAAATCTTCTTTGTATACTCAAACTGACACTTGATCACTCTAGATAGACTGTACTGTACACATGTGTATATCAATTTATTCAATTATTGACATAAAAGCTGAATTTGAAAATTTTAATATTCTTACAAAACATTCATGTCAAGTTCATTTTAAAAAAAAACCTAGAAATCTTCAGGTGATTTTAATGCAAGTTTCACTCCTCTTTCAAGTTATATCAGTCATGGAGAAGAGGGTTTTCTAGCTACAGTATAGATATAAAACATAACACAGTTCTCTCCCTTTATGCATCAGGATATGAAAATTTCAAATAAATTCCAGAGGCGGATCCAGAAAATTTTGAACAGAGGGTTGTGAACCATACCATTTTCTTCCCACATAATAGGATTGCAGACCCCAACATGGCACAAAATAACTCATTTTTCTCTTTAAAATGTTCGACCAAAGCAGGGTTGCTTCCTCCTTAACCCACTTCAGGATCCGCCACTGAATTCCATATTCATAGCCTGTAACCATGGATATCATTGTGTGTCACATGACATGGTTGTTTGTCACTATGGTGATGATTGTGGAGGTGGTATCAGGAAGAATCCTGTGGTTTCTGGCAGACAAACATGACACTGGTGTATCTATACTGCAGCATGGAGGCAGGATTCTGGGTGTAAGTGCTGGAAATTTCCTTTTTATCTTTCTGTAAACAGAGATTTAAACACACTCAATACATACCAAACCAAATGAAAGCATTGTCACAAACTATATCACATTTTTGTCATGCTGATTGTAAACAATCGTTGGAATCCACAGATTTTCTGAATGCAGTGTAATGAAGAGAAAAACTGTGGATTTCAACAATGACTGCAAACATGTAGATAAAAGTAAAGATCCTTTCTTCCCCTTTTACGATCACGGTCTGTAAACGCCAAATTAACGTCAGAATGGTTGATCCTTTATTTTGAGACCCACAAATTCAATATCACATTGTAACAATGTATAAACCTATTACTGCCTCTGGGTGACATGAACTACACATTTGTGCAGAGCAAAATTGTTCATTCAGAATACATATTTTAAAAATCAGCAAAATGAAAATCGAGCATCTTCTCAACAGATATATTATAAACTCAAAATCCAACACTCATACTATAATTTATGTACTTTTCAGGCAACTGAGGTTCACTCAAACCTCGTTACCTCAAATTCGATGGAACCGAGAACAAAATTCAAATTATCCAAGGACTCGAGAAATTGAGGGTAAAATACGTATAGAATAAGATGTTGGGTCATCTGAATCACTTTGACATATCCATGGTATTTGAGATACAGAAGTTCTACTGTATTTATAAAATAACCTGTTGAGAATGTAATCCTGATTGAATAATTTATATTATTTGATAATAATAATTCCTCAAATGTCTAATGATCACTCAATGAATATGATTTCATCTACTGATTCAATTGCTGATGTTCTTAATTAAGCAATGTTACTGATACAAAATGCAAGGTCATCAAATGACCAAACGTTCAAGGTCATCAAATGACCAGATGTTTAACCCCTAGATCAGCCTTTTAAACAACACTGTACACATCACTTGTTAATTCAGAGTTATCATTGAGTGTTTTGGTGATTTCTAGTTACTAGTTACAAATGTTGATGCACTGTTCATTATCTAATTACGACATTATTGTCAATTCAACCTTGACATATGACCTTTTGATCTAAGAGATTAATAGGGATACTTCTCACACCTTTTATTGTAGTAAATGTGAAGTTAATATCTGTCTCAAGAGAAATGATACTAATTATATAGTATCCATCACCTTTTTTTCTCAACATACACACACACATGCATGTACAAGTAAATTACTCTACCCCACTGAAAGTGGATAACAATTTTGAATGTACTTTGCCATATTCAAGTACATGCAACATTTCACAGCACAAACAATAAATTCTACAGTGAGTAACAGACAGTAGTATTGAGGTACCTTGATTACAAATCCAACCTGTTTAACGACTCTCAAGACCTCCTCACAGCTCAGTTCTATAGATGACTCATTTTCAATATCAGCATAATGATACAAAAGAGGACCTGTGGAAAGAGATTTGACATCAATCTCTCTGTAAATAGAACTACATGAAAGTACTGAACAGAGAGGTTTACATAGATTTACATGAACAATACCATAACCCCGTAGAATTGTTACAATGATTGTCACGCTGGGTCCAATATAAGCCAGTAGATTTACAGGGTTAACACTAATCTTGATAAATGACCGGTTGGTCATTGTTCTTGGGGACTTTCCCATATACAGTGTATGGCGTCATAGCAACAAGAGGCTTGTATAATATTGTATTATAGGAAAGGGGAAAATTTGTGGCTGGAGTGGGAATCATACCCTGCATTACTTGTCAGGTGCTTTAAACACTGAGCTATCTAGGCCGATACCCGTATTCCATATAGCCTTAAATACTACATTTTCCTCCCTCCTTAAATTTTCTTCTCCCTCAATGACACACAACCAACATTCATTTTGTCCCTGGCAGGACTTTCACCTGAAATCCAGCGGTGGTAAATGACAACAAATGTGTAACATACGAAGGAGAAAATTTGTGTTTGGAGCAGGAAATGAACCTGGGACCCCTGCATTACTACTTAGTTGCTCTAATCACTGAGCTATCCAGGTGGATATCCATGGTACATATAGCTATAACTATTACATTACTTTATTACATATAGCTATAACTATTACACTACTTTATTACATATAGCTATAACTATTACACTACTTTATTACATATAGCTATAACTATCACACTACTTTATTACACATAGCTATAACTATTACACTACTTTATTACATATAGCTATAACTATTACACTACTTTATTACATATAGCTATAACTATCACACTACTTTATTACACATAGCTATAACTATTACACTACTTTATTACATATAGCTATAATTATCACACTACTTTATTACACATAGCTATAACTATCCCACTACTTTATTACACATAGCTATAACTATCCCACTACTTTATTACACATAGCTATAACTATTACACTACTTTATTACATATAGCTATAACTATCACACTACTTTATTACATATAGCTATAACTATCACACTACTTTATTACACATAGCTATAACTATAACATAACACTACTTCATTACATATAGCTATAACTATC
The DNA here is from genome assembly GCA_024699665.1 of Ostrea denselamellosa. Classification (NCBI taxonomy): domain Eukaryota; kingdom Metazoa; phylum Mollusca; class Bivalvia; order Ostreida; family Ostreidae; genus Ostrea; species Ostrea denselamellosa. The sequence continues at coordinate 7,735,407 of JAMZEH010000050.1, forward strand.
ACACTACTTTATTACATATAGCTATAACTATCCCAATACTTTATTACACATAGCTATAACTATTACACTACTTTATTACACATAGCTATAACTATTACACTACTTTATTACATATAGCTATAACTATCACACTACTTTATTACACATAGCTATAACTATTACACTACTTTATTACATATAGCTATAACTATCACACTACTTTATTACACATAGCTATAACTATCACAATACTTTATTACATATAGCTATAACTATTACACTACTTTATTACACATAGCTATAACTATAACATAACACTACTTTATTACATATAGCTATAACTATCACACTACTTTATTACACATAGCTATAACTATAACATAACACTACTTTATTACACATAGCTATAACTATCACACTACTTTATTACATATAGCTATAACTATTACACTACTTTATTACACATAGCTATAACTATCACAACACTTTATTACATATAGCTATAACTATTACACTACTTTATTACACATAGCTATAACTATCACACTACTTTATTACATATAGCTATAACTATTACACTACTTTATTACACATAGCTATAACTATCACAATACTTTATTACATATAGCTATAACTATCACACTACTTTATTACATATAGCTATAACTATCACAACACTTTATTACATAGCTATAACTATCACAATACTTTATTACATAATGCCTATCCCTGGATGTATAGAGTTATGTTGAGATTAATTGTCAGTACAGATGAACATGTTAATTAAATGTACTTAATTAATGTACAAAAAATTCTAAGAAATTACTGACGGTTCTTCATTGTCAGTTCTCTATTAATAGATCACAGGGTTGTGGTTTACATGCAGCAAGTTGCCCACTCGCCAATGTGAGTAATATATCCTGTGGGCAATTAGGTATAGATATTGAAAACCTAGTCATCCACATGACAAACAACATTTTCTCCAGAATATCTTCATGTTTTCTTTATACATGTATCTTATAATCTTGTATCCAGTATTGAGAAAATGCTTTTAGTGACCAGGATTCATATCGTTTACACAGTGTCATGTGATTTAGTCCAGTGACCAGGATTCATATCGTTTACACAGTGTCATGTGATTTAGTCCAGTGACCAGGATTCGTATCGTTTACACAGTGTCATGTGATTTAGTCCAGTGACTAGGATTCATATCGTTTACACAGTGTCATGTGATTTAGTCCAGTGACCAGGATTCATATCGTTTACACAGTGTCATGTGATTTAGTCCAGTGACCAGGTTTCATATCGTTTACACAGTGTCATGTGATTTAGTCCAGTGACCAGGATTCGTATCGTTTACACAGTGTCATGTGATTTAGTCCAGTGACCAGGATTCGTATCGTTTACACAGTGTCATGTGATTTAGTCCAGTGACCAGGATTCGTATCGTTTACACAGTGTCATGTGATTTAGTCCAGTGACCAGGATTCGTATCGTTTACACAGTGTCATGTGATTTAGTCCAGTGACCAGGATTCGTATCGTTTACACAGTGTCATGTGATTTAGTCCAGTGACCAGGATTCATATTGTTTACACAGTGTCATGTGATTTAGTCCAGTTAGCCTCAGAACAACAGGTCGCATTCTTTTTTTTTGAAAGGATCATAAAGCCCCAGAAGAGAGATACTCATTTCATTAATCATGTGACTATGAGACCAAGGTCATTCACACAAAAATGTGTTACAATCGGCCATAGCTGTCAGACGCTTCGACGGAATGATTTGTTAATGGTGTAAAAAGTAAAAAAGCAATATATTATCAAAGAACATCTTACCATTTTTTTCTTCAATTTTTATACGGTTTCATTTGTTGACTACAATCCTGAAGTCATTTATTAATTCTCTAATAATGGCTGGTTCTCCATTAAAAGTTCTCTAACATGTGTTATTTACAGCACTTCAAAATGCTATTACTGTCAACATGATGCATCCTCTGTTTGATAATAATTTTTTACTGGACTATGACATGACAAATCTTCAGGAGAGTCAATCACAATAATTGACAACAATATTCAATAAACAGACCTACAAGTTACATCAGGCTGTGGAGCGGTCCCACCACTGTTTATGTTTGTGATATTTGCTAATGTTTTGATATTTATTTTGTTTAGTTTTAAATTACATGTCTGACACAGTATGTTCAGTGTGCAACATCTTAATTCACATGAGAAATAAATTGTTCTCCTACTAAGACATGAGAGATTTGACCATTGAAAAATCTGAATACTGATTGCCATTCATCAATCTCACTACCTCCCTGTTCCCTTTGTCTTACATTATCATCCTGTCTACTTGTAGTTATATGTGGCTGGATTATAATCACCATTTGAATCAATTTCTCAGATTCATTAAATCTCAATGCCCCAACAGCTTTACATCAAAGAAAACTTTTGATCCTCCACTTTGGATCCAATACATTACCTAGGTTGATCCAGTAACCTCCCGGTTTAAGTATATTATAGATGGTTTCTATGTAGGCAATGACATTGTGAGCTGTGTCCAGGAAAAACACTGTGGCTACGCAGTCAAACACATCTGTGTAAAGAAAGGACTTTACTAAAGGCAATACTGTTACCATACTCCACATATCACGTGGCTCATAGGCAACAATGCTCACCAGTCTTCTTCAGGAAGTCTGGGACACTAATTGTGTACTACTTCCAAACCCTTACTGTATTGCACCTATACTGCATTCATGGTTCATACGAATTTAAATTCTAACTTGAAAAATTGTTCTAAGCTCCTTCAAGTGTTAAAACAAAATTTGCCACATCTACACGACATCCTTTTTTAAAAAATATATAGCTACATGTGTGTACCTTTGTTATATATGATATATACAATATAAAAAACAACAACAACAACAAAAAACCAAAACAAAACCAAATCAAATGTAAACATGTGCTTGATTTGTGATTCAGCTTGATTTGTAATTCAGCTTGACTGTGGTATTTTTCTTCAGTTGTCAATCAAAATATCACAGCCCAGCTGAATCTTACTTCACAACACTAAAATTTGCATCCGAATAACCGACAGTCTAGTAACTGCTTGTCACGTCATAACAAATGCAGTTCATGATTTGTGATATAATAAATATATGTGTCTAACAGTTCATGATTTGTTATAATATATATATATGTGTCTAACAGTTCATGATTTGTTATAATATATATGTGTCTAACAGTTCATGATTTGTGTTATAATATATATGTGTGTCTAACAGTTCATGATTTGTTATAATGTATATATGTGTCTAACAGTTCACCTTAAGATTGGTCATTTAACAATCTTCATTTACTGATACTATGTTAAAAAAAAAGACAAAAAGAAAGGCAGATAAAAACTTATGTGCTTCAGCATCCCCTATTGAAATCATGTCACTCTAGAAAACATGGTGCTGTTTTTTTTATTAATTTAAAACCTGATAAGGATTATTTATGAGAGATAAGCGACTTGTTTATTTAGTTGATAAAAAATACAAGGGACTTGCACTAAAGTAATTCCATCCTCCGTGACATCATAAGATTTAGCAAAATGGATGATTTATTTCATATTACATATGATTTTACCATAAATTTTGTTGAAGTCTTTTCCATTGGTTATTGTAAGAAAAATCTTATTAAACATAAAATATTTCAAAAGTCTATGTTGTATATAGATAATCAATAGTCTGATTCAAAATATTGAATCCAAAGGCAATAACAGTACTGTTTTCATGGAATCCTTTATCAAGTTCATTATACAATAGATTTTCTTTTCTTTTTTTTCATCTCAAAATTTTGAAGAGTTTCATGAAATTATTACGAATACTATTATATCATTTTAACTAGTTTTTTTTATAAAATTTTGATAATGCTGTTGAAGGAAAATTGCCATTTTCTGACAGTGACATATGATTTTGTATATGTAAGTCTCGCATCTTTAAAAGTGTGATGATCTACGTATTCTACTTTGTAATTTATTAGTTTCAACTCTAATAAATTGAAATAAATACACATTTTAAAACTTTTATCAGACAATAATGCTAGCATGGAGTTACCTAAGAGGTTAGACAACAACTCCCAGACATCATGTGGTTTAAAAGAAGAAATTGACAATTTTTGGAAAAAATTATGCAAATGTTTGCTTTTATGGTCTAGTGGTTACAGAGAAGAACATTATGCTGGATACACTATGTGTATAATTTCCCAATTACGTCTTTAAGGAGGCATGGGTCTAAATTCAAATATACCCTTTACCAGTGGATACTTTGTGAGAAGATTGGTTGAAAATTGCCTTTGAAGATGAAATTAATAACAAAATATTTAACAGAGACACAAACTTCAATCAGAAAACTTCTGCCATTATATAAGTCTCTAGCACAGAAGAGCTAACAAAAACAAATATATAGATTGTTGCTAAAAATCTAAAATTATATGAGTATATAACTATTGCACTTCTTACATTGCATTTATGGACTTTTTACAAATATTTACCTGTTAACTATTATATTAAATCAATACCAATTACCTGGAGTTTGATAAACTTCTAGAAAATCTCCAGCAGCCATAGAAAAATCAGAGGCTCGTGGAAGGTCGCTGGGATTGATGTCAGGAAATGTGATTGGTTGAGTCTGATCAGCTGACAATTTGTTGTTTGTCCACTGGTGTATCCAAGGATACAAAGTAAAAGAATTGACCTCTGTGCATCTGAATTGAATTCAAACAGTGATACTAATTTGTGAAATATTATAATGTTACAGTATTAACAAAATTACCAAAGACATTTCTTTGTTAATTAATGAATTATTTATGTGGTTATACTCTCATTTTCAGTATTCCAAAGAGTTGCAGTATCGATAGATACAGCACACTGATTGTCAACTCATAACACAAGGGAAATAAAAATATATCTAAAAACATCCAGTTTAGTAAGTGACATGGAAATTTCAGAGTCTTGTTCTGACAATGCAAATAAGCCCTTGAATTATTTAAACAATCTATCATCAGTGTTGAACTATACTCAGTACATGAAAATTTTGTTAACAGGGAGATTTTTACCCCTAAGTAATTTCCACACCCAAACTCACCATTGTTATGAGTTATGTGCCCATCCAAATCAGTTTGCTACCATTTAGTTAAAAATAGAGTACTGTACTGCACAAGTTGATTCAAAACTTCAAAAAATACATCTCTGATTATATAATATTAACAAGAGGTACAGTGAGCACTGATCAATAAGAATACACCCTCTCCCCCTTTGCTCACCCTAATCTGCCAACTTTTGACCCAAAAATCAGTAGGGATCATTTTTTTTTAACCCATGAGTAGTTCATATGTGTGATATGGTGACTCTAGGTAAATAGTATAACACGTGAGAGCCTGGAAAACATTCTGCTATTTCAATGTCCAGTACACTTGACTTTGCACACCAAAATTGATAGGGGTCATCTTCATCCCATGGGTAGTCCATATGTGTGACATGGTGACTCTAAGTGAAAAGAATGACACACAAGATCCCAGAAACCATATTGCTATTTCAATGTCCAGTACACTTTCCGTTTTGATTCCAAAATCAATAGGGATCATCTTTGTCTCATGGGGAGTCTGTATGTATGGTATGTTGACTTTAGGTGAAAAGGATAACACTTTAGAGCATGAAAACCATTACGTCTACAGACAGACAACTTGATTACAGTATACCCTCCCCCCAAACTTTTTTGCGATGGGTATAATGATTTCATAATGAGTTACTGTATATGATTGCCTTATGAGCCTTCCTTGTAATTTTGATGCTTAGGCAAAAATAATATATATGTGTGTTTCCAGTTTCCCAGCCCTACCTACCTTTTTTGCTGCAGACCCTAAATATTTTATTGATGACATATAATTAAAATAAAATCCAGAATTTTCAAACCAGAATTTTTCTTTTCTTTTTGTGTTCAGATTTCTCCAATTCACATTTATACTAGAATTAATCTTCATAATGTTTGAAAATTATTAGTAATGTAGAGGGACCCATACCAAATGAAGATTTTGAATAAAATGTTTTAAAAAATAAATTGTTTTACCTACCTACCTTACCTAATAAATATTTGAGGGAGTGAAATAGGAGACACACACATATATTTCATTTTGGCCTTACAAATAGGGCTATTTGTTGTATGTGACTGACGTGATACTACACTGATTTCTGATCCTTACTTGTTTAAAACGAAATTGGAGGCAAGCAACATGAAGAGGCTCCACTCATTTCCTTGACAACGGTACCCAACCCTTGCCAGCTCAAATGCCAGTCTCCCGAGCCCTGCCCCTGGCACCAGGACTGCAACAGTGGATGGATCCCTGAAAAACAAAGGTCATGGTTCAAACAAGTCACACTTTTCCTCACTGGGTATAAATTACTGACAGACAATACTGTGGATCACCTTTTATTTGTGAAAACTTTATTTTCATGTAATTTCGCGAATGTCTACTTGATTTCTGATGAACAAATTTGTATATATATATATATATATATATATATATATATATGTGTGTGTGTGTGTGTATTAGCAGATGAATCCAATGTTCAAGAAAAATTATACCTCATTAATAAATCTGACAAGACAAAATCGTGAAAATAAAATCTTCCAATAAACAACTGATTTATTTCATCAAGATTTAATCAATGAGATTTCCTTTAATTACTGTCACTTCTAGAATCAATGTGTCTCTGATTGAAGAGTCTTGATTAACTGACCCATTTTCCATAGGTGAAAAATTGTCAAATCATTCTACATTGGATTTTCATGACTTAAAAGTGAAACAAGAAAAGTAACAGTGGAACAGAATTATGAGTTACAAGTTTCCAAAAGAAATTAGAAAAATAAACGGTAATACAGAATGATACTGAATTTCCTCTCATCACGGTAACTCTCCTGAAAATACAATATAAGCCTGTCTACTCAATACAGAAAAAAAAAGTAAAAAACATTACGACAATATTAAAACTTTTATACTTATTGAAAACAACACTCAATTAACTCTTACCTTTCTTTAAATATGTCCTTGACCTCTGCTATAACTGGATCATAACATGCTTTTCTTTCCTCCTCTCCACTGGTGCTCCAGTCTCTGACAAACTGTTTCAAGGTCGTTTTGACTTTGTCCATGTCAAAGTTGGTGGGGGGCATCTGTTTGAGGTTTTCCTCTGGCTGTGTAAATAGCAATATTTGTATTGTATATATTTTGTTGATTAAATCAAAAGGATTGGAAACAAGTTCTAAGAACTTACTAGTCCCTCTCCTAAACATAGATCTCCCAATAGCAATATACATGCATCAAGCATAAACCATCACTGGTACAACATTTATATGTTTTCCAGAATTAAAACATAAAGGTTTACAAATTCAAAAGTGTATGTTGACTATGCCTGTCCACTTTTCGAAAGAGAATATAGTTGGTCAAAGAGTGTGAGGTATTTTTGTTGCATATTCAAACTTCTCTTCAAACTCATTAAGGCTAATCTCAGCCAGGATTGGGCTCAGCTGGGTATTTGGACTGACGTCTTCTCAGACCAGTCCTTAACATAGTCCTTAATAATTCTGGAAATTTACATTCAGATTCATCCAGTTCTGCACTGTGTGCAATTTGGTGACACTGCCGTATGCTTCAAATAACTGATTTGACCATTAAACTAACTCTCTTTCACTATCAATTTTGCACTGCTTATCGTCTTGGTTTGAAAATCCCAGAAGAAAACAGTCACTAAATTTTCAAATGTTAAGGATTGTTAAGTTGTTAAGCCACAATTATCCAATCTTTAGAATAGAAGTCAATGAGGATCAAAACAATAATAGATTGGAAATCAGATTCCACATTGTAAAGTCATCATATTTATCTATATTTTAATGCACACAGGATAGTGGACATGCAGTTAACAACACAAAGAGAAAAGTTTTTATCCATGAAAATTCTTAAAACAACATAGCACTGTGATGTACTCCAATTAGAACAGCATCGTTGTGGTTAGTTCAAAGGATAACAAGTTCAAATATAATAATGCTTCTTTTAGCTACGCCATTGTATTTTAGAAATTCAGTCTAAATTATCTTAATCAAGCCATTTTAAATACCTTTTTAAATAACTTTATGTATATATGTAGTTAAATGTAGAAATTGCGCTAAACCTGTTTCTTTAATACCATTCTTTGGCGTAAATTTTGTTTGAAATTTGAAATTCTATAGCTTTTAATATGAAATAAATGAACCTTGTCATCGGCTTCATGCGTTTTGTTTTCAAACATATACTCGGCGTCTTTGATGATAAGGCGGATGATCTCATAATTATGGCTGATACATGTCTGTATTGTCTTCAGATTATCCAGAAAATGAGGGATATACTTCTGGTGTTGCTCTGGGATACCATTGAAAGATTTTTCCGCTACATACACTCGCCGCATGGAATGACTCCTGAGTAAAGTTAAATTCAATACGATAAGTTTAGAAATTCTCCAAGATGAATTCTCAATTTAATTATTACTTAAAATTATCAAAATTGTAACCTGTAAAACTTAAAGGCGTTAAGAATCCTGATAAAATGCTCCCTTTCTGCTTGATCATCATCATCATCGTTCTTTTGAAAGTTTTCTACCTCGTCCACATCGTCCGCCATGCTGCTTATATTTCGAAAATCGCGAACCCGACTAAAATGTAAATTTGTTATTACGATCGAAAACTAATTTTGACAATAAGTTTTAAAACTATTGATTTTTAGGTTTTGATTTTTAAAATAAACCATAAATAATAATATATATATATATATAACAGTTAACAATTTTCGGCAAATTATTAATTATGTTGTTGGAATAACAGATGGTTGAAGAAAACATACAAAATGTTGAAAAATTAGTAAACATGCCTTTTGTTTCTGGGAAAGGTTTTTATACGCCCGTCTAAGACGGAACGTATTGTGTTATGGAGATCATGTCCGTCTGTCTGTCCCGCTTCGCGTCCGGTTCATAACTTAGATACTGTGAGACCTAGAATAATCAAACTTTGTCAGCTGATACATCTTCAGAAGGTGGGTCGCACTTTGAAGTTGTGTAACTGCGACATATGATTAAGATGATATGGCCATATATGGCAAAATGCTGTCCAACTCATAACTGAACAAATATTTGGTCTAGAATCAACAAACTTTGTCAGTTAATGCATTTTTGGAAGAAGGTATGTCGCGCCCTAAATCAGGTCACTTTGACATATAATTAAAAAGATATGACGGGGGGGGGGGGGGGGGGGGCTTATAGATATGTCATAGAATCAACACACTTTGTCACTTTGTGCACCTGTATAGAAATGTAAATTGTATTAAAACTTTTAAAATGGAAGTATAGGTAAAAATGTTTTAAGGGAGGTAATTCCTACATATGTTAGCGAGTAATGTTGTCCATTACATCAATAAATATTGTATCAATACACCTTTTTTCATAAAATATAGCTATCTATACCAATTCATAAAATATAGCTATCTATACCAATTCATAAAATATAGCTATCTATACCAATTCATAAAATATAGCTATCTATACCAATTCATAAAATATAGCTATCTATACCAATTCATAAAATATAGCTATCTATACCAATTCATAAAATATAGCTATCTATACCAATTGATATGAATATTTATTTTGTTTCTAACATTATTTAATGGTATAAATACGTATATGCAGTATTGTACTACAAAATTTGCGAAGAAATTTTTGAAAATGTTTCTAGCAGTTTAGTTTGTCTCTCCAGTTAAAATGACATTAGTCCCTTGGAAGTAAGCCATGGTGTTTCAGAGTTCAACTGGAGATTCAAAGATCATTTTGATAAGAACTAAATTACATCTGTCCAGTTAAAGAGTAATTAATGAGTATAATGTAAGAATATTCACTCCTTTTCTTTGTACCACCTAAAATAAGTATTTCCTGCCCGGTGAAAACATTATTTGAATGTATGTAATAAAATATAAGTATATGTTTTAGACTATTTCTGCCAGTTACTTGAACAGTTCAAGAGATATATTGACAAGTCAATTGCAATGTGCAATAGACACATCACAAGGAGTAATTCTGATTTTACCTCAGACTAATTTTAAAAAGCAAAGATATCGATGCAATCTTTGCATCAGTCAAGATTGACATGATTTGGTGTCATGCACTTTTGTCCGTTTATAATGAATAAGCATCAGACGGACGTATCATGTACCGTGGCGGTGCACTTTAAATATTGCAAGTTGTAAAGATTACTTTTGTTGATATTGTAATGAAGACATATTTAATTGACGTAAAGGGAGATGTCAAAAAAAAAGTGTAGCGGTCATCCAGATTCGATCGCCGGTGGCCAGTTAGTTAAGTTGGCAGAGCACCTGAGATTCAGGGTCCCGGGTTCGAATCCCGGCGTCGTCCGTCCTTTTACACCAAGAAATAAAAATCACGCTCACTAAATTTTCCAGATTTATTTCATATTTCATTGGCATGAGTAGAAAAGATCTGATTTTAACGAGATTGGATTTATATGTGCCATAAAAATATTTATCAACTACAAAATAAAATATTTACTCTGTTGATAGTTGGGATGGGTGCTGGTCCCAAACCAAATCTTCCTTCTTCGTCAAATCGTCCCCATGTTTCAGTCAAACTGTCCCCTAATGGATTTCTGTAGAGAAAACAACAATGGTCGATCTGACCTCAAAATCTTGCAAAACCGTTCCCTAGAGGGCTGGCGGTAAGTTAATTGACTGATTATTTGTTTGTTTTACGTCCCTTTGAGAATTTTTCACTCGTACAGACATGTCACTACCTGTAGGTGAAGTATCACAAATTTAGACCTATGCTTAACACTCGAAGCAGTAGCAGTGAGGGTTCTTTAACGTGCCAATGCCTACAGCGAAACAGGACCTCCATTTTAAGATCATATCCGGTAGACCTGTGATTCTCACTTCTAAATACCGAGCGTTTGGCGAAGGAGCAATCACTACCTATTTTTACATCTTAGGTTTGGCGCGGCCATGACATGAGCAGGGCTCACGACCTCCCGGTTACGAAGCGAACGCTCTAACCACTGAATTGCTTCAACCGATGTATTTTTGATCATTCAATTTGTCCCCGAAGTTTAGTTCACTGGTCGCCAAAGTTTGATCAGACTGTCCTCCTACTCATTATTTAAGAACTTTAATCACAAATTGCTGAAAGTCCCCTAACAATTGACATACCATCACTAATGGACAACCCTTCTTAAAATCTATTATGCTGTCCACCATTAAATTGGAAGACTGTCGTCTCTAATCATGTTGATTTTTGAAGAATATAAACTCTAGGAGGATGAATTCAGTATTGATTTAACATACAGTGTATTTAACAACCTTCCGTTGAGACAAAACAATTGTGGATATAACAACTTTCTTCGTCAATTTTGTGTATCTAAAAATTTTCGTCAATTTTCTGTATCTTAACATCTTTCTTCGTCAATTTTGTGTATCTAACAACTTTCCTTGCCGACATCATGTATACAACATCCTTTGGTGACATTAGGTATATACTAATCTTCCTTGATGACATTGAGTATTTAAAACAACCATCATTGATGACGTGTATTTAACTTCCTTGATGACACTGCATGTATATCAACTTCCTTAATGATAGTGAGTAATATAACAACCTTCCTTGATGACATTGTGTAGTTAACAACCTTCCTTGATGACATTGTGTAGTTAACAACCTTCCTTGATGACATTGTGTAGTTAACAACATTCCTTGATAAGGTACATGCAAACACAACAACTTCCTTGTGACACTGTGTATATAACAACTTCTTTGATGACATTGTGTAGTTAACAACATTCCTTGATAAGGTACATGTAAACACAACAACTTCCTTGTGACACTGTGTATATAACAACTTCTTTGATGACATTGTGTAGTTAACAACTTCCTAGATGGCATTGTGTATAAAACAATTCTATGACAACATCGTATATATAATAACTTCCTTGATGGCATTATGTATACACGTAACATCTTCTTTAACAACTTTTCTTGACAATATGTACATTACAACTTTTGTTGGCAATAAGGTATATACATCAACTTTCTTGATGAGATTGTATATATAACTTCCTTGATGAGATTGTATATATAACTTCCTTGATGAGATTGTATATATAACTTCCTTGATGAGATTGTATATATAACTTCCTTGATGAGATTGTGTATATAACAATCTTCCTTGATGATATTATGAATATAGAAACATTTTTAAAACAAATAACATATAATATGATATTGTAATTTTTATTTTTAACTTGCCTTCAGTATCACTCCTCAGATATATATGAATTGAACAACAAGATTAACATTAAATACTTAAAATATCATCACATGTAAAAATAGGCAATATTTAACTATAAACTACATATATATTCAATAAACACAAACATCACATCGTTTACTAATTAATGCATTGAATAAAGATGTATGAATAATTTAAACGGTAATCTGTATTTGGTATATAGTAGTTTTGCCCCTTCATAATTTAGTACAAATGATACTCACACATTCTGTAATAATGATAAATAGACAACTTTTAAAATCCAGTACAGTACATATATTACCAACCACAAGAGTAACATGTAAATGTGACTCTCTCAACAATCAAAATGTAATTTCATTACACAATGATAGCAAATAGATTATGTTCACAAAAATAATTGCTAGTTCAGGATTACTAGTAACTGTTTTATAATTACCAGTATCTGTTTTATAATTACCGGTAACTGTTTTATGATTACCAGTAACTGTTTTATGATTACCAGTAACTGTTTTATAATTACCAGTAACTGTTTTATAATTACCAGTAAATGTTTTACCAGTAACTGTTTTATAATTACCAGTAAATGTTTTATAATTACTGGTAACTGTTTTATGATTACCAGTTACTGTTTCAAATCATTTTCAACACACATGTACTCACTTTCCATCAAAGACTAAATTTTTCTTTCTTTTTTCTTTCTGATAGTTGGGGGGGGGGGGGTTCATTTAATCTTTCTCAGATAGTAGTATCTCACACATATATCTTTGTGTATATCTTACCAGTTAGTTAGTAACTTCACCTGATCCACTTTCAGGGAGTGGTCTGAATTTAGGTTGAGTACACTTGAGTACTCGTAACAAATATAACATAATTTCCCTATAAATTCATTCTGTAATTCCAGAAACTACATCAGTACCTGCAAACACATACAATAAATGGTGGGCCACAACTCCATAATAATATTGAATGGTAGGGATGTAAGCTTGAACTGATCAAACTGAACCAATGTATTGAGGATGACCCCCACCCCATCTCTCCCCGACAAGGACTTCAAATTTGGAAGAAAAAAAATTTTTTTTTTTTGAATGTCAAGAAATTTAAACAAAGGTGAAGTTAACTTCTCCTATCTGTGGTGATATATGTACATTTTACACTTATGAAGTACAATTTTCAGTTGCTTATTCCACACTGAGAGATGCTTTCATTCTACAGTGTACTTTAAGACAGCATTTCATTAAAATACAACAATGTTATAGTAGGACATTTTTCTTGATGACTGTATTTGAAATGATTAGCTCCATGGTTGATTGCCTCTGATGCATATAAAACGAATCTGCACACGATTGGCCTGGTTCAAACTTCGAGAAGTCACCTGTCAAGAACAGTCTGACTGCCACTTAATGTACAGTCTGACTGTCACTTAATGTACAGTCTGACTGCCACTTAATGTACAGTCTGACTGTCACTTAATGTACAGTCTGACTGCCACTTAATGTACAGTCTGACTGCCACTTAACGTAGTCTGACTGCCACTTAACGTACAGTCTGACTGCCACTTAACGTACAGTCTGACTGCCACTTAACGTACAGTCTGACTGTCACTTAACGTACAGTCTGACTGTCACTTAACGTACAGTCTGACTGTCACTTAACGTACAGTCTGACTGTCACTTAACGTACAGTCTGACTGTCACTTAATGTACAGTCTGACTGTCACTTAATGTACAGTCTGACTGTCACTTAATGTACAGTCTGACTGTCACTTAATGTACAGTCTGACTGTCACTTAACGTACAGTCTGACTGTCACTTAACGTACAGTCTGACTGTCACTTAATGTACAGTCTGACTGTCACTTAACGTACAGTCTGACTGTCACTTAATGTACAGTCTGACTGTCACTTAATGTACAGTCTGACTGTCACTTAATGTACATACTGGTTCCAGTTGCTATCACACATTTCGCAACCGGTTCAGAGGAGGTGACTGGCATGGTTCAGTAACAGTTTTCTGGTTCAGTTCACATTTCATTCAGTTCATCAGGAGGACGACAGAGAAAACAACAGAATGCGTGATGCATTGAAGTACATGTTGGATGAATGGTAGACAAGTGACCAGACATAGGGGATAAAAAACTCCTCCGGTGACTCTTCTTCTACGTACTTAAACTTGAGGTCTGGGAACTTCTGAAAATATATCAGTTAATATAAGTAAATATCAGTAAATGATATTATTACCATGCTGTTATATTTACATAGCACCTTCTATAATACAAAGGATTAGTCCAAAGAAAAAAGAAAGATATAACTGTTAGTAAAGACAGTACAATATACAAACTGACATGTAAAAGTACTAAAGTTTCTTCAAAAATCTCAAATCTGTACAATGTACATATACATTAATTTTCATGAGATCATGAATTTGTAAAACCTAAACTAATGTTATGCCTTCTGTTGCTTATGTTATTGATAATAACTATCGATCACACATGACAATTTGTTACATCACCTTAAGATGTTTTCGAAAAAATTAGAAGATACACATTTAGATCACAAGGTTATATTAACTAAGCATCAGCCCTACAATACTTCCATTGTTTCTCTTGTGTCCTTGTTGAATGTGGATATATCCATTAACTTGAAGAACAATTTTTTTTTTTTTTTTTTTAAATGTTATGCTTTGAGAGGGCTTCAAAATTTGTTCAGCCTGTAAAGCAAATAATTTTGCCACACAAACTAATTTCATTTTCATCTACAAGTCATTATACCCAGACTGGAACCTTATTACATCTTGTGTCTTCAAAGTCTATAACATATCTTTACTTACGGTGCATACTACATATAAAGTCCATTGATTGAAAGGGGCCTCTGTGGCCGAGTGGTTAGAATATTGCGTTCAAAATCACAAGGCCTCTCCCGTCTAGTTAGCCCGGGTTTGATCTCTCGCTTGCGTCAATATATGTGAGAAAGTTTGCCAGTTTACTTTCGGAAGCTCGGTGGTTTCTTCCCAGGTACATTGTACCTGGTTTCTCTCCTCCGCCAATAAAAACTGGATGCCACCAACTGAAAAATTGTTGAGTGTGGTGGAAAGCAATAAACAATCAATCAATCATATTGAGTGAAAAATTCTGGAAAATTGCATTAGATGCACTGAAAGACAAAGTGACTATTACTAAAAGCCCTCCCCCCTCACCAATCTTTGATGAGAGGGCCCTACATACCAATCTTTCTGGGCCTACCTTCAGCTTGTCCCTCCTGAACTGCACAGACCCCTCCTTAATGATGTCCAACACCTCTGCCGGGGACATGTTTCCACCCTTCCCAACCTCCTCCACACGAGCCGAGAAGAAGGACAGTACCTAACAAAATATGAATTGTAGATATCAGAAAAATATGTGCCAAGATTACTAAGAGGTAGCATAGTACTCACAATAAAATGCTAAACAAGGAATACTTTACAGTAAACTCCTAATTATACACCAGGAATTTCACTCGCGAAATAAAATTATTAACTTTTATTTTTATGCTGCTAAAATACATGTGAAAACTCTTGATTAACAAAGCACTCATGAATTTATGTTCTTGCAATTTGATGTGTAAGAGGCATTCGCAATTTTTTAAACAATCGCGTAAAATAAGGAATCTACAGTATATAATATGGAACTTGACAAATATTGATCCATCATGAACTTGAAGGTAAATGCTACAGTTTCTCTCTACAATGTGACATTACTCTCTCTTTCTCCATCTCTCTCGGGGGGCCTCCGTGGCTGAGTGGTTAGAGCATAGGGCTCAAAATCACAAAGCCTCTCACCTCTGTCGGCGCGCGTTCGAATCTCGGCCGCGGCGTTATGTGAGCAAGTTTGCCAGTTTACTTGCGGAAGGTCGGTGGTCTCTTCCCAGGTACATTGTATCTGGGTTCTCTCCTCCACCAACAAAAACTGGACGCCACCAGATAACTGAAAAATTGTTGAGTGTGGCGGAAAGCAATAAATAATCAATCAATCAATCCATCTCTCTCTCTCTTTCTCCATCTCTCCCTCTCTCTTTCTCCATCTCTCTCTCTTTTTCCATCTCTCCCTCTCTTTCTCCATCTCTCTCTCTTTTTCCATCTCTCTCTCTTTCTCCATCTCTCCCTCTCTTTCTCCATCTCCCCCTCTCTTTCTCCATCTCTCCCTCTCTTTCTCTTACTATGTCTATGTTTTGCAGGATGTCCTGGAAGGTTGGGTGTGTCTTGAATGAGTTGAACAGTTCTCTCTGATACAACAGAGAGTACACCAGGTGAGGATTGTGATGGAGTGATGAGGACAGACAGGAGTTGATGATCTCCAGAACCATCCTCAAAACTTCCTCCAGCACAGCCAGGTCCTGCATCTGTCAAACAATGAGATTCAATTCATCAGCAGGCAGTTTCACAGCGAGAAAGATGAAATGCACACTGCATATAACTGTATGACCAATAAACATCAATCAAAAGGTGTGTTGGGGGAAATTCAAAGGTAAACAAACATTCAATTGCCTTGTGTCTACATGTCTACTAATCATGCCCACAGAAAGCAATGGCTGTGTGTTTGTGTGTAAGAGAGTGTGTGGCAAGAAAATGATGTCTAATCATTCTCCTGGTCCAAAAACATTTGCCGATTTTCTGAGTAAATTTAAATAAAGTTTAAAACAGACATTTTCATAAACATCCTCTGGACAAAAATACAAAACTAAGACAAACTCTAGGCTTTTCTTTAATTTAAACATTACATCTTTATAGATGTCTATTTATCATTATATATACGTATCTAATAAACATTTGTTGAATTCATTGAGGACCATTGGGTAGAAAGATTCACATAACAATATGAAACAGGATGTTGGTCTGATTAAAATTTCAGTAGTACCATTTTTATCACACAGTTCAACATTTGACCTCTGCAGAACAGAATGTACATGTATGGTTATAGTACAAAACTAACTTCATTTCAAAGCTTTTTTAATTCTGTATGTAAATCCCAACAGAGTGCTATCAGTCATAAATTTAACACAAATTCGAAAGACTACGTTATAAAGACGGACTGTATTAAAGAGACAGACTGTGTTATACAGACAGACTGTGTTATATAGACACACTGTGTTATACAGACAGACTGTGTTATACAGACACACTGTATTATACAGACACACTGTGTTATACAAACACACTGTGTTATATAGACACACTGTGTTATACAGACAGACTGTGTTATACAGACATACTGTGTTATACAGACACACTGTGTTATATAGACACACTGTGTTATACAGACACGCTGTATTATACAGACACACTGTGTTATACAGACACAATGTGTTATACATACACACTGTGTTACACAGACACGCTGTGTTACACAGACACACTGTGACATACAGACATACTGTGTTATACAAACACAATGTGTTATACATACACACTGTGTTACACAGACACGCAGTGACATACAGACACACTGTGACATACAGACACACTGTGTTATACAGACACGCTGTGTTATACAGACACGCTGTGTTTTACAGACACGCTGTGACATACAGACACACTGTGTTATACAGACATGCTGTGTTATACATACACACTCTGTTACACAGACACGCTGTGTTATACAGACACGCTGTGACATACAGACACACTGTGTTATACAGACACGCTGTGACATACAGACACACTGTGTTATACAGACACGCTGTGACATACAGACACACTGTGTTATACAGACACGCTGTGACATACAGACACACTGTGTTATACAGACACGCTGTGTTTTACAGACACGCTGTGTTATACAGACATGCTGTGTTATACAGACACGCTGTGTTATACAGACATACTGTGTTATACAGACACGCTGTGTTATACAGACACGCTGTGTTACACAGACAGGCTGTGTTATACAGACACGCTGTGTTATACAGACACGCTGTGTTATACAGACACGCCGTGTTATACAGACACGCTGTGTTATACAGACAGGCTGTGTTATACAGACATACTGTGTTATACAGACATACTGTGTTATACAGACACGCTGTGTTATACATACATGCTGTGTTATACAGACACGCTGTGTTATACATACATGCTGTGTTATACAGACACGCTGTGTTATACAGACATACTGTGTTATACAGACATACTGTGTTATACAGACACGCTGTGTTATACAGACACGCTGTGTTATACAGACATGCTGTGTTATACAGACACGCTGTGTTATACAGACACGCTGTGTTATACAGACACGCTGTGTTATACAGACACACTGTTATACAGACACACTGTGTTATACAGACACACTGTGCTACAGACACACTGTGTTATACAGACACACTGTGTTATACAGACACACTGTGTTATACAGACACGCTGTGTTATACAGACACACTGTGTTATACATACAGAGTTTTGTTCCAGTGCCTCCTCTGTTTCTGTGACAGCAGACTCCCTGATTTGTTCTACAACCCGAGCATGCTTCTTACTCAATTGTGAAAATAAACTAAAAAAAAAAGATGTCAGAACAGCATGAATAACATGACAGGACTATATTATTACAAGAACAGCCTCATCAAAGCTAAAAACTAAAAAAAGTTTTAAATTTCATTTTGTGCCCTTTCATATATAGATTTCAATTTTGTGTCTGATATTTACTTTTGCAAGAATATAAAATCAAAACAGATTACGCTTCCAATATCTTAAATCTACCTAAAAGTGAGAATTTTAATTTTGTGATATAGGTTTCTTGCAAATTAATACAAATTACAATTACTCATATTTAGTAGAATCATGACTGTATGGTGACTTGGAGATGTCATTATTAACTAACTGTTATCTGTTCCTCAAAGAGAGGATTCTTGTAGATGTGACTAATTGTTAAGTAAAATGTTCAAGATGTGACTAATTGTTAAGTGAAATGTTGTAGATGTGACTAGTTATTACGTAAAATGTTCTAGATGTGACTAGTTGTGAAGTAAAATGTTCTAGATGTGACTAGTTGTTGGAGATGCGATTGGTTGTTGTAGATGTGACTAGTTGTTGGAGATGCGATTAGTTGTTGTAGATGTGACTAGTTAAGTGAAATGTTGTAGATGTGACTAAATGTTAAGTGAAATGTTGTAGATGTGACTAAATGTTAAGTGAAATGTTGTAGATGTGACTAAATGTTAAGTGAAATGTTGTAGATGTGACTAAATGTTAAGTAAAATGTTGTAGATGCGACTAAATGTTAAGTGAAATGTTGGAGATGCGACTAGTTGTTGGAGATGAGACTGGTTGTTAAGTGAAATGTTGGAGATTGGAGATGTGACTAATTGTGATTAGTTGTTGTAGATATGATTAGTTATTGGAGATATGACTAGTTGTGAAGAGAAATGTTGGAGATTACCTGACCATTCTCTGGGCTACATAAGGATGAAGGTTTGTGAACTGTGCTGACATGTTAGCTAAAGCTGCCAGACAATTGGTGTGTAGGTATTTGTCCTGAAATCAGGAATCCATTTCCAATATTTTAAAGTATTTCAGTGTTAAATTCATTTACAGTTGCATTTTAAAAATACAATGTACATTTGGATTGATTCTTTGTAGAGATATTTTTAAATTTTTTGAAGAACGATATCATAATACGAACATAACATCCACCTATAACACACACACATAAACAATCAGATCGTTATGTGTGTGATGAACACTTTCCAAGCATTGATTAACCCAAATAACCTATACAAAGTTAACAGCATGAACATTTAGGAATTCTCATTAAAGATATGCATTTAGAAACACAACATTCATCCTCATACATTCATTATACAAGGATCACACACACTCAAACACAGCTCTATCACAGTATCCCTTCTAATTCCTGGGGACAATCTACAGTCCCAAGAACCATGATATTTAAAGTGAAGTCCTACCCTCATTCTTGTAATGTTGTACTGAATGGTGCGGAGCACGACTAGAATCAAGAGGCCACCCAGGGAGATCTCCGAGATCGGCCTCTCCTTAAACCATGGTATGTTCTTCAGTGTCTGAAAAAGAACAGCATGTGTAGAAAGATTTTCCATGACATCAAGAGCTGACCTTTGTTATGTCACTTTGTTTCATGAACTATTGTGCAAATGTACAAATGGTGGGAAAAATGGTTTCATTTGTGACTATTTGGAAAGACTTCATCACCAGGATTACACCCAATAATTATCACAGCCCACTAAGTATCATAGCTCTGTAAATATCACAGTCCACTAAATATAGGTCTCTGTATATCACAGCCCACTAAATATAGCTCTCTGTATATCACAACCCACTGAGTATCATAGCTCTGTAAATATCACAGCCCACTAAATACAGCTCTCTGTATATCACAGCCCACTAAGTATCATAGCTCTGTATATATCACAGCCCACTAAATATAGCTCTCTGTATATCACAGCCCACTAAATATAGCTCTCTGTATATCACAGCCCACTAAGTATCATAGCTCTCTATATATTATAGCCCACTAAATATAATTGCCCTCTTCATGTAGGTATCATAACCCTCTAAATATCATAGCCCCCTAACTATCATAGCTCTCTAAATATCATAACCCACTAAATATAGCCCTCTAAATATCATAACCCACTAAATATAGCCCTCTAAATAATAAAACCCACTAAATATAGCCCTCTAAATAATAAAACCCACTAAATATAGCCCTCTAAATATCATATCCCACTAAATATCATAGCTCTCACAACATTATAACCCACTAAATATCATAACTCTCCTACATATGTAAATGTCCTATGAAACACCTACATGTTTTTTGTACAGCTTTGTTGAACTTTCCTAATTTCAGAGACAAGACATACTTACACCAAACTACTCAACAACCTTTGCTTCAACACTTACAATTTCATGAACAGCTTTATTGAACACATCGTCTTCACTCAAAATAAGGAGGATGATTAAAGCCATGTAGATGTGGTGAGAATTCTTGTCCTGAGCATGGTACAGAATTTTCAATAGGGGCATCACCTTAAAAAGATCAAAAATAACAGAGGAGGGTCACAGAGAAAATTTATGGTGTGGAGAAACTGAAGGAAACAGAACTGTCACTATGGAGTTGAAAGACTAGAAGATATTGTCTCCTTTTAAAACTGTGAAATTATTAACAAGCATGGAGGCCAACGTTCAGGGGTAGCCAAATATTTACTAGTTCATGGGGGATGGAATTTCGAGGGTTAATATCATTTTGAAAATATACAACATTATACTGCAGAAGCTATTGCAAACAATAACTGGTTCGTGGGGACGTAGATTCGTTGGTAAAAGGTAACCACAAAATCCACGAGCATTGAACCCCCACAAACATTGAACCCCCATGAACAATAATGATTCTACAGTAGTACTGAACATTGTATCATTTTTGTGGAGTACCTCTATAACACCAAATACAGAGTAGTATTGCATGCATATTTTTTAATTACTCATTCATAAATAACTAGTTAACTTACAAGTTGATCAATATTAGTTCTGGAGAAGATAAAAGCCTTAACTCCTGTGTTCCTGTGTATCAGCAGATAGAGTAAAAGAGTTGTCTGATCATCTCTTAATGTTGTACAGAGGGCGCTGTACACAACATTGTAGTCCATCTTAAATGTGGCTGCCACTTGGCTTACTGAGGACTCTTTCAAAAGAAGGCAGATAAGTGGTATGAATTTAAAGGAAAAAATACTTAAAAATTTACTTACAAAAATACCCTGCCTAATATTTGGGATGGAACCCTGAGCACAGGTCACTATAAATGTTTTATTTGTGACTTTATAAGATTTCATGTATAAAGAGCCTATACTGCAGATTTTTCTTCAATTGAGAAAAAAAGAACAGAACTTACCATGTACATTTGTAAAAGAAAACAGTGCTTCTCTATAGGGATTACTAATTCCTCTCTCACTCGTACAATGGTTGGAGAGCACTAACAAAAATAAAAGGCTCTGATTGGCTAATAATGTCTCTTGGAACTCCTCTTCCTTCTTCTCTGTTTTGTTTCCCATACCAAGAGTCATCACTGACCATAAACTAGCTGTAAAACAAGATGATATCTGCGTAGGATATAGATGTTTACATATTTAAAATGTTTAGTATACTCGGTATCAGGTACCTCATTGTATCAATGTATCAGGTACTTCATTGTATCACTGTATCAGGTACCTCATTGTATCCATGTATCAGGTACCTCATTGTATCAATGTATCAGGTACTTCATTGTATCCATGTATCAGGTACCTCATTGTATCAATGTATCAGGCACTTCATTGTATCCATGTATCAGGTACTTCATTGTATCAATGTATCAGATACCTCATTGTATCAATGTATCAGGTACTTCATTGTACCAATGTATCAGGTACCTTATTGTATCAATGTATCAGGTACTTCATTGTATCACTGTATCAGGTACTTCATTGTATCACTGTATCAGGTACTTCATTGTATCAATGTATCAGGTACTTCATTGTACCAATGTATCAGGTACCTCATTGTATCAATGTATCAGGTACCTCATTGTATCCATGTATCAGGTACCTCATTGTATCAATGTATCAGGCACTTCATTGTATCCATGTATCAGGTACTTCATTGTATCAATGTATCAGATACCTCATTGTATCAATGTATCAGGTACTTCATTGTATCACTGTATCAGGTACTTCATTGTATCAATGTATCAGGTACTTCATTGTACCAATGTATCAGGTACCTCATTGTATCAATGTATCAGGTACCTCATTGTATCCATGTATCAGGTACTTCATTGTATCCATGTATCAGGTACCTCATTGTATCAATGTATCAGGCACTTCATTGTATCCATGTATCAGGTACTTCATTGTATCCATGTATCAGATACCTCATTGTATCAATGTATCAGGTACTTCATTGTACCAATGTATCAGGTACCTCATTGTATCGATGTATCAGGTACCTCATTGTATCAATGTATCAGGTACCTCATTGTATCAATGTATCAGGTACTTCATTGTACCAATGTCCTGGTAACAAAATTTATGAATTACATTTATTTATTTGTTTTCCCTTCTAAGTCATCATATTACATCCAAGGTGTGTGTCGATTTATGCGAGACATCCAAGGAATTCTGATTATCCCTTTCACGATTTTTCACACTTTTGAAATGCCACATATTAAAGGTGTGAAGTGCTGCAATTGATGCACTGTGGGATAGAGAGTCACAGTTACTTACCATGCCATGCCTCAGTTTTAAACATCTCAACTGAAAGACCTGCAACTCTTACTAATGCAGAAGTAACTACCCACTGTTCAGTTTGACATGAGTTGGGCTCAAACTTGGAACCCTCCAGTCACAAATGCTCTAACCACTGAACCACCATGACTGGTCTTATAAAGAAAGTGGAGATTATAAAATAGCATTTCTTACATTCTACAATGTATGTAAGTTTCGTGCTTGTTTGGAATTTGATTTTAGGCTTTGTACAATTTGCTATTCTGCAATTAATATTCCCTAGTTCTTTTTATTATTGATAATCAATTATCAGAACCTAGCAATTCAATGTGTGCAATATGTATCAATGTATGACAGTGTGTGACAATGTTTACTGATGTGTACAATGTATGACAGTGTGTGACAATGTCTACTGGTGTGTACAATGTATGACAGTGTGTATTAATGTTTAATGATGTGTACAATGTATGACAGTGTGTGACAATGTTTACTGGTGTGTACAATGTATGACAGTGTGTGACAATGTTTACTGGTGTGTACAATGTATGACAGTGTGTGATAATGTTTACTGGTGTGTACAATGTATCACAGTGTGTGACAATGTTTAATGGTGTGTACAATGTATGACAGTGTGTGACAATGTCTACTGGTGTGTACAATGTACGACAGTGTGTGACAATGTTTAATGGTGTGTACAATGTATGACAGTGTGTGACAATGTTTACTGGTGTGTACAATATATGACAGTGTGTGATAATGTTTACTGGTGTGTACAATGTATCACAGTGTGTGACAATGTTTACTGGTGTGTACAATGTATGACAGCGTGTGACAATGTTTACTGGTGTGTACAATGTATGACAGTGTGTGACAATGTTTACTGGTGTGTACAATGTATGACAGTGTGTGATAATGTTTACTGGTGTGTACAATGTATGACAGTGTGTGACAATGTTTACTGGTGTGTACAATGTATGACAGTGTGTGATAATGTTTACTGGTGTGTACAATGTATGACAGTGTGTGACAATGTTTACTGTTGTGTACAATGTATGACAGTGTGTGACAATGTTTACTGGTGTGTACAATGTATGACAGTGTGTGACAATGTTTACTGGTGTGTACAATATATGACAGTGTGTGATAATGTTTACTGGTGTGTACAATGTATGACAGTGTGTGACAATGTTTAATGGTGTGTACAATGTATGACAGTGTGTGACAATGTCTACTGGTGTGTACAATGTACGACAGTGTGTGACAATGTTTAATGGTGTGTACAATGTATGACAGTGTGTGACAATGTTTACTGGTGTGTACAATATATGACAGTGTGTGATAATGTTTACTGGTGTGTACAATGTATCACAGTGTGTGACAATGTTTACTGGTGTGTACAATGTATGACAGCGTGTGACAATGTTTACTGGTGTGTACAATGTATGACAGTGTGTGACAATGTTTACTGGTGTGTACAATGTATGACAGTGTGTGATAATGTTTACTGGTGTGTACAATGTATGACAGTGTGTGACAATGTTTACTGGTGTGTACAATGTATGACAGTGTGTGATAATGTTTACTGGTGTGTACAATGTATCACAGTGTGTGACAATGTTTACTGTTGTGTACAATGTATGACAGTGTGTGACAATGTTTACTGGTGTGTACAATGTATGACAGTGTGTGATAATGTTTACTGGTGTGTACAATGTATGACAGTGTGTGACAATGTTTACTGTTGTGTACAATGTATGACAGTGTGATAATGTTTACTGATGTGTACAATGTACGACAGTGTGTGACAATGTTTACTGGTGTGTACAATGTATGACAGTGTGTGACAATGTTTACTGGTGTGTACAATGTATGACAGTGTGTGACAATGTTTAATGGTGTGTACAATGTATGACAGTGTGTGACAATGTTTAATGGTGTGTACAATGTATGACTGTGTGTGACAATGTTTACTGGTCTGTACAATGTATGACAGGGTATGCCATTGTGTACCAATTCATATCCATGAAATACATTGTTATTTCTTTTAATTACTTAATGTAAACTTCCACTGCTTTCCCACTGGTAGTTTTAGAAAACAAAGGAAATCAGATCTAAACTCAGAATTCAGAAGTTCTTTTCAAATAAAACAATCCACCCCTCTCCTAATTTGGATCCACCTATTGATTACCTGCCACAGAGGCCACCATGCTGTTGACATCAGCAGACTGTCTGTACAGCTCAGGAGGACATTTCTCCTGGTTACAGAAATTTCTCAGCAGGGCCTTCACCAATACACAGGCATGGATGGAACTGAAACAAGTGAAGTTTGCTCAAATCTGACATATTGCTGCTATGTGTGAAATTAATAGTATGTGATGATTTGTGTACTGACTAAACTGAATCTGTGTGACAAGATTCATTACTAATATTAACAGGCAGCACGGAACACTCAGGCCTATCAGACTGCCCTCTACAAACTACTTAAGTATGCAAAAGTTTTCCTGACACATTGCTCATTGAGATTAATAGATTATATAAAATTTTACAGTTTTGCATTTAAGAATTTTCCACTCATTATTCCGACCTACATGTATGCCAGGCACTGGGATCTGGTCAGCAGTATTGACCTGACTGGACTTTTATTGGTCAAGGCCATCAAGCAATATTAAACTGATTGGACACTTTTTTTGATCAGGTCTAAATGACTCAAATCTTTTGCAAATTACGGGTAAAACAATGACTTAATATGTTTGGTAGGATTCACCACTCAAAAGGTGTTATTTTCTGTTTGGTAGTAAATAATTTTTCATCATATCATTTAGCAGACATAGAAAGACCTAGAAAACTCTCCAAGAGCCGCCCTATTCCCCATTAAATGCTGATGACATATTGATATTTCTGATCAGACATTGTCAGTCCAGCATACAATAAATAAATAACAGTACAAGTATTCAAGATGTATTAAAATCAACTGGACCTTGACAAAATGTAAGGTATAGAAATCATTAAATTATAGGGGAATAAAAAATGAAGCAAACTGAATACTATGAGAAGTACTTCATTTGGAATCTTAAAAGAGATTAGTCTGACTCATATTTTGATAATCAGATAAATGTTCCCACCATCTTCCCTGCATCATGACTTGGTAAACCCTGAACTTCTGGGCTGGTTGTGGCTGAAACATCTGTATGGACATCAGAACCAGCAATGTGTTCAGGGCCTCTAAATGGAGGGCATAGGTAAAGTTCCTGGAAAACATACACCTTATCCGCTGATTTACACGGCTAACTGTACATCTCTACAGAGGCTAGAAACACTCCAGGTAAATATGTGGCATCAATAATAAAAATTTTTTTAACATTTCCAAGCAATCCATACACAATGCTGCAGTGTACTTACATAACGGGAACATCTACTAACATTTCCACAAGAGAGTTCATCAGCTCCTCCAGCAAAGGTCCCATTTCTTCTGGGTCTTTATAACCTAAACATTAATGTTATTAAAAAAATACTCACACTCAGGGGCTCTGACACCATTATCTGTACTCTAACCACCAAATTCTTTTTTTTTTTTAATATAAATTTGCAATATGCAAAATGTCATTTTATATTTCATACATCAAAATTTTTCCAGATCAGAGTTTTGCAACGACAAATGTTGTTATTAGTTTTACAATATCAATAGACCTCCAAAAAAGCCAAATATTCACCAATATAAAAAAAATTAACTTAAACTGCAGCAATACAAAATTCACTGAACCATAACAATTGAACACATCCCCCCTCCCCCCCCCCCCCCCCCCAAAAAAAAATATTGTTCTTATTTGAACTTGGCAACACTGACCTCCCATTTCCTTTGGTTTGGCTTCAAACTGCTGCAGTATCAGTTCTTCACTCAGGTGTTCCACAAAGTACTTAGTGAGGGAGCGAATGATGAAAAGAGCATTGTAAGTCTGCCAGGTGAAAATGTTACTGAAAGAAAACAATCCCCACTTCATCAAAGAGCAAACAAACAGAAAACCACAGCACCATGCAGCATCACCTTGTAATCCAAATTATCTCCTGACTACGACCTTGACCTGTGATCTTTAGCCTCGGAATTGTACATGTCATACATTGTCACTTCATCACAGAGCAAGCAAGCAAACAGAAAACTACACCATCAGAACATGAGGCATAACCTTGGAATTCAAATTATCTCCTGACTATGACCTTGACCTGTGACCTTTAGCCTCTGAATTGTACATGTCATGCATTGTCAGGAGATACCCTATCTTACTTGCAGATCTCTTATTACATTTTCTGTACATCAATTTTCATCCCCATGTGAGGTATATCTTTGAGCTTTGTGTAAACTTCTTTCTCACAAATATTTTTCATGATATACAGGTGACTTTACTTATACAGAAATTACACTTATATTAACTGTGCGTGTTGTAGTGATGTTCCAATTAAGCCAAAATAAAATATGTATCCTATTTCATCATCCCCCCCCCCCCCCAAAAAAAAAATATTTGGTAGGGTAAGTAGGTAAAACATTTTATATTCAAAATCTTACTCTTTGATATGCTTTGAATACAGGTCTATATACATTACAAATATTTTCACACATTTCGAAGATCAATAGTAGTAAAAATATAAATCCCAGAAACTTCAATGCGAAAAAAAAAAAAAAAAATCAGCTTAAAAATTCCTGATTTTTATTTTCTTTATATATATCATCAATAGAATATTTATTTAGGGTCAGCTGCAAAAACACAGGTAGGGTTGGGAAACTGGAAATGTATTTGATTTGGCCTTACTACCACTGCAGATTCCTTACTTACCAGTGCTAAATATTGATGAGAGTGGACTGTTCATTGATTGAGAGTTTTGACATGTATTTCAGTAATGTTAAAATAAAAGCAACTAACTTTATTTTTGTGAGTGGTACTTCTCACTAAAACAATCAACAATAAATTCCTTGTGTAGATTTAGGACTCTTTTTCTTCTCCTTCTTCCCAATAATGGCCACCATCAACATATTGATTATTCTGCCCAACAGTACTCAACAGTAATAACTGATTATCTGTTGTTCTGTGATTGAACTTATTTTATTAGTCACGTTGTGCAATAGGGGCTCTGTGACAACATTGACCTTGTAGGTGAAAATGGTGGACCATTGCTGTCCTTTCTTTCCCTTACTCTGTCCTGCAACACTTCAGCAATTTCTACCATGAATGCTTTTAAGTACTGATATGAACAACTAGTAGGGAATTTTTCATATCTTACCTACATGTACATATACAAGATTATCACACTCTGCATCAGTACAGAGAGAATTGTCAATCTTATTCCAGAACTTACTCTAAGACTTGCAAAGAGGTCGGGAGTTCTATGGACTCTCTAGGAACACCTATCTCACCACACAGCATAAGGTCTTGTCTGATAAGTCCTGCAAGACTCAATAGGAACAGCTTGCTCTGGAATCTTCACAGTGTAAAAGAGTCCCAGAATTCTTGAAACTCACAGTGGACTAACATATCACGTCAGCGAACCCTCCAGTTCACAAAAAACTCATCAGAACGCAGAGAGAGTCTGTCTGTGAACTCTCTGGGAACAATTTACTTATCACATTGTAAAGTAGTCTCAAATTTTACAGCTGCCTTGGGTTTTACAGCAGCCTTGTTTTACAGTAGCCTGCAGTTTTACAACAGTCTCAAGTTTTACAGCAGCCTTAAATTTTACAGCAGCCTTAAATTTTACAGCAACCTGCAGTATTACAAACACGTCATGGACTTTTTAAAAACAACTTACTCATCACACTGTACAGAGGCCTTGAGTTCTGTTGCCCTCACAAGGAAATTCCGAATCAGGGCTCCAAAGTTCCCACTTTTACAGTTATGGATGGCAACACTTTTGCATATGCTGGCAGTGGATTCCTCAAGAAGTTTGCCATCAGAGCTGTTCAAACAGAAACAATAGTATCAGACTGTTTAAACAGACACAGTAACATTAGATCTGTTTATGCAATAATATCACTGCAGTTCAAATATAAGCCAAAACATCACTGCTGTTTAAATGAATGCAATAATATTAAATAGATAAAACGATATCTGAGCTATTCAAAAATGTAAGAACTCTTTAAATATATGCAATAATATTAGAACTGTTCAAATATATACAGAAACATCAGAGCTGTTCATGTAACACAATAACATCAGAGCTGTTCATGTAACACAATAACATCAGAGCTGTTCATATCAGAACTATTCAAATTGACAAAAATTTTATTAATCAGGGCTGCTCAAACAGATGGAATGACATAGAGCTGTTCATATTGATGAAGTAACAGCAAAGCTTTCAGAAGATTGTATTCAAAGTTGAAGCATTTACATCAAGTATACCATTACACTATATCCACCATAACCAGTTGGCAAAGACTAACTTTTTTTTTTAAACTCCAGATTTACAATTAACGCTCAAATACACAATATTTTATCAGTTTTAAAAACAATCTCATTTACTGAAGACAGAATTACATTATTTCTAATTTCAGTTTATTAAAGTTGTATGGTCCATACTTCGACAAATTTTGTCCACACTGTAAAAAAAACTGTTACATATGTATATTACAGCACATACATTTCTATGAAATTCTACAACATGCCATACATTATTTCAGCTGTTTTAACAGGATTATTTGGGTTTTAAATGGGTGTTTACAAGCAAATGTCACTTTGCCATTTCAAATGCATATTCAGATGACATATCAAGCGAGAGTCACGTGTTCAGTTCAGACTGTCTTATCTGCAGCACCATGCCATAAATTTGAGAGTTCTAAATAAAAATAACAAATACCTCTGTAATTTATTGTTTTGCAAATTTACACAGCTGCATCCAAATTATATACCTCATATTGGAATTCCCCTCATGCATGTGGAGTCATTTACAGACGCCTAACAGACTGTATGTATTTCATAGGTTCTCAACGTGTTTACTTTCTAAATAATTTTCTCACTGTTTTCTTTTACTTTCTAAATAATTTTCTCACTGTTTTCTTTTACATGCAAATTTTTCAAGTATGTAATTAAGGGAAAGTTGCTAACTTGTAAAACTAATCTAAATTCTAGACAAAAAATAATAGACAAATCTCGGACCATATAGCTTTAAATAAAATAGAAAAAATGTAGAACATTGATGAAATATAGTCCGCTGACAAAACAGTTTACTCTATTACTCTTATCTCAAGACAAAGAAATGGTTTTAATAACATAGCTAGTTAAAGAAAATGTGTCTGGATCATAAAATGTGAGAATACTGATAATGTTTGAGCTTGGGTATCGTCTAAATAATGACCTAGATTAGATATAACTTATCATTAACATTCTAACACTTTTGAAGCAGATATCTCTCTGTATCCTGTTTTATCTGTAAAGAGTTTATACTACTGCATTATGTAATATACATCTACCATTCACTGCTTCTTTCTGTGCTACCATGTGTATGCCCCCTGTCAACATATTCTATATCCTCAGCACTCCTGATCTACCTGAGAGTTACTGTGTTACATACCTGTTGATTGGTATAAGAAAAGAAAAGGACAGAAGTTGATTCCAGTATGGGTCTATAGGATTTATTGGTTCTGGTGAAGACAGACGCTTCAGATATTCATTACTGGCAAGCTCAGTGAAACTGCTACTGTTGGCTCCCATAGTCAGATCTGCAGATAACATACACATGCAAATTACTTTTGTTATGGGGTGGTAAGTACTGTATCTGAGCTATACTATTGATGCAATACCAATAGTACTTTGGTATTCTTTCTATGCAACTTCTCATGATATCAGTCACTCCTTAATTCCAGACACTTAACATTTTTTTCAATAAACAGATTTACCATTCACACATATACAATACTCTTGCACATGTGTTCAAATAACAAACTGTTCATTTTTGGTAAATTGGCCACCCTGTATGTGCAATTATTTTTATTAAAAAGCATAAATAGACATAATTTCTTTAGTTAGATCAAATGTTTTATGAATAAAATTTCATATATTTATGTCCTATGGACCTGGTTGGCAGGGTTCAACATTAACGCTTGTCTTGTACCAGTGGAAAACAATTTTGGCCAAGTGAATATAACTGGGCACTTGTCCGATTGGACAAGTGCGTTTTTTACGTAAAGAATTCTTCAAATGGTAAAAAGAATGATTGGTGAAAAGAATAAAACTAAACCACTGCTATTTAGACTCTATGGGATATATTTAGATTATTCTAACTAACCTTTAGTTATGTCAGGCTAGGCTCTTATAGAGAGAAAACGACTACCATGTAAATATTGATCTGAATCTGCATGGTTAAAGGACATTCATGGGATAGGTGTGTTCTAATAAAAAAAATAAACATTGTATGTAGCCTCAATTCATTCTAAACTCAATATAAACGAAACACAAAAATACAAATTATAACATTCTAAAATGAAAAGATTAATTCGAATTTCCTTCAAATCACTTACCCTTGATTCCAATGTTTGTACGTAATACTGTTACATTTTCAGTTTTATGGATAGAAAAGGTAGTATATCTATAATTTTTCAGTGCATGTGCACAATATTTGAAAAAGAGTTCCTATATACACGAAATAAACGCCAATTTGGCGTCTAAAATTACTTGTGTCGTCAAACCGGAAGTCAAGTTGTCTCCACGTTGCACTGTAACAAATAAAAAAATGAACCCGGACACTTTTGGAACAGAAACCAAACCAAACAAACAAACAAAACCTCAAAAAATAACAAAAACAAAACAAAACAAAAACAAAAAACAAAAAAACAAAAAAAAAAATTTTTAAAAAAAAGAAGCAAAATTGAAATAAACAAACAACAATAACAATAAACAAACAAACAAAAAGAAAAAGAACAAACAAAACAAAATTACTATTTTATCATGAAAAAAAGACAATCTGTATTACAAACATAAATATATTACAAACCGGCATATAAATATAATTGTATTTTAATTGACGTGGAACTTTATGTAGTAGTATATACATGTAAGACTTGTTTAAAAATTAACCTTTCCTGTGATTTTATGGGATATTTTAAGCAAAAAAGTTAGTATGCTGTTATTTATTTTATTATTCTATAATGACACAGTTATCTAAGGCAAAGACACTGCATGCAGCATGCTATTATTTATTTTTTACATATCATCATTGACAGAAAATTCCCTTTTCCCATAAACTGTTTGTGATTTAAGACTTATAAGCTGGTTTTTTTTTTTTGGTTTTTTTTAAATGTTAATTCTGCGTGAAATGATTGTGATATATCTATAAAGATCTCTAAGAACAAAACCAAATAATCATTCATAGTTATGCTATTCTTTTTATTCTCATTCTTTAATGAAAATTGTCACATATTACGAGAGAAATATGTGTCTCTGATATTATATATTGAATGCTGGACAACCCGCCCTCAAGAAAACTCGCCCCTACGACAACTCGCCTTCAAGACAACTCGCACCCTACGACAAAACGTCATCAAGACAGTATATATACACTATTGTATATATATTTGTGAACTATTCATTTTATTAGTTCTATATATTCTTGTTTTCAAGACACTTCGATGTAAGGGAAATAACTCTTACTTTTCCATGTATTTATTGAACACTCATATAACATGTAATGCTTAATACTTACAATTTGTTATTGATATTTTCAGGGTTATTTATTTATTTATCTATTTATTTTCCTACGCATTCAACATGAATGAATAAATGCTTCGAACCTGAGACACAGGAGTTGTTCTGTATATAGCACAAGAAGACCCTGTTACAGAAATACCGCCCACTTTGGGACCTTGCATGCCATTCCAGGTGTGAAGTAACCGTGTGTTTATTGGTGGTGATTAACTCAGTGATTATTGTTCGTGGAACTGCTGAACTGTGACGAGGTCGGAAGTGGACCGCAAAACTCCACAAATAACGAAATGTTGCGCGATTATAAAAATAAAATACACGCGTGAATATTAAATAATACAATATTCACCAGATAAAATAAATTAAAATAACTCTCTATCACACACACACGTGTGTGTGAGTGCGTGTGTATGTGTGTGTGCGTGCGCGAGTGTGTGTATGTACGTGTGTATGTGTGTGTGCTCGTGTGTATGTGTGTGTGTGCTCGTGTGTATGTGTGTGTGTGCTCGTGTGTGTGTGTGTGTGTGTAATTGCATGTCACTTTGGAAAACAGAAAGTATTACTTACATATGCTGAATTGTCTCTTAATACTGTAATACTGTATCTAATAATTGTACGTTAGACTGTTAAACTGCTGTACATAGATGGGTTATTTAATGTCCGACAAAACAGTGTAACCAACCCTCGAACTGCTTGTGCTGCAAGAGAGAACAAGGTACAAGTAGGATGAAGCGTGTCCGACAAAATTAATTTTAATCTTAAAAGTTTTAGGAGGCTTTTTACTTGAATATATGCAATGTGTTTGTAATTTAAAATAAAATCTGATATGTTCAGAGAAACAAACGGGGATTCCGGGGGAATGAAATCGATTTGCAAGTTCCGCCTGCAGCTTGCAAAATCCAAGCACTCTAACATTCCGGAACTCAATAGTTTTTCATTTTTATTCTAATTTTAGGAACATTTAACGTTTTCCAGTCTTGAAAAAAAAAGAGGATCTAACTGAAAGGTTATCTAGTTTTCAGCCTTTACCACCAATATCTTAGGGAGAAAATCAGGTTAAGCCCACTTTGTCCTTTCTCACAGCAGTTGAATATTTGAATCTTTTGGCAGCTGAATTGAATAGATTATCATTAATATTACAGAGTGATGTCTCGAGACCCCACAGTGCACAGAATCACAGTTCTGACATTGAACCAAAGGAAACCAACAGTGGATAGAGTTACCAACCCCACAATCATTAAACATGACTTAAACCTCAAGAAATGTTCCACAAACCAGAACCATGCAGCACCCCGTGGAACTCCGGACAAAGTGGTTTCAACTTCATCACAATTTTCAGAATCTTCTCAAGAAAGTAACCAGAGCAAAATGATGGTAATCAAGGAAACGTTCCAGAATTCCAATGATCAGATTGACCAAACTGTATCAGAAATCATGGAGGGTACTATTTGTAAATCCCAACAGAGAATGAGTTACTCTGATCATGTTGTAGCAAAGAAAATTGGTAGGAAAGATGATATGAAGGATGATGATTGCAATGGAAGTTCTTCAGATTATAAGACATTCCACATAATTGATGGCAGAAAAATTTTAATAAAAATGTATATTCCCAATTTACAATCTGGTAATAAGAACAATGTTGAACTTAAAAAGTGGCAAGGTCTTGAAAATAAGTGTGATGGGTCTTATGAACTACCAAATGTAGTGAAGTGGAAAGTTGTTCATAATTTAAGTAATAGCTCAAGCTTAACAACAATGAAGCATGGCCCAGTCAAAGTCGGTGATATGAAAAAAGAACAGAACAGCCAAAAAGGGACTCCTACAAAGAGCCAAAAAGGGACTCCTACAAAGAGCATAATTTTACAAAAACAACCAGTAGTGGTTTTGGAGAGATTGAAAATGGATTGTGTTTTCTCAGAGAGTGATGACATTGTTACAGACAGTGTTACCGTAGTAAAGGAAGAAAGTCAAGAAAGCTTTGTAGAGACATCAGAGGAGGGGATGTTCTTAAGAGACATGGCCATGCCACAATCTGCACAGACAAGTTGTCCTAGAAATGGCAAAGATGAAGCTGTTGATGGAGAAAAGTGTGACTTTAACTTAAGCATGATAAGTAAAGAATTGGAAGAAGAGATTCAAAGTGCAGTGCAGTCAAATATCGAGGAAATGATTATTTCATCTCAATTAAATAATGGGGAAGGATTCAGTTATACATTTCCATATGCTTGTGGACAGTGTAACTACACAGCAAAGTTACAGCATCATTTGAAAAACCACATGAAAATTCATTCATCAGATCGACCTTTTGTGTGTGACATTTGTGGAAAAGGCTTCAAACATGCTCATCACTTGGCTGGGCACAAGCGAACTCACTCAGGTGAACGTCCTTACTCATGTGATGAATGTGGTCGTGGTTTCACTCAAATTAGCAATTTACTCCGACATCAGAAAACTCATCAAGGACTCACAGACTCAGATTGCTTTAAATGTTACAAATGTAATAGAAGCTTTTCCACATTGTATTCTCTTAAGCGCCATTCCGATGTACATGAAAATTTGAAAGAGAGGATCAAAGCTATTAAACGATACAAAGGTAAAAGGAAAAGGTGCTATTATAATCCGACTATCGATGACAAGAGAAGACAGTTCGAGTGTGCTACCTGTGGACGAATGTTCCTCAGGAAGGAACATGTGACAAGACACATGCTGACACACACTGGGGAGTCTGTGTACTCATGTGATGTCTGTGGAAAGGGCTATAGTTGCAAACAAGCTCTTAATAAACACATTACTATCCACACTGGGGACCATTTAGATATTGACTTCAATCAGTCCTCATCAGATGATGAATCAGACTCTGAAGAAGATATGGAATATGTATAATTTGGTGGAGTATTAAGTACTGTAGATTTTTGGTTCAGCATGTGAGATTTTGCAAATGAAATATGTTTGTACAAAATACCTGTACATCTAGCTGTAATAATGTGCAAGCATTCTGGTGTAAATGTAGCTTCTAGTTTGTCCACACTATGGAGACCAGAGAGAATAAATGTTCAGCAATGTTTTATCATATTTAGCTTCTCTAGGAGGTACAGTGTAATATCATGTTAACATGATGCTGTATGTCATATTCTCAAGATCAATAGTACTCAAATGAGATTCATGTGTAAGCATTTTAATGTACTGTAAATTGATAAGCTGATAATAAAATTTGTTTTTAATTGTTTGGTATGATGCCATGACGGGGTTCATATCGGATGTGATAATGATTCATGTTTATCGCAAACTATTATTGAATTCTCTTTTCACTGATGATATTAAGCCAACAGTTTTTTCAACAATAACAATCTGTAGCTGTTCATTTTCTAATACAATATTACAAGTTAACATGGATTCTTTTGACATTGCTCAGTTGTAGAAAATGATTTAATAAATAAGAATTGATTGAAGGACAAATTTTTATATTAATCATTTAAATGAAAAAGAGCCCATTGAATGACATAAATTTTTGTTTTTTGATTAAATTGTAAATATGTACATGGAATTATTTTTCTGTGTTAATCTACAAGTGACCATGTTTCTTTAGGGACTGTGTGTCTTGAAAGGACTGAGAAACTGGTAAACTGTGAAATATATGTTAAGAATGATATTTAAGAAATAATTTTCATTTTCGAAAATAGGCTAAGGTGTAAACTTTGCTTCATGTTGGCGAATTTCATAAATCAGCTGTATGATGTGTTTCTGCGTTGTTGTTTACATTGTTTATTCAGGAGGAAATGGCTATTTGTAAAGATCAAAGGCACAAACTTTGTGTGTATACTATTTTACTCTGAATACACATGATCATGAGATTCAAATTGTCTTTATCATCAGAGGATGTGTCATGTCGTGGAGAGCTTTCTAGCACAACAAAGGGATATTGTGAATTGCCTTTTCTTCCATGTTTCATCAGAAATTTGATTTAATAATCCAATATTGAAGCTACATCTCTTGTTTGTTTTCATTAATTCAAAACGGTACATGTACCTTGCATGGAGAATTTAATTTTCTCAGTGTTCAGGTGACATATGAAATTCAAGGTCAAGCTCCCATTAAAAAATTGTAAAACAATATTTGTATTTTAAAATATAGTATTGTTTACATTTGGTATTATTTTACTATGGTCACAGGAAAATAAATTCTGCTATTTCTTGTGCATTTGATTTTATCTACATTTGTATCCCATTTCTGCCAACCTTTTAATAACATTACCATGGACATCAGGGAACTTGCTGATTTTCAAGGTTTAGGATTTTTGACATGCTTTAAGGAAATGTTTAACATGTTGGAAAGATCTTTACAATGGTTGATATGGATTTTTAAGTTCCTTTAGGGTTTTATTATTTATCACAGGTTTACAGAGATACAACTCGTGGTAAATCCTCATACACTTGATGGGACTTTGATAATGAATTTATTTCCCATATAACTTTTTTTAGTCCAAAAAAACTGTAGAATTAGTAGAAAACAATTGGAAATAAATTAAAAACTCCTGCTGTAATTGACTGCGCGATCTACAGATCAGCAATCAACATGTTATGGGTCAGAACATCCCTTTATTAATTATGCAGCAAAATTCAATAAAATGATAATTTTAAAATTAACAGTTTTACATTTATTGAAAGAAAAATATAACAAATAAAAACACTTAAGATAAATACAAATACGGTGTCTGTAGGGTGTTGAAACGCCTAGCTGAATTCACACAAAAAAATTATCATAAAATCGGCAATACATAAATATTCCAAAAATCCAAAATTATTTTAATCCCGATCAGCTATCAAAAGTAATTGTCTGAAGTTTCCCAGTTAAATTTAATTCAAAAGTAATATCCAAATATTTTCATTCACGTTTTGAAAGGAAGCCAGCCATTATGACAATGCAGTATATGCCTCCTTAAATCGCTTGCGTTGTTCTTGCGGAGATGTTTCCTAATCTTGCAATAAACCATGTTGTGAGGGCGGTGCCTGTTTTTCAGAATCCTTACTGGCTAAAGTCGGAGCACTACAGGACCCATATAGCCACAGCTTGCATATAATCAAGATTAAACATATTTTGTTCAAACCACTTCAGTGACAAATTAACATAAACGCAAATAATTAAGGAAATCAATTAATGCGCGCTTCAATTCAATTAATGTGCGCATCAATTGAATTGATGCGTGCATAAAATCTGTTATTGCTCTCATCAATTCAATTCATGAGAGCATTAATATGGTGGAAATATTGCTTGCTAAAATTAATTTAGAGCTCCATATAAATGATATGATGATATCTTGAATTCAGTTGAAGATATGAGAACTGATTGATTTGTTGTGAGCTTCATACGTAAGGGTTTGAATTTTGAAGGATATATTGCATTATTTTTCAACACAACCCCATTCAGTATCTGTATACTTTTGCCAGCGATGTTTTAAGGACCTCAATGCCACTTTTAAAGAAGTCCTTTTCTTGATTATTCAGAAAGTCGTCCACTGCATGTATGACTTCATAATCTGATGGGGGGGGGGGGGGGAAGGGGGCCTCCGTGGCCGAGTGGTTAGAGGATCGGGCTCAAAATCACAAAGCCTCTCACCTCTGTCGGCGCGTGTTCGAATCTCGGCCGCGGCTTTATGTGAGCAAGTTTGCCAGTTTATTTGCGGAAGGTCGGTGGTCTCTTCCCAGGTACATTGTATCTAGGTTCTCTCCTCCACCAACAAAAACTGGACGCCACCAGATACCTGAAAAATTGTTGAGTGTGGCGGAAAGGCAATAAATAATCAATCAATCATAATCTGACTGAAAGTGGGTACCGGAAGTGGCCATTTCAGTTTTGGAAATAGATGAAAATCTGATCGAGCAAGACCAGGCAAATAAAGCGGATGCTCGATCAATTTAAAGCCACAATAATTAATGGCAGCCATGACAATGACAGACTTGCTAACAGGGGCATTGCCCTGGTGGAACACACCTTTACTGAGTTTTCCGTGGCACTTGAGTTAATATTTTACGTAACTGCCTGAGAACTGATGCATAATATGTGCCATTGATTGTTGGTCCCTTTTGGAGATAATGTACCATCAGCATCCTAGAAAACCGAGGCCATAAACTTTCCAGCTAGTGGACATTCTTTGGCAGGGGTGAACCAGGGTGCTTTCGTTGTTTAGACTGTTGTTTGGCCTCTGGTGAAATGATGGACCCACGTTTTATCCCTAGCAACTGTTACAAAGTTCTGAGGAAAGTTAGCAGGATCTACATCTAAAACGTTAAGACTGCAATTTGACATAGTGCG
The DNA here is from genome assembly GCA_024699665.1 of Ostrea denselamellosa. NCBI lineage: Eukaryota > Metazoa > Mollusca > Bivalvia > Ostreida > Ostreidae > Ostrea > Ostrea denselamellosa. The sequence goes on from JAMZEH010000050.1 coordinate 7,775,010, forward strand.
TCTGGTGGGCTGATGATCAACTGTCAGACGTCTTGTTACCCAACGGGCTGGAAGCTTTCTCATTGCAAGATCCTCTGTCAGAATAAAATGTACCCTTTCCTGTAAAATGCCAATGGTACTGGCTATATATCTATCTGTAACTTGCCTATTAGTCATAACAATATCGTGGACTTCATTGAGCATTTCTGGGGGTTGTAACAGTGACAGGCTTTCCAGGACGGGGGTCATCCTCTAAGCTCTGCCTGCCGCGTTTACATTTCGCCACCCACCATTTTACTGTAGCATATGGAGGGGCATTTTTCCCTGGTGTTGCTACCATATCAGTATGGATATCCTTTGGTGCTAAACCTTCTTATGCAAATACTGAATTACTGCTCACCAAATGACACCAGTTTTCGGTTACATGGCCTTAAATAGTCGGGGAATAGTAGGACTAGAGAAGAATATCGATACAAACCTCCTTCAATACAAGGCTCACAACATGTGAATCTGCCATCGTATATTTGATTAATTTACAATGCTTTTGTATAAGGAATTAATGCGCGCAACAATTTTTTTTAAAGAGAGAACAGTTCAGTTAAAGAGATCATTAATTCAATTGTGGATATATTGAAGATAACTCTAATTATATAGTTGTTCTCTCTAAAATAATTATTGCGTGCATCAAATGAATTGATATATTATCAAATAATTAAAGATATCTTCATTTATTTGATTAAGTTGGTGCTCCTGCACCAAGGGTTGCAATAGGGGTTAAAACTATGATGAATATTTACATTTTAGCATGATCGTTAGAGTGTATGAAGGTTTCAGTTGAAAATAATGACATCACGATGTCAGTCTAACGAAGAAAGCATCCGTGGCTGTTCCATCTGGTTACCTAACAAATACACATAATTCTAGGAAATGGGATATTCAATAACATCATATAATCAAATCTAAAACCATTTGTAAGTAATATAAACTCTTTCAGTTGCATGTTGTTCAGTTTATTTGCACTCCATGTCATACTATCTCTGTGTATCGAGTTTGGTCACGGCATGACTCTTCAATTTTCAAAACTCTACTCTACAAGCGTTGATGCGCAAGAAAAACTAAATGTATAGCAATGTAGACCAGAAAGGCCTCTACCAAAATTGTAAATTTCATGATCCCCGGGGTAGAGATTCTGACTCCAGGGTAGGGCCAAACCTGGTATATATAATGTATATGTGTAAAACATTTAAAGCAATATAAGCTGTCAAAATTGTTATTTTGGGGCCCTAAAATTTAATCGAAAATTTTGTAAACATCTACCTTCTAATACCTGATTTTATCGATTAAACTTTTGACATGTTGTATTTTTTGCATTAAATGCAAAAATGTTCGACAGTTGAAATTAAGTCTTCCCGTACCTTAATTTTCCCGACATTATTTCCGTATGCAATGACCTAAAGTTGAACTCATTCGGCAAAATCAAATGCGCAAGCGCAATATTTCTGGTAAGCACGAAAGATGTCTGACACGAAAGGTTCGAAGCGAGGGAGGAAGCCGACTTTGGAATTTTGCGTAATGTTTCGAGCGATCCCTTAAAACTATCACAACTAAATAACATACTATCATAACTTAAAAACATATAACATCGTTAACAATGCCAAAATAATGATGGTAACTAGAATTTTATCTCACCTCGCCGTCCATATTTTAATGACCCGGATACAACCCGATCCACCCCGATTAGCATCAGAATCATTCGTGTCCACATCGGTTATCTTCGGGATTGTCGCCGACGATTAATCAGCTGCCATTGTTAGGGTCAAACGGAATGTCGAGGAATATATTTTTCATCACGTAAAGGTGTGTAAACGATGCATAAGAGCGGAAATTCGATGCAGTTGTTTTTTTCCCCAATCATATCAACGTTCATTTAACCTCTTTTAATGCCACTCTAAAAAATTGCAATTTTGGCAGCTTATATTGCTTTAAATATTTCCTTTATTGCTATTGATACAAAACTAAATAGATACTGAAAAAGAGTCCTTATGAAAATTGTAAACTACATGATCCTCTAAGGGTTTAGTTCCAGGGTTGGGCCAAAATTAGTATAGTAATAGTCTTTATCATTTGAAAGACTTTCTTAAGTTAAGATATTCAGAATAGTTTTTTTTATAGATTTCATACTAGACTTTTTTTTATAGATTTCACACTAGACTTTTTTTTATAGATTTGATACTAGACTTTTTTTTATAGATTTCATACTAGATTTTTTTTTATAGATTTCATACTAGACTTTTTTTTATAGATTTCATACTAGATTTTTTTTTATAGATTTCATACTAGACTTTTTTTTATAGATTTGATACTAGACTTTTTTTTATAGATTTCATACTAGAATTTTTTTTATAGATTTCATACTAGACTTTTTTTTATAGATTTCATACTAGACTTTTTTTTATAGATTTCATACTAGACTTTTTTTTTTGTAGATTTCATACTAGACTTTTTTTTATAGATTTCATACTAGACTTTTTTTTATAGATTTCATACTAGACTTTTTTTTATAGATTTCATACTAGACTTTTTTTTTATAGATTTCATACTAGACTTTTTTTTATAGATTTCATACTAGACTTTTTTTTTATAGATTTCATACTAGACTTTTTTTTTATAGATTTCATACTAGACTTTTTTTTATAGATTTCATATCCTTGGGACTAGTCGCACTTTTAACAAATAATCAGGTGACTAATCAGACCTGTATGCCTCTTGGTTTACTATCTGGAGGAAAGTATTAGGAATATTTAAATTCTTACGGAGGGTGGAATATACTTATTTCTTTAATGTACAATTTTTGGCTGCAGACTGTAATGTATTGTCGGTAAACCAGAAGATACTTATTTTTTTATGTACAATTTTTGGCTGCAGACTGTAATGTATTGTCGGTAAACCAGCATTGCTAAAAACAGATATCCTATTAAAAATCATTTTGAATACCTTTACCAAATCGAGTTCAGGCTAAAGTCCGAAAACACCATGGAGTCACCAGTTCAAATATTTATCGTGCAAGGTCAGTCGGATTGGACACTTTGAATTTTAGACAGTAACTTTATCTTTATCAAGCATTATAAATGAAAATAAACAGAAGTTGCATAACGTTTGATCGAATCCTTAAACACGGAGATACTGGGTAGGATAGGTAATTATATTACAAATACACACACCATGCAACAATGCAATACCCTGTATACTATAGTTATGTAGGCAGTTTGGTTCATTTTAGAGATCTGTATAAACACTTTGATTCATTATACATATCTGTAGGCAATTTGATTCTATAGTTTTAGTTGGAAGTGATCTCAGTGGCGGGTCCAGATTTCAGAACGGGGGGTGGGGGCAATAAAGTCTAAAGCCCCCAGTAGATCCAGAACAAAGCCCTGTTAAGAGCAAGGGGCGAAGCCACAGAATTCTGACATACCAAAACGCATTCTTACAGTGTTTAAATAGATATATATCGATAAGGATGGATACATTTTTTATAATATCGAATACTGCATCTCATTTTTATAAGGGGCACAAGGCGCCGAGTCCGCTTTTGCGCCTCACATGTTACACATTCAATCGAAGGGCTGTACTTCGTGTATGCTGATTATAGAAATCTGCACAGCTGCCAGTGGAATTTTATGCCAATACTGTAAACATAGTTACTAAAAGAATTATTATGGCATCTTAGGTACCTAACGGATTCTTTCAGTAGTTTAAATGGAGGTAACGTACGTGTAGATTTTACAACGAGTTAATTTTTATTTCAAGCATATTATTACTTTGAATTTATATGAATGTAAATGATGGCCCTTTTATTTTTGTCGATTTTATTTCTACTTCAACACTATCTTAATGCAATTACGAAATTTATATGGAACTGTAAATTTTAGGATTGTAATTGCTTTTCTTTGTGGAACGAATTTCTGGCGACAACGTCATTAAATCATAAATTTTATTGAACCAAAATACGTGTAATTTCCTTTTAAATAACTTTGAAAACTAAGACATTTTCTGGAGAATTTATGAACAACTGCTTCGTTTTAGAACTGTATGTGATATAATCAGGACTCCAAATCTCGTCCTCATCAGTCAAAACCACACGAGATTCTCGTCCATCAGGACTTGCTTGTAATACTTGGTGCTTACGAAAATCAGCTACAATGAGATAATCGTTCAGAGAAATTAATGCCTTAGGTTCTTCCCCAATATTATGGTACCACAGAGCTTGTCCGTCAAATGTGAAACTGACAATTCGACCGTTTTCAGTGTCAGAAACATATATGACGTCTAAAGCTGGGTCAATTTGCACAAACTTGGACATTTTTATGACAGTCCCGAACACTCTGCACCTTTTGATGACGTAGCGTTGTTTTCCTCGTTCGTTCAGTATTCGTACGTTTCCACTAGTTTTGTGGATATCACACGTTACTGCGAAGTTTTTATGAGCAAAACAAATCCCAAAGCCTTGCCCATTGAGCTTGAAACATCGTTGTTGCAATACAAATCCAGTTTTATCCACAAAATAAAAATGAACCTCGTTTCCACATGTGATTGCGACCTCATTGCTGTACACGGAACTGATTCCAATGCATTCTTCAGAAACAGAAACGGAACGAACGAATTCCTGGTTTTCATCAAACAATTTTAACGCATTATTGTTCAGATCTAAAATCAAAACGCATCCGTCAGCTAAAGTTGTAATGCCGTGGATCCAACACGGGATTACGTCATCAGGAGAAGATCCAGACCAATGCTTCTCAAAGAGAATCGTAACCTGCGGAAGTGACGTGATTTCGGCTTCCTGGTTTCCATTTTGATCCAGAAAGGCTACATCTGTCACAGTCGTTTGTAGATTTATTTCGTTGTCGTTCATACGAATTTCAGGGGTAATGGAGTCATGATGCACTTGAGTGTCATCTCCAGGAGACGTTGGTCGCATTTTGACGTCATGATCACTGTTTTTACGGTATTTTTGGCTCACGCGGTCACCCCCCGGTGTCATGGCGTGAATGGGCGTCATTGCATTACTGGGCGTCATTGCGTGACTGGGCGTCACAGAAAGTAAACGCATTTCCCTCGCGGCAACACTTTCACATCTCGATTCAAAATCCTTTTGTACAAATTCTGCCTTCGAATCAGAATTGAATCCGTCTGACCTATCAATGGATGGATCCTCCTCCCTATTATCCTGCTCCTCTGGAATGACTTTCATAACACGTGATTTAGACCTGTCCGATTCCTTAACATTTTCATTTATATTTCCGTCGCTGTAATTCGCCTCCGGGTTTTGTTCTTTTGAGAACCCGGTCACAGAATGGACTTTAATATGAATGGCTCGGGGAGTCGCTGGTGTCGATTTACCATTTCCCATATTCTCTCATATGAACAGGTGCGCGTCTGCTTGTGTTGTGTTGACCATCCAAACTACAGTTATATAACGGAACGCCACTGGAGTTCATCGACAGCACAGTATCAAAGTAGTTTATTGTATGAATGTATAGATCTATAAATCCTTGATGAAAATCAAGACATTTCTCCAAAAGCACTTTTCACAAACCACTTTCACAATCACCAATAATGAATTGCGTTTGAAATAATGCATTGTGCAACATGTTTAAATAGTGATTAGAAAACATGGTTTCCTGATCTAATTGGATTGAGGCCATTGGGATTAATACATTATTCAACACACCAATCCACGGCGCGTTTAGTAGCACACGTCCTGACTCTGATATTTTAGGACGTGAAACACACGTATTTTAAATCCTTTGGTATTTAACGTTCAAGATAGCAGCTAAACACTTACTGCAATCTTTCGCGTACGATGGAGCGCTGTATATACATTCACTTGATTGGAATGATTAATTTTACATTACTGTGTAGTTTATAAGAACCCGAAAATGCCACTAAAACACCGGGATTCACTTGTCATATGTAGATGTATATAGCGCGCCCTCTGGTGAGAAACTCTTTTTTACAGATACATGCACGACGTACAATATTTAGTATAAGGTAACTATGTGAAAAGTTGCGTGATCCTCATTATGGAGCATACAATGAAACACCAACTGTCATCATGGCAGCAAGTCACGTGCAGTTATTTAAGAAACCTTGTCACAACTTGGGGTAAAAAGCTAATTGCACTCCACTCTACTCGCCCAACATTCCTATCTTCCTGATTTCTGTGGAAACGAGGAGGTTATTTATATTCGGTCTATCCTATCCCCCTCAAATATAAATACCCTCCTCCTTTCCACACAAATTACTTACGAGGGGGACAGGAAAGACCGGATATAAATAACCCCTCGTTTCCACAGAAATTACAAGCTTCCAAAATCTGCACAGGACAGGGACAATGTAAGGACCCGCCCTATAAGTTACATGCGCGTCCACAGAATCACTATATAAATAGTGTGCGAAACATCTTACTTCTTTTACAAGAATAGCTGCAGAACTTTATTGCTTATGGCGCAGTGTGGGTGGGTGGGTGGGTGGGGGGGGGCACACTTGGGATTTCTATAATGCCTGGGTCTCATTAGCATGGTCAAAAGATGTCACAAGATTTAATCGTTTTATTTTCTGGATGATAAATCAAAATATCTAATATATGCCTTGTCAATTTTTCGATATTCTAAAAGTGTGTTAAGTAGCTTTTGGACCTATATAAAGACTTCCGTTTTAATTCCGATAATCCCGTCACCAAAATTTAACCCGGGACAACCCTAACCTTACTTATTCTATCCAGAGCCTCGTATGAAACTATTTTTACATCGATCTACCCTACAGCTGCCCTAGGCTAGATACAGTCTGGATCCAATTGGGGATTGGAATAGTTTCATTCGTATGTTAGTTAAACAACTGCAAAGTCATTTTGTATTGCCTTTAAAGTACAATGAATTGCTTTGGATTTGATAAAGGAATCTATTTATATCCAATTTTTAAATGTCATTTGATACAACCAATGTTAAAGGGACACAATGTTGGCTTTAATTGATCAACAAAATGAAAATTCTTACTCGTGTAAACCGTAACAACAAGCGAGGGATCCCAAGGTGTATTCCAGACATCTCACCTTTTCATTTTCAAAACAAGGCACGCACGAGCTCGAGCCTATGGAAGGGAATTACTGCCATAATTTTATGCATCCTTCTTTTATACTTAATTTACAATATGATATTTTAAATTTCATTTTACCTTATAACATTTTAATTTCCATTCTTAATTCTACATTTTATTTTGCTATATGACATCCTTAATTCCATGTCACAATTTTCCATTTTATTTTCGTCTTGCTTCTTTCTTACAGTTTACATCTTTGATTATTCTTGATTTCATCTCACCTAATTGCATTCTGCATTCGCCACAGGCTTGGGTTCGAATTTACCATTTAACAAGTAAAGTTGTTGTTCTCCGCCACAATCAACAATTTTCCATTTATCTGGTGGCATCTAGTTTTTGTGGGTGGAGGAGAGAACCCAGATACAATGTACCCGGGAAGAGACCACCGACCTTCCGAAAGTAAATTGGCAACTTTCTCACATATATCGGCGCGAGCAAGAATCGAACCCGCACCGACTAGATTATGGTTGTTTGGTGTTTTACGCCACACTCAACAATATTTCAGTTATCTGGTGGCGTCCAGTTTTTATAGGTCTAGGAGAGAACCCAGATACAATGTACCTGGGAAGAGACCACAGACCTTCCGAAAGTAAACTGGCAAACTTTCTTACATATATCAGCACGAGCGAGAATCGAACCCGCGCCGACTAGAGGCGAGAGGCCTTGTGATTTTGAGCGCAATGCTCTAACCACTCGGCCACGGAGGCCCCTCGCCAACTAGAGGTGAGTGGCCTTGTGATTTTGATTGCGATGCTCTAACCACTCGACCACGGAGGCCCCTAGCGAGTAAAGATATAGAACTCTAACTAAGGGTAATCAAGTTTGATGACGAAATATCAGTCAACCAATTGATATAAAATTCTACTCTGTATTTATATGATCACGCAAAACCAATCTACATTACTACCAAAGTTGATCCCGAAATTTCGTAAATTTGCAGAAATGAATTCAGAAAAATGATTGATGGAGTTTTGCTAGGCTCTGGCACTGTACGACTAAACAAAATGTTTGTGTATTGCAACACGCAGTTACGTAGAATGTGCAACATTAGATATTATTTTTAAGTTGAATTTCTTACCCCAATTCATAAACTGAAGTCCGGAATAATTCCAAGTGACTGAAAATTGTAAAACCGTATGCACTTTCACTTCCCACGGCCATTTTGACCGGTGCCACTAAATACCCAAATCAACTTCATTATTATAAATCGTCAAACAGCTGTGTTTATGCGATTTGAATAAAAATAGACACAATAAGAGACATGTTACTAGCATAATAATTTCTTCCGTCACTTTTGCATATACTGATATACATTTCTGATAGTCATTATGGACTAAAACTTAAATATATTGAATTGGCCTGTGCTCATTTTTGCTTTCGATCAACCAAATTTGAATGTTTCTAATACCTCGTTCCGTTGATAATTTGGTGTTTTTCTTCTTTGGACCCTCAATGAAATTTTCAACATTTATATTTTCCTCATCACATCAAAGTTTAGGCTATAACTCAAAGGTGTTTTCTTCTAAATCCTTAAGTAATTTGTTCGGATCCAGATCTTCACAAATTATGCTACTAATATTAGCAGACGGATCTCTGGCGGCCATTATCAAAGAAGGGTACTATTATGACGTCATGTTTGCAGGCCAGAAAGTTTCCAGTCATATATTGTGCGATATATGCCCGCAAACGTTTAATGGAAAAAGGAGATGAAATTAAAAGTATATGATAATTAATCATATGACATAAAATTATGAGAATACAGTAAATACACCTTTCCTATTTTTTAAATGCACACTCCTTTAAATGTTACTTAAAAATATCATGTCAATTAAAATCATTGAAATGTTGTTTTTTTTCTAAATAATAAATTTTGTGCATGAAAATTAATGGCGAATGACATAAACTTTCAGGGGCTTTACTCCCTTTAATTATTTGAATTTCTATCATTGATCTTTTCATCTCTCTTTTGACAATGGTAGAAAGCTTCCTATGGTTCTCATTGGCTCAATAGACTCCTAAAACTATACGCACAAATCACACAGACATATGTTTCATACAGAGTAGTGAGATTATTTTAACACGTCTTAAAACTTTGCTGCCCGAATGAGTTAAAATTATAACAATGATTTATAATTGATTCTCTCTTACGTTCTTCCTATGCCAAGCAATGGCATTTCCTATCTAACGCGAGTTACACCGATACTTGACTTCCTCAAATATACTGACAAACTTTAAAAACGCAACACTTGATAATTTTATATATTATAAATTTGTACATATATCTAATAAACAAATTCATAATGGTATATTATAAATCATGTTAACTGAACACTATTCTCTGATTTTGAACATCATTTTATTCACAAAGAAGCTACAGTTGAAATGAATGTCAATGAGAGGTGCGTCAAAAATGTGGTTTTGTTCACTAGTACCGGGTATGACCTCCATTAGCAGTGATGACGGCGCGAAGGCGATGCAACATTGATTGACAAACATTTCGCATGGGCCTCTGAGCAATATTCTGCCATTCCTCCAACAAGGCTCTCCCTAATTCTTGCGGATTCTGAGGCTGAGCACACACCTTCCCAGCCTGTCCCACAAATGCGCGATTGGATTCAAGTCTGGGGACATCGCAGGCCAATCAAGGACGTCAATAGCGTTCGTTTGAAAAAGGTTTTGTTCAATCTTGCCGAATGTGCGCGCACATTGTCCTGTTGGAAAATTAACCCATTTCCTTGCCTATGTTGCTGCATTAATAGTGCTAAAGAAGGATGCAGAATTTCGTCCACATACCTTCTAGCAGTGAGGGTTCCATTTAAAACGACCAGTTGTGACCGAAAATTGTGGTTAATCGCACACCAGACCATGACGCCTCCCCTTCCAAACCTGTCGCGCCCGAGGACACAATTGTCTTCATGTAAACATCTGCCATTGCGAACGTTAAATCTGGAATCATCTGAGAACACAACGTGACCAATATTGACGTTGAGTCAGATGCTGCCTTGTGGATTGGAATCTGTACCGTCGGTGATGCGGTTTAAGCTGTAGCCCCTTATATCTTCTGCAGCGGATCCCATGGCGCTTCAAAATTCTGGAAAGGGTTCTAGGATGAATAGGCCTTCCATGACGTCCAATGATTTCTCTCGCCGTGGTCGCAAACCTATTGCGCAGATGACATTGCCGTATGAACGCTTGTTGCCGTGGCGTTGTCAAAACGGTTGACCAGGTCTTGGGCGATCATTTTGGGATAATGTCTGATGTAATCGTGACAACAATCGGCTAACTGTAGAAGGATGGATATTAAAACCTCACACTGACTAACACCTGCTTACAGCATACCAAGTGCCTGATTTCGCATTTCATTGCTTAAGCGTAGCATAGTCTTGGTTTTGAATTTTTTCTGTTAGTGGTGTCTATGCTTTCACTAATAAAGTGTTTTATCGCGAAAAATTCCTCCATTACCTTTCCACGTGTTTGAAAAAAACCCAAAAAATTTCGTGCGATGCTACTCACAACGCGCAAACAATTAGCACAGGTAAATCGAGAGATGGGTTTTAAATTTCAATACGATGTACGGTGGGTAAAGTTTTATATGTAATGTTTTCAATAAATAAATAAAAACAAACAAACACGTGTGTTGCGTTTTTAAAGTTCGTCAGTAAAATGAGTTCATGGCTTTACATAACCACGCAATGCTACACACACACACACACACACACACATATATATATATATATATATATCTGTGTGTGTGTGTGTGTTAATAACAATAATAATAATAATCAAGAAACACAAAACTCGAAAACATTTCACTGATAGCACATTGTGATCTTACATATTGAGCAAAATGATTTCCAAATAACTCTTCTAATTTTTTTCCCTAAAATAATTCCTCGTCTAGAATCTTAATACTAGGGTGGCGTATGTTTGTGCGACTTAATACTAGGGTGGCGTATGTTTGTGCGACTTAATACTAGGGTGGCGTATGTTTGTGTGACTTAATACTAGGGTGGCGTATGTTTGTGTGACTTAATACTAGCGTGGCGTATGTTTGTGCGACTTAATACTAGGGTGGCGTATGTTTGTGGGACTTTAGTTTCCATGGCTGTTCCTTTGTCTTGCAAATGTTGCACTCTGAACCGAACAAACCTGCTCTGCGCTTCATTTCTGCCCCGAGTGCTTTGATAATCTTTACATTGTAATTTGTCCAACTCCTCTCGCACTTTTCAAGTGAGGACCTTCTTACGTTAAAGAGTGTTTGTATGGGTATTGAAGATGTGCATATGGCAAGGATTTTGACCCCCCCCCCCCCCCCCCCCCTCATTTTAGAGAAAATTTATATGGTGTTAGACTTGGTCACTTTTGAAGAAATAGTAATAATATGAGTACACGATTTCACGTTTTAAAACGAAGGTAATATCTCCCGCATTCACTCCTTCAAATAGTTCATTCTGGCAGGCTAAGGGTATTGTCGATAATCATGATGAACATGATTTGAACATATTTTTATTGCATGTATAGGATATATACAATTAGGTTCGAACACAAGTCATTACAACTCATGATGTTCTCACCCCTCTCACGATGAATAGGTCGCGGTAGCTCTGTGATTAGAGCGTTCGCTTCGTAACCGGGAGATCGTGAGTTCAAGCCCCGCTCGTGCCATGGCCGCGTCAAACCTAAGACGAAAAATAGGTAGTGATTGCTCCTTCGCCAAACGCTCGGCATTAAGAAGTGAGAATCACGGGTCTTTCGGATATGACCTTAAAAACGGAGGTCCCGTGTCACGGTAGGCGTTGGCACATTAAAGAACTCTCACTGCTACGGCCCCGAGCGCTAAGCATAGGTCTAAATTTATGGTACTTCACCTACTGCTGGTGACGTCTCAATATGAGTGAAAAGTTCTCGACTGGACATAAAACAAGCAAACAATCAATCAAGATGAATATGTTATTGATTTATCCATGTATGGATTTACACACACTAAAATACATTCTAAAGATATGAAATATAATTCACAAACATATAATTATTTAAAAATCATCAAATTCAGTTTGGGTTTAAGTTATTTTATTATGCGACAGTTTTCAAGACGAGGTCCATGGGACACATCGCTCAAATGAGTCACCTCAGCCCTGGTGTTGTTTAGCTATCTATCGTGTAAATTAAAAGATTTGTTCTAGGCCTTATTCCCAAGAAAAATTTTACCCTGTACTGTGGTCCCACCTAGCCCCCCTGTGAGTGCGATATAACCAGAGGTCACGAGGGTTCTCCATGAGATGGCACTGCACATAGCTCGTTATATAGTGTAAAAAAAAAAGCTTCCAGTCTTACTTACAAATTTACATATGTACAAGGATACATTTCACCTTCACTGTCAAACGTGATCTCCTCTTTCTCATGAATTAATTGATGAACTAATTAATCTGCACACACAGGGTCTATTCTCAAGCAAAAAGGATAAATTCATTAATTCTTACGTTCATCTCTCAAACTTTGATCATTCAAAAGAAACACAGAGAGGACTCGAACCAATTAAATCAGAAACCCTGGACGTTCACTCTTCTCTTTAACTCACACAACACTCCTACTTCAAATATAAGATATAACTTTATAATAATAATAATAATAAATTCATATAACACGTTATATATAACACAACTTACTCTAAGGAGCTTTACTAACAATGTAACAATAGAACACAATTAAATAACAGTATGACATAAAATCTTACATCTGTAAAATTACCAAAACATTATTATTAAGACTGATAGCTAAAGTTTTTATTTTTAAAAAAAACTTTTTAATGTTCTCGGGAAAATAATAAATACAAATCAAAAACCAACAAAATCATTTATGATACATGACACAAGATAAAAGAAATCATGATTTAAAATATAACTTTGTCATAATGAATCTATATACAAAATATGAAAGCCCAAACATAAACAGTTCAGGGCATAAGTAATCCAAGGTCAAGGTTACAAGGTCACAAATTCTGTTACCAACAGAAAGGTCATGTCACAAGGAATGCGAACATGAAATATGTACCATTCACCATTGAAATGTTATGAGCAAGTTAATGTTATGGTTAAAGTTTCCAAATTTCACTTAGATTCCAAATCCAAGGCCACATGGTCAGACATTATGGCATCAAACGAAATTTCTTGCCATAAGCAATCTATATACTAAATATGAAGAAGTAAAAAATGTGAAAAGTGTACAGAAAGACGGACTGAGGGTAAGACTGACGACGGACAACGGGTGATCAGAATAGCTCACTTAAGCTTTCAGTTCGGGTGAGCTAAAAAGATAATGATAATGAACAGTGATCAATTTCTTTTTAGGAATAAAAAATTAAGAGTTGGGCAACCAAGGACCTTTGGATATACCAGAGGTGGGATCAGGTGCCTGGGAGGAGTAAGCGTCCCCTGTCGATTGGTAACACCCACTGTGTGCCCTATATTTTGATCAGGTAAATGGAGTAATTAATCTGTAGTCGAAATCATTGTGTAATAAGTAGTCATGGTCCTGAAGTTATTGAGAAAATAATGTTTTTGAAGATGTTTCCTACATAAAAATTTTGCCCCCCCCCCCCCCCCCCCCCCAATTGGAATCTCCACTACCTGGGGATGTTTGCATATTAACATGAAATATCATGGACCTGTTCTTCAGAAGAGTTTTAAAGATGTATCCTATAAAACCTTCATCTCTTATCCTATAAAATATATTGTGTCAACCCCTCCGCCGGTGGTCCATGACCAAAATTAAATATACACTATGTTAGAAGCTTTCATACAAGTTTCAACTTTATTTCCAAGATATTAAAAAGCAAAAATGTACAGTCATGAGGATTATGGGTAGGCTTTTGTTATTGACAGTGAGAATGCATAGGATGTACTACAATATAAAACCTAGTTCACTATTCACTTTCCTTTCCAAGTAAATTCTATTGCTTTGCTTCTGGTCATCTTTGAAAATTGTCATTATCTTCACTTGTCCACAATGAAAAGGGGCATATAAGCAATACAGTATGAACATGACTTTGTGGCAGTATTTTGATTTCACATAGATATTTCTTTTAAAATGCAGGCAGTGTCAATTTGTCAACCCTCAATGAAGCTAGTTAGTCTGAGGGATTATCAAAGGTAGTCTCTAAATTCTTATGTCCGAGGCGGCTTTTGTTTTTATCAAGAGGGTGATATATTCCATCTAAATTAGTACTCATATTTATATATGTCTCATCACTAGCAGGTATAGCTTCTGACATCGATTGTATGTCATTCATATTTGGTTTGTTGTTAAGAAGTGACTGGTCACACTCATCAGATGTCACGCCATCATTTGGTGATTTGTCTGGTGACAAGTTTTTCTCTGTGAGAGAGGATGAACATTTTGTTTTCCATAGTCTCCAATAACAACAACAGATTACTAAAATGCTAAATACTAACACTACGCCTAACACAACTACGATATCCTTCAGTGTTTGTACCTGTTGACTGTATGCGGTGACATTATCCGTCAGCGTTTGTACCTGTTGACTGTATGCGGTGACATTATCCGTCAGTGTTTGTACCTGTTGACTGTATGCGGTGACATTATCCGTCAGTGTTTGTACCTGTTGACTGTATGCGGTGACATTATCCGTCAGTGTTTGTACCTGTTGACTGTATGCGGTGACATTATCCGTCAGTGTTTGTAACTGTTTTACTTGTTGCATTGGGGTCAGCAAGCCTCCATACTCTTCAAAACACTCAAAATTCAAATAACTGTCTGTGGACCAATAAGGCGATTCACAGGGAGAACGTTTGTGTTCTGTACAACTTTCATAATTGTTGGGTTGCATTAATTGTCCCCCTTCATTATACTCTAAACAGTAACCGAATATAAGCCGTTTATAGTCACACATAATATAGAATTTCTTACCAGTGCTACTGGGCACGTAATGAAGGTATGTACAGGTAAGATTTTCACCATTTAAACAATTACACGGACAAGTTAGATGTTTGGTAAACTCTGCAAATTCCCATTTATTTCTGGGTAAAATGTGAGATTCCTCCAGAATTCCTACTTTACATTTTGGCTGGTTTGGTTGTAAGGACCGCTGAATGATGGCAGCAAAGACAATCAGAATATACACCGCACTAAACCTCATCTTCTGGCTATGACAAACCTGAAAGTAAGCATCAAAATAGGAACGTAATTCATAGTTTAAGGAGGAATAGTACATTGTCATAATGGCTGACTTCCTTTCGAAACGAGAATGAAAATGTAAATATCTGCAATACTTGTATATTCCTTTTAAATGTAATTGCCTAGCTGGGTACCTGAGTTCGTTAACGTGTTGACTAAAGATGGGTTCAAGTCTTGCAGTTGAATTATTCTTCTGATGATTATTTTCTTTTATAACTGGTAAATTTGAAAGTTTCCAATTTCCAATTATTATACATATCCTCTACTTTCCATTCATATATTTCTCAGGTGTGTTATTTCTCCTTAAGTAAAATATAAAATGTTTGTCTGAAGTTATAAAATGCACATGAAATTATCAATGGCTATCTTAAAATGACCTAGTTAAATCAGTATGTTCTTCTCTATCTAGCATCTTCGACAGTCACGGCTTTATTGAGGTTATTCAAGTGACTTAAAAAGCTATTAAAGTCTTTTTGCTACATAATATCATACAAACTTACATCCCCTATAGTGGCCTCAACTAGGGCCATAATTTCAATGCACACCTCGGAGATCATCCAGGCCAGAACTTAAACAAACATAATCATTCTGAATTGCCTCTCTTAAAACTTTTCATGATATATATGTGCTTTATATCATAAAGATTTATTGTGTGATTTATTTACTCAAGATACCTATTGCCTCTATTAATATGGTTTTAAGAAAAATTTCATTTCTATCTTGTGATTTTATTTCCTTGAAATTTTCCCAATTTGGTTCACAAAGATGCTAATTTTCCCAATCTTAAGGGACCCTGAGTGAAAATCGTGGAAAGCAGGTTTACTCAGAAACACAAGAAGTGTTGTAAATGTCTCTGGATAAACTGAAAAAGAATATACAGTCAAACTTCGGTTACTCAAACACCAATATCTCCAATATATCATGGATATGTTGAAGTGATTCTGAAGTCCCAAACATTTATTCCTTAAGTATTTTACCCTCAATATCTGGAATCCTTAGATATCTCCAAGTTTTTTCTCAGTCCCATTGAGTTTGAGATATTACAGTTTGACTGTACATATCAGCAAAACATTGGGGGAAAAAAAAAGTTTTAAACTTTAAACAAAAGGCCCATGGGCCACATTGCTCACACAAATCACCTTGGCCCTGCATGCTGTTGTTTGAGTATTGTGATTTTAAAAGAATTTTTGCAATCTTTATTGCCATGAAAACTTTGACCTCAAATTGTGACCCCAACTTAGCCCCATATGGTCACAATATAACCATTAAACAATGTCACATAATAAACAAGAAGCCCATGGACCACATCACTTACCTGAATCACCATGGCCCTGTGTTGTAATTTTAAAAAGATTTTTATTTTTCAATCTTTATTCCCATGACAATTTTTGACTCCATATTTTGGCCCCAACCTAGCCCCAAAGGATCACAACATAACTGAAAATGAATTTACATAACACAAGAGTTGCATCAACACCAATATGTAATATGATCTTGCTGTTCTGGATAAGACCAAGGTCACAAGGTCATACATGTAGATCATGGTATGTTATGAAAGAATCTAGATAGAATTAACAGGCCTCCATCTTAAATGGTTCAGGAGATATTCAGATTATTATTAAAAGTAAGCTAAACTTCAAGGTCAAGGGCATAAGACCAATCACTGAAGTGTATCAAGTATTCCCATAAAGAATCTATATACAAAATACAAAAGCTTTACCTCAAAACAGTTCATGAGATATTGATTAGGTCAGCTTTTTAAAGAAAGTATGTCAAGGTCACAAGATCAAATATGATTATATTGCAAGGGTTCGTCATAAATAATCTATAAAAGAAAGCCCTACCTTTAATAGTTCTAAAGACATCAACAATGGATACATTTTCTTAAAAGTAGGTTAAATCACAATTATTTTTAGCAGGGAGGGATCTTTATTGTGCCACATCTACTGTGACACAGGACCTCGCCTTTTGTAGTCTCACCCAAAGGACAGCCACATTTAGTCACCTCTTACGACAAGCAGGTTGCTAAGGACCAATTCTAACCCTGATCCCCATGGGATGTCATGATATGAAATGAAAGGTCTTGCCGTAAGAAATATATATACAAGATATGAAACATCAACCTTAAATAGTTCAGGACATATAAGTAAGATTTTCATTAAAAGTAGATCAAAATTCCAGGTAAAAATCCCAAGATCACAACACTGCATCACATGAAATGTATTTTCATAAAGAATGTACATGAATATACAAAATATGAAAGCCCTTGCTTAAATACTTCAAGATATATTTTTAAAGATTTTTCCCATATGACTAAGAATTCAGTGCCCAGGAATTAGTATTACATCTGAGATATTCTGCTTTTTACAGTTAAAAAAATTAGTTAAAGGAAAGCATGTTTAAATGTATAAATTTGTTTGCCTTGCAGCTTTATTAAAATTAGTTTTAAAAAAAACAAATTCCAGTAATTTAACAAGTCAGACAAAAAAACCCATTTTTTTTCCCAGCAAAATCCGTGACATCTGCATGGACATTTTCATTACTTCACTTTTTAAAGTGGAAAGTGATGAATTTTCTACCCTGAAATATTATTTTTATATTAGTGTCAAGAAACACAAAGATACTTTTTAACTAAGTCCTGTTTGTTTGTCTTCAATAGTTTTCAGTGTTTGTAAGCTGATTTTTTGAAAATTTTATAGATGCAATGCGTGAGGTTAAACTATGTTACATCTGTAATATCATTAAAATTCAATGGATCCAGGTGAGTTGTGTTTCTACAACCTTATTAACTTGGTAAATGAAGTGTTGGGTAAATTATTTAAACAGGTTCAATACAAAGTCAAGATAAAAAACAGGTAGAAATCTGACAATATTTTAGAGCCCTGCGATTTGTGCCAAGATTGATTGATTATATATTGTTTAATGACCCGCTCAAGAATCTTTCATTCATATAGAGAAATCACCATTGCCGGTGAAGGGCTGCAAATTTAGGCCCATGCTCAGCGATTATGGCCTCTGAGCAGGGACGGATCTTTAATGTGCCACACCTGCTGTGACACGGGACCTCGGTTTTTGCGGTCTCATCTGAAGGACCGCCCCATTTAGTCGCCTCTTACAACTAGCAAGGGGTTCTGACGATCTATTCTATCAGTATTTGTGCCAAGAAGTTACATCTGGAATTCAGAAGGTAACCCCTTAATATATATATATATATATATATTATATATATACACACCATCTCCTGTATCAGCCCGATTTGAATGGCTTGGATATTTGTTAGAGCATGATACATATATTTATTTCACTTTCATTTTTGATTACATTTGCACTATGAATGCCACGAGCATTTTTATATGTCGTTATGATTTGTAAATGAATTTCTGTACTGATCAATTCATAATTTGAAGATAGATACAGCCTTTTGCGATCACGTATGGAGTCAGTGGTTACATCCTTAAGATTGATGGCATTATTGGTTCTTTTCATCGAAGTTAGGTTATTAAAATTTGATACTGGTTAAAATATAGCATTGAACTATTTTGTTAAGGACATTCATTTGATTACAGTGATTAGGAAAGTCCTGCGCCACAATCCCATTCAGATGAAAATTGACACATTTAATAATCTAATTCATGCGCGAAATTTTGGACTGCAAGCTGTAACTTACGTTTCTCTAAAGAAGTGAATGGACCACAACTTCATTTTTTGTACTTTCGTTTTAATTCTGATCTATTTTGATACACTAATTCTGATTGGTTGAAGCAATAAAAATCAAAATAGATAACCAATAAAACTATTTCCTTTTATATCATGCATTTTCTTCAGTAGCACATGTTGACTGTAGTATCTATATTAGGGAAATGCTCCATAAGAATAGGATAAAAATTGACTGAAAACAAACACTGATGTACACTGAGTGGCCAAAAGTATTGCAACAAACATGGATGACGTCATCACAACTTTACTCGCGTCAAATTTTATTTTTATTGCTGACGCGTTATAATGCCAACGAAGATCGAAATATCAGGGGTGTGAATTACCTAGGGTTCCAATCATACCGGCAACCGTTTGTTGTTCTCGGTAGCAGACGATTACCTGTGTTGATAGTGATTGAAAACAAGGTCGTCGAACAAGAGAGAAATGTTAACGGAGATCAAAGAACGTATTGTAGTTTTGCATTCAAATGGATTTAATGATAACCAAATTGGCAAATCACTTGGAATTCATCGAAGCACTGTTGGGCGAGTTTTGAAAAAGTTCCGAGAAAAAGGAAGTGTAGAAAACAATCCCCGAAGTGGAAGGCCGCGAGTGATAGATGAGAGGGGTGATCGGAAACTTTATCGCATTGTGAAAACTAATAGAAGACAATCTTTACAAGATATTACATCAACTTTTAATCGAAATGAAGGAACACATGTGTCTACTCTAGGAGAACTATTCGTCGAAGGCTACACCAGGAAGGATTCAGGAGGGGCAAGATTCAGAAAACACTTACGATAGGCAAAGTCAACAGACAGCGCCGAATTCTGTGGTGCCGAGGCAAAAGACACTGGAGACCTGAACAGTGGCAGAAAGTTATTTTCTCAGACGAAACACAGGTAGTCGTTGGACAAAATAACTCCGTGAGTTTGTGGAGAAAATCGTCCGAGAAGTGGAAGCCCTACTGTCTGAACCAACGTAAAACGCCTGATGTAAAGATGTAAAGTAACTAATGAATGAAGTAAATAAAAGAAAAATTATGGAAAATCAACTTTATTAAAATCAAGTGTCCCCTCTCTGGTTTAACATGCCAGAGTTCAAGATATCTTATAAGGATTTTGAATGGGAATGAGACAGTAACTACCCAGTAAAACAAATTTTTAGGAGACTAACAACAGCTTACTTTTAGGTCCATGCTATGTGCATTATGATCATGCCATTATGAATATTAGTATCTCACCATTATAAATATTAGTATCTCACCAGTGGTCATCTCAAAACTTGCAGAAATTAGAAACAGACCATGCAGAATGATTTATGAAGGTGATCAATGGGGAAATCACCTATTCTGAAATTATAATTGGTGCTAAAAAATTTTTTTTTTTCATTGGGTAGACGGGAAAAGGGGTATGCAAGTAAAATCTATACATGCTATCCACAGTTCAGGTGCCTGTGCACTAAACTACTCCTGGCACCAAATAAGTACTAGTGTCTGTGACAGTTTTACAAGAACATGAAAAACTTCATGGAAGATATTGGCAATGATATCACTGAAGAATTATGATGTCCATCTGCATGCATCGAATGGGAGAAAGGACTGTGCTACAGGTGTTCTACCTGGACGTGGCATGGAGGTTGTGAGGACATGTCCTGATGCTATTTGTGCAACAGAGTGCGGTACCACATGACCTCTGCCCTTGTTATCTTAGTACACAGATTCCTGAAAGATAGTTGGATCTTTGCTTTTCACTATATCAATACTTTTAAAGACCATCAATTTTTTCATAGCAACTTGCAAGAAATGTAATAAAATGAGAAAGTCTAATAAAATGAAATGCACACGAATCTATATACTGTAATCATGATGAAGTAAAGCTTGTTTATAAGGAATTCCTTGGAAGACACATTCAAAAATACTTTTAATCTTAAACCAAGAGTCCTTATAGCAAGATTTTTTTAAGTTGAACAAATTCATTATAACATGCAGTGAAGTTTCTTAACAAATTAACAAACTCCATAACATATCATAATAAACTTGCTGCTAATTACAATAACTCCTGAATTAGATTTGGGGAATTTAATACCACAGTGCAGAATATTGTATTGTAAAATGTACAAATGTACAGCCCTGAAATAGATTTAATATAACAATAACAGGATATCACTAAGTACATTAATCAGTAATAATATTGCAAATGGTTTCACCCCGTTTAAAATTCTCACTGACACAGAAGTATTAAAAGAAAGATAAAAAGAGAAAATGGTTTTGCCCAGTCTTAAATTCACCCACTGACAACATCAACACAATAAAAGGGATATTTTTCTGTTTGTAATACATGCAGTTCAATGAATGATATTCAAGGGCAACAATTCTTCAAGATACACATTCTGTTCTGAACATATTTTCTTCCATAGTCACAAGATATACATCATTAAAACTAATGTGCTAATATGTGCTTATCTTGGAAAAGATTTCCACACACATATCACAACCTAATAAATGTACGGGGACTCTGTAGTTTAGAAATATTTTGTCTAAAAATACCTATTCTATGAAATCAAACTCATTAACACTGAACAAATTAATCAAATAATGGATACTAATAACTGTGAGCATAAAATGACACCAACTTTTCAATGAATATGAGAAGGATCCATCCTTAAGGTGGTTACTTACATGTATGTTTTCATATATATGTACTGGTTAGAGAAATAAAGTAGTGAATTGACATTTTTAAATTGAAATAAATTGAGATATATACCTTGTTAAGTATAGATTTAATGCACGCTTTTGTACATACATTTTTTCATTAGGTTCATTTGAGCTGTTAATAATTATAAGCAACAGTATAAATACAAGTTTTTCATAACAAAATATAAATCTATTCAAATACATGATGGTCTTAGTATAGTTTTTCCATGCAGGTTCCAGCACATCCATTCATATTACTGGTCATCCCATTTCCAACAATCTAGACATTACTAAGCACTTGGTTTTCTGCACACCAAAAGGCACATAAGGCTACTATCTTGACCTCATTCCATCTTCTCCATCCTACACCTTTTTCTGCTTCTACTCTCCTTCTCCAGGCTGTTTTTGGTCTCTTTGTGCCCGTTTCCCTTCTGGTGTCCACACTAATGCTATCTCACAAATGTGGTTGTAAATAATGCACTATCAATGGATTATCAGTTTAGTTAATGCAAATATCAAGAATTATAAAAGGCGTACACAATTTGTTCTCTGTTGGTGGGCATATATTTTGGTTGTTGGAGAGGAACCAACTGCAATAGCGGATATGATGCTACTGATCGAGTGATGAGACGGTCCTGCTGTGTCCACTTTCCCAGATGTTGGATTTGCTTGTCTCCCATTACTGTAATTTACAAAAAATGATCAAGAAAATCAAAATTTTATGACATTGCATTCACTTCATAGTTCAATAAATTTTTCTTTCCAAGATATTTCAGCATATGTTTCTGTGTAATTAAAAATAAAAGACTTTAGAAGTTCTTTAAGTCCTCTTCTTTTGCTTTTTACAGTCTCCCTCCCCCCCTTTTTTTTTTCCAGGGGAAGGAAATCTGGGTTGCATTCCCAGCTATTTCTTCATTGATCATCAACTTTCTGGAAATGTTATTTGGAGGTTCAAGAGGATTAATCACTTTGTTTACTGAAATTAAACTTTAAAGTAAAAACCTGTTCAGAATTTCTGACTTTAAAATATTTGAAATAAATACTTATATTGTTCAAGTGACATTACATGGAACGAGTGTGGAATTTTTACATACTTGGCTGTCACCTTCCCATTGCATGCTTCATGGATGAATTTATATAACACATAAGCTGCTGATTTGACAATGCCCTTCCTTGTTTTTCTTTGGTATTTTGAGTTGCAGTCTGAATTACACTGGTTTCCACCTGTCTGAATATTAAGGCTATCCTCTGATTTCACATATAAGCAAAGTGTGGATATTACTGGAGGATTAAACGCATAAATCCCATGAAGAATACAAAATTATGAGTAGGGAAAGCATGGACCCCTAGACACACCAGAGGTGGGATCAGATATGTGACTGTAACCATTATCTATGCTTTTGAATGAAATATGCAAATCTGAAGCAGTTAGGTGTATCACAACTCCATTACATTGAAATGGTCATTATAATTTAGTACACCCCCAAACTTGATATTGCAAAATTTTTATTAAATTGACATACACTAAAGGGGGGGGGGGGGGAGGGTTAAGGCCGGAGTGGGTACTGGTAGCGTTATGATGAAAGTAGGAGGTATACACTGCTTGATTAGATTTAGTGAAAGAAAATATAATGATATTGATAATTAAACAATTAGATTAAATCCAATTTATCAGTGTTTATACCAGAACTAATTATGAAATGCACAGGTGCTGTATGTCTTGTGTGTGTGAGCAATTTGAATTAACAAATCAAGGTAGTAAATATAATTGTAAAGAATAAATGTGTTGGGGGTTTTTAATTATGTTATAGATTAAATCAAGCTCTAAATTTAATATTAAGTAAATTTTGTAAAATTCCAGCATGATAAAGTTGTTTTGGTGGAAGTTTCCTTAAACATGAAGAAGGTAAATAAGCTATTTGGGACCCACTATCAACGATCTACCATATAGCTTTTTTAACCATGGCATTTGACTTGAAGTTGTTTTTTAAAGGAGATCTAATTTTAAGTACAGAATGTGCATCACATGTAATTTTAATGATTTGATCTTCCATGATGAATTTTTTGAAAACAACATGAAAGACAAACATTAACTTCGACTTAAGAAACTGAACAACAAAATAGATATTTTTACGTAATTTGTTGCACAAAGAAATCCTATAGTAGGAGATTGTAACTGTTTTGTTTAGTGAATTTGTTTCTCTCTTTATTTTCATCAGAATAAACATCTTCTATAACTCTGAAATATGCCTGTGAAATGGAAATGTAAGTTTGTTTCAAAATTATTTCAACTCTAGATATTAATATACTGGAAATTGTTAGCAATGATACATGTTACAACCCAATCACTACTTATGGAAATGTGGGCAACCTCAGCAAATGATCAATATTTTGTGGTAACAGAGGAATAAGTTATTATAAATCTGTGACAAAGAAAAGATCTTTAGATCTACCCAGATCAGATTCAATAAGAATTGAAGGTCATTGTCATAATGGTAACACAAAGCCACTGCATTTTCAAGGCATGTTGATATGAAAAAAAAATTTTTTTTTTTAAAATCATCCAGTAATATCCACACTTTGCTTATATGTGAAATCAGAGGATAGCCTTAATATCCAGACAGGTGGAAACCAGTGTAATTCAGACTGCAACTCAAAATCTCAAAATACCAAAAAAAAAAAGAAAAAGAAAGAGAAAAACCAAGGAAGGGCATTTTCAAATCAGCAGCTTAAATGTTGTACAAATCCAATCATGAAGCATGCAATGGGAAGGTGACAGCCAAGTATATAAAAATTCCACACTCGTTCCATGTAATGTCACTTGAACAATATAAGTATTTATTTATTTCAAATATTTCAAAGTCAGAAATTCTGAACGGGTTTTACTTTAAAGTTTAATTTCAGGAAACAAAGTGATTTATCCTCTTGAACTTCCAAATTACATTTCCAGAAAGTTGATGATCAAAGAAGAAATAGCTGGGAATGCAACCCAGATTTCCTTCCACTGGGAAAAAAAAAGGGGGGGGGGCAGACTGTAAAATGCCAAAGAAGAGGACTTAAAGAACTTCTAAAGTCTTTTATTTTTAATTTCAAAGAAACATATGCTGAAATATCTTAGAACAAAATTTTATTGAATTATGTAGTGAATGCAGTGTCATAAAACTTTGATTTTCTTGATCATATTTTGTAAATTACAGAAATGGTGGACAAGCAAATCCAATACCTGAGGGAGTGGACACAGCAGGACCGTCTCATCACTCGATCAGTAGCATCATATCCGCTATTGCAGTTGGTTCCTCTCCAACAACCAAATTACATGCCCACCAATAGAGAACAAATTGTGTACGCATTTTATAATTCTTGATATTTGCATTAACTAAACTGATAATCCATTGATAGTGCATTATTTACATATCTTCATTAAGGAAAGGTACTCATGCTAAAATTACAAATACACCTGCTTGGTATGGAAAGCTATTCAGAACACAGAAATCCAAGTTTTAGATATTTCATACTGCATAAGATTAATGTTGGTAAGAGTACTGTGGGTCAGCCATCTTGGATGAGGATCCCATCCTCAATGGTAGGGAAAAGGATTGCAGTTATTCAGATGGACAACAGTGTCACACAGTGAAGATTATTCATAGTATAATGCATGTAATTGAATTTGTGTTATATATTATAACATATTTCATTGATCTTTTTATTTCAGTAAACATATGGCAAAGGTGTTCCTGATCCTAAGATGTATTTTGGAACTTTGACATCATGTCAGTCCAGTAGCAGATTGAGGCAGCTCCAGAAAGCTCAGGTGAAGTGTATCAACAAAATTTTTCATCATTATTTTTCTATAATACAGAGTGCTACTTTATTTTAGGGTGTTCAATTAGGGGGATAATTATGATCATTTATTGGTTCAAGTGAATTTTGAACATTTTTAATTTCTTGATAACTACCATTCCAGTTCTTTTCATATTTGGTTTTTAATTTTGCTGATACTGTATAAAAAGTAGATATATATTTGGGATGTACCAAAATTGTGAATTTCACAACTCCGGGGTTTTGATTTTAGGGCAGGTCTAAACTAGTCATAATTATAGTGTTAATATAATATAAATAATATAAAGTATAAATACTTTTGGGGGCATAAAATGTTATTTAAAAGACCACATCTTGTTTTATTCTGCTGCTGAATATTGAATGTAGCTTAGATACGAAGAACAGGAAATTATAATAGATTTCATAGTCCTTGGGGGTAGCGCTACTTTTAATTAACACTAAGGTTACCTAAATGGCCTGTGGGCCTTGTTATTTGGTATGCAGAATGCTTGATTTGCAAGAATATACTGTATAATGGGTTTTTCTGCAGGTTGAAATTTTTGCGATCAGATTCCTAAAACATTGTAAATTATGTTCTGTGTTTCAATTTCTGCTGTTGCATTATACCCATCTATACCTATATGTATCAGTATATATTTTTGCAATCGGATTAATTCTATCTGCAAAAAATGAACAATCGTAGAAAATACCCTTTATACAAATGTATGATATTAAAGTTCAAACTGTGTTTGTAGGAAACATACTGTCTAGTTACCTGATGTAAATTGGTATCATTGTACCAGGAAATATGTGATTGTGTTAATAATACAAGTACTTTAGAATTCTTAGTATTTCAGATTGTAATATTTTTCATATACATGTATGGTCATATTTTTAACATTGATTCAATCATATCAATAAGATGTAGATTCGAGTCCCACTTGTGCCATAGCTGCATCAAATTTAAGACAAACTTAAGTAGTGATTGTTTCTTTGCCAACACTTGGCATTAAGAAGTAAGAATTGTGGGACATTTGCATATGCCTGTAAAAGCAGAGGTCCCATGTTGCAGCAGGTATTGACACATTAAAGTACCCTCACTGCTATGGTTCTGATCACTAAGCATAGATCTAAATTTTATGGGATGGTGATTTCTCAATATGAGTGAAAAATTCATAATGGGATGTTAAACAAATGAATGAACAAAATTATTCTATATGACATTCCTTTGAAATTATCATAGTATTATTATTAGTGTGGATACCAGAAGGGAAACGGGCACAAAGAGACCAAAAACAGCCTGGAGAAGGAGAGTAGAAGCAGAAAGAAGTGTAGGATGGAGAAGATGGAATGAGGTCAAGATAGTAGCCTTATGTGCCTTTTGGTGTGCAGAAAACCAAGTGCTTAGTAATGTCTAGATTGTTGGAAATGGGATGACCAGTAATATGAATGGATGTGCTGGAACCTGCATGGAAAACTGTACTAAGACCATCATGTATTTGAATAGATTTATATTTTGCTATGAAAAACTTGTATTTATACTGTTGCTTATACTTACAAACAGCTCAAATGAACCTAATGAAAAAATGGATGTACAATAGTGTGCATTAAATCTATACTTAACAAGGTATATATCTCAATTTATTTCAATTTAAAATTTTCAATCCACTACTTTATTTCTCTAACCAGTACATATATATGAAAACATACATATAAGTAACCACCTTAAGGATGGATGTTTCTCATATTTATTGAAAAGTTTATGTCATTTTATGCTCACAATTATTAGTATCCGGTATTTGATTAATTGTTCAGTTTGATTTTGATTTCATAGAATAGGTATTTTTAGACAAAATATATCTAAACTACAGAGTCCCCGTACATTTATTAGGTTGTGATATGTGTGTGGAAATCTTTTCCAAGATAAGCACATATTAGCACATAAGTTTTAATGATGATGCATATCTTGTGACTGTGGAAGAAAATATGTTCAGAACAGAAGGTGTATCTTGAAGAGTTGTTGCCCTTGAATATCATTCATTGAACTGCATGTATTATATACAGAAAACTATCCGTTTTATTGTGTTGGTGTTGTCAGTGGGTGAATTTAAGACTGGACAAAACCATTTTCTCTTTTTCTTTCTTTTAATACTTCTGTGTCAGTGAGAATTTTAAACGGGGTGAAACCATTTGCAATATTATTACTGATTAATATACTTTGTGATATCCTGTTATTGTTATATTAAATCTATTTCAGGGCTGTACATTTTACAATACAATATTCTGCACTGTGGTATTAAATTCCCCAAACCTAATTCAGGAGCTATTGTCAGTAGCAGCAAGTTTCTTATGATATGCTATGGAGTTTGTTAATTTGTTAAGAAACTTTACTGCATATTATAATGAACTTGTTTAACTTAAAACAAATCATGCTATAAGGACTCTTGGTTAAAAATTAAAAGTATTTTTGAATTTATTTCTCTCAAGGAATTCCTCATAAACAAGCTTTACTTCATCATGATTACAGTATATAGATTTGTGTGTGCTTCATTTTATTAGACTTTCTCATTTTATTACATTTCTTGCAAGTTGCAATGAAAAAATTGATAGTCTTTAAAGGCATTGATGTAGTGAAAATCAAAGATCCAACTGCCATTGCCAATATCTCCCATGCAGTAATGTGTTTTATAAAGCTGTCACTCACACTAGTACTTGGCGTGGTTCCAGGAGTAGTTAATGCACAGGCACCTGAAGTGTGGATAGCATGTATAGATTTTACTTGCATACCCCTTTTCACATCTACCCAATGAAAAAAAAAAAAATAAATGTTTTGGCACCAATTATAATTTCAAAGTAGGTGATTTCCCCGCTGATCATCTTCATAAATCATTCTGAATGGTCTGTTTCTTATTTCTGCAAGCTTTTGAGATGACCACTCGTGAGATACTACTATCCATAAGAGTATGATCATACTGCACATAGCATAGACCTAAGAAAAAGCCGTTGTTAGTCTCCTAAAAGTTGTTTTACTGGGTAATTACTGTTCCATTCTCATTCGAAATCCTTATATCTTATACTCCGGCATGTTAAACCAGAGAGGGGACGATTTTAATGAAGTTTGATTTTATATAATTTATTATTTTGAAAACACTTGATTTTAATGAAGTTTGATTTTATATAATTTATTATTTTATATAGTTCATTCATTAGTTATTTTACATCTTAAAGTAAGATACATTGGCTGATACATCATTGTAGAACTGATGAATTGAATTATGAAGCCACTGCCCCCCCCCCCCCCCCCCCCCCAAAAAAAAAGACCCTATTGAAGATTTTGAAGTTTGGAATGGAGAACAATTTGTTGTTGTGTTTATTTATTTTTTATTTTATTACTACTATTATTTTGGTCCCAATTTTCTTCTTTTGAATGTCAAGAATCTTAAGTAACATCTTTCTCACACCCCCCCCCCCCCTTTCAGAAAAAAAACCAAACAAACACAATGCTGTATGTTTGATACACTTTACGACTGTTATGTGCAAAACAAATTCAGTTAGAATTCTGAAAACTTATATATATATATATATATATATATATATATATATATATGTTGTTGTTTTCCGCCACACTCAACAATTTTACGGGTATCTGGTGGCGTCCAGATCTTATTGGTGGAGGAAAGAACCCAGATACAATGTACCCGGGAAGAGACCGACCTTCCGAAAGTAAACTGGCAAACTTTCTCACATATATCGGCGCGAGCGGGATTCGAACCCAAGCCGACTAGAGGTGAGAGGCCTTGTGATTCTGAGCGCAATGCTTTAGCCACGAAATTACAAGGCCCCTCACCTCTAGTCGGCGCGGGTTCAAATCCCGCTCGAGGCGATATATGTGAGAAAGATTGTCAGTTTACTTTCGGAAGATCTACCATATGATTAAACACAAAAAATATAGCCTATCCAAATAATGTGTAAATTCATTCCAGTTGTACCTCAAAAATTGTCTAATGTAATTAAATATGTTAGGTATTTTATATTTAATATAAATAACTATTACGATTAATTTTTCGTAGTTTGATGCGGTTTATTATTAATCATAATTATTCCCGAAATATATTGTTTATTGGTGACGTTTCACCCCAATATGTATAATCTCGCGAGAAAACCGCTTGTGTTCACCTGCCCATGTTAAACATTCAAACTCAAACACATGGAATGAGAGTACCAAACCCCCGGATGCGTAACCCGGACGCAGTTTAAAGCAATATAAGCTGCCAAAATTGCAATTTTTAATAGTGGCATTAAAAGAGGTTAAATGAACGTTGATATGATTGAAAAAAAGAACTGCATCGAATTTCCTCACTTATGCATCGTTTACACACCTTTACGTGATGAAAAATATATTCCTCGACATTCCGTTTGACCCTAACAATGGCAGCTGATTAATCGTCGGCGACAATCCCGAAGATAACCGATGTTGACACGAATGATTCTGATGCTGATCTGGTTGTATCCAGGTCATTAAAATATGGACGGCGAGGTGAGATAAAATTCTAGTTACCATCATTATTTTGGCATTGTTATCAATGTTATATGTTTTTATATCTTTTTCGTCCCGAATCAGTCAAAGTCGGCTTTCTCCCTCGCTTCGAACCTTTCGTGTCAGACATCTTTCGTGCTTACCGGAAATATTGCGCTTGCGCATTTGATTTTGCCGAATGAGTTCAACTTTAGGTCATTGCATACGGAAATAATGTCGGAAAAATTGAGGTACGGGAAGACTTAATTTCAACTGTCGAACAATTTTTACATTTAAAGCAAAAAATACAACATGCCAAAAGTTTAATCGATAAAATCAGGTATTAGAAGGTAGATGTTTACAAAATTTCGATTAAATTTTAGGGACCCCAAAATAACAATTTTGACAGCTTATATTGCTTTAAGATTGAGCGAAGGTATAAATGTTTAGGTGTGGCGTGATTGGCTAATACCAAGAGTGAAATTATTTGAAATTGAGAGAAATAATAGAGAAGTTTAAATTAATCGTTGGAATGAAAAATTATCGGACAAAATCGAGAAATGACTGAGGAAATTGCCATGGTAGGGGTGTGTTTGAAATGAAAGGTGTTATTTACTGCAGATTGCTATGTATTGTACAAAAGTACAAATATGACCTATAAAAGCAACGGGACCCTATATAATTTTTGTCGTTTTTTATTAACACTTGGAATGAGCTTTGAAATCTTGACGGTCATTTATCTAAAATTAATTTTGTTAATTAGTGAGAGGACCAAATGTTAGTATTGAGGTCTATGAGAAATGAATTGGTACTCTTTTCCCACATCTGCTCAGCTCAAGAAGGGAACTGCTGTTCACACTTTACTTCCGGTTGGGTATAGACAGCTCAACCCAAATTAAGTCGCCCAATCACTATGTATGGTAGTAATGGCAATGTGTTGTACAATGAAAAGAAGTTTAGCTTAGGGAGTCAGCCATCGACATTTCCGTAATGAGAAAGTTTTTAAACTGAAGTTCACCAACATGTACACTTGACATACATGCTGTAAAATCATATGATTTGGTATCACCAAGGGTAATAATTTCCATTTACTTGGAAGGGGTGTCTAATGAAAACCTTCACTACTAATATTGCTCACTTTTCATGCTTTCATGTAAATGCCTTCAAAACTCAGCGCTTGTTGCAAGAGCTTTATCTTGCCACACCTGTAGTAACATGGGAACTCATCCAAACGACCACCCCATTTAATCGCCTTAATGCAAATGGTGAATTTTTTTTATGCTTGAAGTTGAGTAATGAAGTAAATTGAAAAATCTGTATATATTTTTTCATTGCATGTTGTATGCTGTAGACCGCAAACCATTTTACATTTATGTTTGAAACAAAGACAATGACAATATGTGTCATTGTTATGAGGTTTTTTATTTGATGACAGCAATACTTTTATTTCTGATTTGCTACAGAAGGAATTGAAATTAGGATAATGCAATCAGGTTGGGAACGCAACCCCTATAGAAAGGTTTTCACGCTAAAATGCGATTATCCCTCTCCAACAAGAATAAATAGATCCCGTACAACTGAGAAAAACACCCAAGGCATATATCTCGTAGTGTTTTACATGAAAAGAAGAAAATGTGCTAAAATGTCTGATACTGCTACAAATATATAAATTAAAACAAAAACACTCACGATATGCATGGATTACAACATCCTGCTCTCATACACAGCAATATTGATAAACAAAAATGACTGAGTTGTTAATTTCATAGAGACAATTGGCACCATGTTGTGTGTGTGTCGTACTTATTCAGCATTTCACGGAATTTGACATTATGTTAAATCTAAATACGACCCGTGTGGATCCGGGTTGTTAGAATAATTCCTTAATAACCTGCTTGTCGTAAGAGGCGACTAAATGGGGCGGTCCTTTGGATAAGACCACAAAAAACCGAGGCCCCGTGTCACAGCAGGTGTGGCACGATAAAGATCCTTCCCTTCTCAAATGCCATAAGCACTGAGCACTATGCAACAATTCCGAGCCGAATTCGGCAAGTTATAAAATAAAAGGGACATGCAACAAAATACTACAAATAGGGAGGTAAGAAACTAATATTTGATTAGTTTTCTGGCTTTTAATTTTACGTTTACGTTTTTCACATAACGTAACGTCAGCCATTTTGATGACAGACTTGTGGCCGTGGGTGTGCTTGACTATATGTAATTAGGTTCTGTCCAGATACTCCAGCTTCCTACGTCAAGTAATGTTAAACTAACTTTATATAACCAATGGAATTAAAAAGGATGCAAATCAATAACAAACAAACAAACAAAACATCTTTTATAGCAGCTTACCAGATTGTCTGCAATCTAATTAAAATTAGATCCTTTGATCCGTATATCGCTAAACGAAACCGCATACGAAGGTCAAATCCAGTGACCTTTTAATCACGTATATTCAGCGATAAGTTCATCCAATCAGAGAGCTCTTTTTTGCACTCGGAAAACGAATAAAACAACAAACACGACGACCGAACTGGAGCACGTTATTGAGAAAGTTTTAAAAGATTTAAAAATTCAGTCTTTAAAAGAGGAACCAAAAACAAAAAAAAACACACACACACCCCCCAAAAAAAACCCGTGTTAATGGCTGTGCTGAATAATAAGAACTGTATGGCAGTTTTACATATTTTGTATTGCCGGAATCCTTCGCTAGCTATTAGTAAGAATGATCCGAGTTCGCAACGTCGATTTACTAGCCAAATGCGCTGATTGGTTAGACTAAAAGGTCACTGGATTTGACCCTCGTATGCGGTTTCGTTAGATCCTTGTGTAGCGATATACGTTAGCGGATCAAAGGATCTAATTTTAATTAGATTGAATTGCCTATAGACTGTCTGTGAGCCTTTCTTGGAGATCGTCTAGGTGTTTGATGTTCATCAGACATATTGGGTTCTTGATGATTCGGGTGTCAATTGTAACTGTTTATAAGACATATTGGATCTTTGATTCAGGTACATGTATTTTGATGTTTCTGGTGTCATTTCTTCTCTATATGTATTAGATGGAAAGTTATATATTTGGATTTGAGTTGTAACTTATCGGAAAGGAATTAAAGCTTCTTCGTTGGGCCTCTTGGTAGTATTGATCTGGTGATTGGTAGTATTGATCTGGTGATTGGTAGTATTGATCTGGTGATTGGTAGTATTGATCTGGTGATTGGTAGTATTGATCTGGTGATTGGTAGTATTGATCTGGTAATTGGTTGCTTAGATCTGTAAGAGCATAAGATAGTCTCTTTGCAGTTCTTGTGCCTGTAAAATATGATAAAAATATTGTACAATTTTGTATTTATTGGTATAAGAACAGGTTTGTACAAACTTTTACAGAAATAAATATAAATAAAACCCTAGCTTTGCCTTATCATATGTATAGGATTGATTATTGTTTGTTTACTTTCTAGTCAACAGCTCATTATCAGGACTAATAAACCTTTTAAAACAAAAATGAATGTCTACATGCAGACCTTGTATTTTCTATGGGAAGGGGCCACCATGCAGCTTTGAGAGACTAGTTCCTTTTTATTATCCTCTAGGAACCTTGGGCGGAACTATTTTTGTTAGTTACCTAAGCATTCCTGTTCCTGAAGACCGCAGATATTATTTTCTTTATAAAGACTGTTACTTCTGGTTTTACCAGACATCGTAGACTTTCAATGATTTCTGCACACGGTACTGATTGATTGATTGTTTATTGTTTTACGCCACACTCAGCAATTTTTCAGTTATCTGGTGGCGTCCAGTTTTTATTGATGGAGGAGAGAACCCAGATACAATGTACCCGGGAAGAGACCACCGACCTTCCGAAAGTAAACTGAGAAACTTTCTCACATATATCGCCGTGAGCGAGAATCGAACCCGTGCCGACTAGAGGTGAGAGGCCTTGTGATTTTGAGCGCAGTGCTCTAACCACTCGGCAACGGAGGCCCCTTCACATGGTACTGAAAAGTGATTGATAAATTGACAAGACAGCCTACATCACACACTGTTATACAAGATGTATGCAAGATGTGTACTGAAAGTAACCATTGAAAGATGAATGAACATACATTTTTTAAGGCCCTAACACAAGATGTAAAATGTTGGCATATAATAAAATCTGTCCACTGGCCACCAAACTTAAATTTAATTTCAATGTCTAATACAAACGTTTAGTGGCCAGGTACATATTTAGGTAGCCAGACAGGCAAGATATAGTGTCATTTGTATGTTTATTCATGTGACTGTTGTTGTGTTTGTAGCCAATTGGGGACTCATTAATATTTAATAGCCAATAAGCAAATTAGGTTACGTAGGCATTTTATTTCATTTAAACCATGAAAATTTAATATTGTGGACCAATCCTTAACATTAATATTTGAAAAAATGGTCAAATTAGGTAGTGTCACTAACTTTACCTGGAATGTTAGACGGTACTGTTGCATTTACAGAGGTCTCATTCACTGAGGTGTATGTTGCTGTGGTTGAATTAATTTGTTCAGTTTCTTCCTTTTTCCTTGATGGACCTGGCAGCAGCTGCTCCAGCATACCCGATATTGCAACTTCCGCTACCAGGCTGCTGGCTTCCCCTTCTTTTGTTCTGATTTGTTCTCGGGCTTTAGTTTTCTTGTTGCAGTTTCACTTGATGACTCGGACCTTTTTAGCTTTGGACTATTAGTGCTGTCTTCAGTAGACACTGTTTCAGACTTTTTAGTTTTGTCATTTAGCTTCTCCTTTGGACTAAAAGTCTCTTGTTGTTCTAAACTTTCTTTTCTTTTTTCTTTTTTTGTTGGTTTTGGTTTTCTCTTAAAAGTTGACTCTTCAAACTGCGGGAGACTGAACAGATTCTCTGGTGTATTTTCAAGGTTTTCTACAGAACTTTTTATTTTTTATTATTTTTTTTTCTTTGATGATGTTGTTAGCTCTGTTAGCATATCTGGTAAAGACATCTTCACTTTCTAATTATAAAGAAAAAAAAATTAAGATATGAAGTTTTAGGAATCTTTGAAAAAAAAAGAACAGAAAACAAAAAATTATACATTGGCAATGTGGAAAATAAGTTTTTCATTTTGTTTTTTGTATGTTCTTTCTTTTCTTTCTTTTTTTTTTCTATTTTTTTTTTTTTTGACTTTCACATTAATATACATAATTCAGTCACATAACAGTATCCATATAATCATAAATGTGAAAGACAAGAAGAAATTTATCCATATAGAAGAGAGAGAGAGAGAGAGAGAAGGGGATAGGTGCATGTATGTAAAAAGAGTGTAGGGCATTTGCACTCCTGGTTAGATCTAACTGATAAAAACAATTATAAAAAATATTTAATCCAGACATATTTTCTCATAAATATTTTGTCAGTGTCTTTCAAATTCCTTATGCCTGCAATGTTTGAGCAGCAACAATTTTTCGACTGTAAAAATAACTTGAAAAATAAGTTATTGTAGAGATAGAATATGAATACAAGCAGAAATAAACCGTTTGCAAGGCATTATTAATATAGTGTCAACAGATAATTTGCGACAAACGCCAGTCTTTAAAATAGTTTTGCCATCACTGCTTCTTTAAAATACAAAGAAAATTCATTTGTCTTGGCTTAAATGTTACTATAAAAATATTATTTAAGTGAAGTTATTGAATATTTACATACAGTATTGTATTTGGATACTTCTCCCTTAACCAAGAAAATATTTAAATTTATAAAACTTTAAACTTTTTCAGTTTAAAATCCTGTTTTATCATTTTATTAAAACTTTAAGTCAATGTCTGTAACTGTGGTACAGTATCGGTACTGAATGGCAAACATTTTGACACACTTGAAATACATTAGAACTCTTTGAAAAAAAAATGCCATTTTTGCAACTGTAACCAGTGTACAGTCCTTGGTATGATTGCAAGTGCACCTTGGTCAGTTACAGATACGAAATAAATAGCATAAACGAGATTTACTTAGATTAACTGATTAAAGTGATTAATGATTTTATCGCGGTTCAAACAGTTGTGCCTGTAAAAGTGTTTCAGTCTTCTGAATAGCTTTCAGATTCACGTAAGAAATTTACCAGATGTTATCAAAACATTAAATATACGAAACCAATAATCCATTTTCGAGTTATCGTATTCCGGCATGATTCTAACATTTACTTTGTACTCGATGCGGGCACATCAACATCCGGTTTCAACACTAATTTCGAAACCTTTAAAGTACCAGAATTAAAGCGGATTTTACTGGATCGAGGAGTTACATGTCATTTTTATAGAAAAGATAACATGACGAGAGCGGTAGTCACGGCGCCTTAACACTTCAAGCCCTTTTCTGCAGAGTATGGGCTGTTTAGAAGTGGGCAATAGAAAGAATATCACATCAGCCATTTATTCATATATCCTTTCTCCTCGTATCTGGCATCCATCTTTCCACAACACAACACAATGGAACTAGGGCATTTCGCAGCAGATGAACTCGTTTCTAACGAAAAACAATTTTACCGGAAGTGATGCGCTCCTCAATTTTATAAAAATCACGTGAGTCAAGTACAAAGTAAATGTTAGAATACCGCCAAAATACGGTAACTCAAAGTTGGGTTATTCTGGTGAAGATAAAAAATAAAACCCGTATGGAAGATGTGTATTTAACGAACTAAACATTGATATGTATAATATATGTATTATTTCGATTTTTGTGTCAAGTCTGTGCACTAGATTATAGGTTTTACGTTGACAAGATCGCGTACGGATTGCACAATTTAAATCAGAACGTCCCTAAAAATGTTAATTTCATCTATTTTCAGTAAAATATCTAAATACGAAGCAGAAGTGGATGACTCTGTGGTGTCTTTTATTTCAAGCTCACTGGGATATATCGAATCGACATATGAATGAAGATGATCATTGTTAATAGACAAAACGTCGTCGATATATCTAAATGTCAAATTGAAGGCACCGGTCGCGGTAGCTCAGAGGTTAGAGCGTTCGCTTCGTAACCGGGAGGTCGTGAGTTCGAGCCCCGCTCGTGCCATGGCCGCGTCAAACCTAAGACGAAAAATAGGTAGTGATTGTTCCTTCGCCAAACGCTCGGCATATAGAAGTGAGAATCACGGGTCTTTCGGATATGACCTTAAAAACGGAGGTCCCATGTCACGGTAGGGGTTGGCACGTTAAAGAACCCTCACTGTACTACAGCCCTGAGCGCTAAGTATAGGTCTAAATAACAACTTTAGAGTACTTGTGCGTGGAGTCAGAGTGGTGTTTAACAAAATAATTTTTGGGACGACCAATCACTAAATATGAATATTTCCTTTTACCATGTTTGTTCACGAAACAACTGTCTATGATGTCAAAAAGTCTAGTCTTTAATTTATCGTGAGGTATGGTCGTGTAAAGAGTTGTAAAATCATGTTTTAATGTTGTGAATTCGAGAAAAGTTTTGCGATTTCAAATTCACTTAAAGTTCTTTGGAATTTTTAAGAATCCACATTTGATTAACACCACTTCTGGCATATATAGTGGCACAGTATGTTTGAAGTTTCTCCACAGCCGATAATATTTTCGTAAGGAGTAAAGATAGGGGCTTGGAGAACATTTACTGGATCCAGCAAATTTGACTTTGTGACTGTCACTCAACCCAATTTGATTGATTGATTATATATTGTTTAACGTCCGCTCGAGAATTTTTCACTCATATGGAGACGTCACCATTGCCGGTGAAGGGCTGCAAAATTTAGGCCTTAACCCAATTTCAATTGTATGCATTAATTTCATTAGAATTTACAAATGTACCTATCAATATACAAAATTGTTTGACTGAGAAGCTGTCACTATTTTATACAGGGAAAATGTACTATATTATAATAATACTTAAGATTTCATTTTTTAAAATTTTATTCAGCACAATTATGGAAATGTAGATAAACAAACAGTGGAAAATGAGGGGAAAGAAGTTGAAGAACCTATATTTCACAGAACAAATGCTGGTAATTTAAATTTATCTTTCAAAGTAGTTTTATTATAATAACAATTATTGATCACGATAACATGAATTGTTGAGTTTATATGACACAAAAACAAATTGTTTGCATTAGTATTGTGTTGATTGTTAGTTGATAATCATATAAATCTAATGAACAGGG
Source organism: Ostrea denselamellosa (assembly GCA_024699665.1). NCBI lineage: Eukaryota > Metazoa > Mollusca > Bivalvia > Ostreida > Ostreidae > Ostrea > Ostrea denselamellosa. The sequence goes on from JAMZEH010000050.1 coordinate 7,813,227, forward strand.
GCCTCCGTGGCCGAGTGGTTAAAACATTGCGCTCAAAATCACAAGGCCTCGCACCTCTAGTCGGCGCGGGTTCGAATCCCGTTCGCGCCGATATATGCGAGAGAGTTCCCAGTTTACTTTCGGAAGGTCGGTGGTCTCTTCCCGGGTACATTGTATCTGGGTTCTCTCCTCCACCAACAAAAACTGGACGCCACCAGACAACTGAAAAATTGTTGAGTGTGGCGGAAAGCAATAAATAATCAATCAATCAATAATCAATGGGGACTTTTCTCAAGCCTTTTATCATCTTTGTCAGAAGTCTTGGAATTAACTGTTTTGCACCTGAAAGATGCACATTTTGTTCTAAGGGATATCTTTTATGTGGCACATCAGATCTTCCTACGTGACAATGTGCAATTCAATGTCATATACAGATGTTGGACATGTAAAATAAAAAAAGGGGGGGGTGCAAAAATTGGGAAAGGAAAATTGTTTTTCCCTACAACCAAGAGTCTTCTAAAGGACCAGAACGAACTGTATTATCTGCACTTGAGGATGCAAAATTATGTGTGCAAAAGAAACTTGCTGGAGACAATGTTCCATGTTCGGAACATGGTGAATATTTGGGTCGCGAAATAGTTGTTTGTGGACGCGCACACGTGCGTTCAGTTTGCCGGTTTGTCAGATGTAGTTTTCTTTACAGGTAGGGCAGGTCATGCAGTATATTACATTTTCTGATTTGAATGTCATATTGGAATTTGGCGTCAAATTTTTTGCCCCATTTAAGAATTTGTTCTCTGCCTTCTTCCAGATGACTACATGTACTGCAGCGTGAATCCCCACATTTTTTTTAGGGATTTGGAATGCTCTGTTGTAAATCGCACAAACAACAAATTCGCGACCCAAGTACCAGAAATCCACCATGTTCCGAGAATTTGACAACTGTGGTCATGGAAATTTCAATATATTTCCATTTTATAAAATGATTGAATGTTTGTTGTTTTCCGCCACACTCTTTTTTCAATAGCGACTGTGAAATTTCTAGAGTCACAAAAGAGGATTACTTTATAAAATAGGTGGTCGTCTCCCCAACAGTTCGTACACAGCATAGAACGCTTGGAGATAGGCTGCCCTCGATGTAGTATCGCACATTTTAGCCCTGCACAGAAAGTAATTGTTGATTTGTAACTAGATTGTACTTAAATGTATTAATTAATTTTTGAGTGTTCATTTTCCAGCGTTGTCAAATTATGTGTATTATAATGTGTGTTATGCATAGTCTCATTAACTGACTAAGGTGATATGATTTCAGGTGACTTTAGTCTACAAACACTTCCACGACCCCCACGTGGTAACCCCTTGATGCTTGGCACGTTTGACAAAAATGTTCAACATTGGGTTAAAAAAGATAGACTAAATGGTGGAGTTATTAATCTAAGAATAGTGATGGCAGCAGCAGAAGCAATTGTAACGAAATTTGATAGAAAAAAATTAGCTAGATACAGAGGACATATTGAAATTACCAAACATTATGCTAGATCATTATTACACAGAATGGGGTTTGTGAAACGAAAGGGGACAAAGGCTGTAAAAAATCTGCCGAGTGATTTTGGTGAAATAAAAAAATCCATCAATAGAATTGAAAAAATTAAAAGTGAGCATTCAGTCCCTTATTTATTGATCTTCAACTGGGATCAAACAGGGCATCAGCTCTTCCCAGGTGGGGATTAGACTATAGAAACTAAAGATTCCAATCAGGTCACTGTAGCTGGCATTGATGACAAGCGGCAACTAACTGTCCTGCTTTGTGTTACAAAATACGACACCCTTTTACCACGCCAGGTAAATCTGAGAGATGTTTACTTAAAAGTCTCAAATTCCCAGACGACTGGGAAATCCACCGACTTGCACTGGAGTACGGACGAATCAATGACCCGCTACGATGACACAGTCATTGTTCCGTACGTTAAGAGATTCTACCTTGGGGTCGCATTAGTCAGAAAGTGATTGCTATTACCGACGTCTTCGCAGCACAGAGGACTGACTCTTTATTAGACAAGCTAAAGTGAAACAACATTCAACCAGTATATGTACCAGCTGTCTGCACCGACAAGTTACAGCTACTGGACGTTGTCATTAACTATGATGACAAAGAACACTTGAAATCATGATTTCACGAGTGATATGATGCGCAAGTTGTCAAGTCTCTAGATGGAAATGACGACCACGAGGTACAAATTGATCTTAAAACGTCAACATTAAAACCAATCCTTGCTAACTGGTTGATCGATACACAGTTTCAAATCGCACAGGAAAATGACCTAAATAACGGCGCTTTCCACCGTGTTGGACATCAACTGGACTCATATGATTATATGTTGTGATAATTAAAGTACAGTCAAACTTGTATTAAGAGACCTTTCAAGGGACATAAGAAAAAAGGTCACATATGACAGGTGGTCACTTAATTCAAGTGCCCATTTTTCAGAGGATAAACAAAACTGATATGTTTTAAATATGTAGTACATTTATTTTGACATCATCAGTTAATGACATTTATTACAGATTGATATGAAAACTACATGTATTTTCTATTGAAAACAAATAATTACATGTACTTTGCTTTTATGCATAATGTTTCTTGTTTATATGTAAGTGTAAAAGGAATGTTAATTTCACAAAAAGTCTACTCTACTGTTCTTGGAGAGAAGAAGTCGGTGATTGTTGATTGTCTACCCTTTTAAATAAAAGAACATTGAGAACATAATATTGAGATGTTTAGAACATAATGATCATCGAAAGCCTGATTTGATTTAATTGAAACAACACCTTTTCTGGCCTGTCATTTAATTACCGACAATGTTCAAAGAGCGGCGCCTTTTGTTATCTGCCCTTTTCGTACCGAGAAACAAAAACGAAAGTACATAACGATGAATGAGTACATAATTTGATTTAATAGAAGCAGCTCCTTTTGTTGTTGTCGGTCCTTTACTTAGTGAGAATGGAACAGGAAAGTACATAACGATGAGCACATAATTTGATTTAATTGAAGCAACACCTTTTGTTGTCTGCCCTTTACCTACTAAGAAACGATAACGAAAGTTCAACTTCACATTTCTGCTCAGGAAAACGCCGTTTTTAATATTTCTCGGGGAAATACAAGGTCGCTAAATGGAGGTAAAATAACATGAAAACATGCATTTTGGGACCAAAAATTACGGTCGTTAGTCGCGTTAGACAGGAGGTCGTTTAATTCAGTTGTAGATGATAGAAAATTGTCTTGGGGGGGGGGGGAATTTGACGGTCACATATGACGGGAAGTCGCTTAATACGGTGGGTCGCTAAGACAAGTTTGACTGTAATTATCTTTTTTTTCCCAAATAAACTACTCAATTAGCGTACTTTACATGTGTGATCCAGAAATAGTGTGAATCATTTTGCAACACCAATAAATAATGCAATCGCAATAATTATAAAGATTAAAAAAGGAAATACAAGTACGCGGGGGTGTAAACTCGTGGGTAAGGGTGACCCACGAAATCTAGGACCATTGGTCCCCCATGAACAATGATGATTCCACAATACACGTTGTTGACGACACACATGTCGGAATTCATTGTGATATATACATGAAAGTTTGGACAAAAATAATTCATTTTTTTCGGTTGTAAACAGTGGATCCAAAACGCTTTGAGTGTGTCGGATTACAACATTGTTCAGTAGTATACGTTTGAATGGCAGACATTTAAATTTGAAATTCACCGTCCATATTGATACACAGAATACAGGTAGGACGGACTTCTATCATTTAAAAAAAAACGAACATTTTATAAAGAAACTCCATTTCGCAACTAATTTTTTCTCCCTTTCGCCTGCTCTCTCTACCTTTGTTAAAATATTGTATTGACATTGTAGCCCATTGTAAACATTGTCCGTGGTTGATGTGGACACTCTAAGAGACATGAATGATCCCAGAGACTTAGCACAGGTATAAATAATAACTGTCAATATTTTGTCATGATAGTTAACTCATCATAATTCTTTCTATGCTTTTTGTTTCATTTTAATTTTGTATATTGTCTTATCATCAGATACATGATTAATGAATACTGAAATTCCCAACCTGCGATCCTCTATTATGGTTTTATTTACCCAAGAGGGGAATTCCCATCGTTTTTAACAATTTAATGCTGTATACCCCAGAGTAAATATACATGCATATTTTCATCATAATTCATGGCTTTTACAAATTACTTTTGAGAAATATATTCTTGACATAATAAAACACCAACTTGTACGTGTTTTAAAGAATGAGATGTACATAATATTTTGCTTTTACAGATATTTCCTGAAATCTGCTGTTTGTTTGAACCGTTTCCTAAATAATGTTCAGCTGAAATAAATTCACACTAAATCACTGTGCAGAATAAGTGTCCGTTTAGTAGGACTTTGACATTGTTGATACGAACATGTGCAGAGACCACCCGGATCCCCAATGGGCTCCATATGGGTGAAAAAATCTCAATAGAAGAGTTCCCCGCGGTGATCCAGGTTGTTAGGATAGATCCTCAGCCTGCCTTGTCGTAAGAGGCGACTAAATGGGGCGGTCCTTCGGATGAGGCCGCAAAAACCGAGGACCCGTGTCACAGCAGGTGTGGCACGTAAAAGATCCCTCCCTGCTCAAAGGCCATAAGCGCCGAGCATAGGCCGAAATTTGCAGCCCTTCACCGGCAATGGTGACGTCTCCATATGAGTGAAAAATTATCGAGCGTGACGTTAAACAGTATTTAATCAATCAAAGGTATTTTTAGGACCTATTCTACCCCGGATCTCCACGGGATCATATTTAAAGGGATGAATTCCTAATGATGAAAAGATGACATAAGAGCATTGATCAATCTTATAACTCGTATAAAGAATACAGAATTAGGAGTTGGGCAAACACGGACAGCTGGATATATCAGAGGTGGGATCAAGTGCTAAGGAGTAAGCATCCCCTGTCGACCGGCCACACCCGCCTTGAGCTTTACTAGTATATCGTGATAAGGTTGATATCTCAATACTATTTCAGCTGTAGCTACGAAACTTCCCAAAAAGATAAAGCATGAGTTAAGTATGATCTGTATACTCCTAACGTCACGGGTTACATTTTGTAAGCTATTATTTGCGGATGACACTAAAAAGTACAATTTGAGGTTTAGGAATGGAACTTGATATGAAGGGTCTGTAACACAAATGGCTAACCCTATACCGATTCAGAAGTGTGACGAAACTACAAGAAGAGGTTTCGTTGAGCATTTTGTTTTAAAAGTTCAAATAAAATAAATGTGGCTCAAATTAAATAGGGTTATATATTCAGTTAGTGTGCTTATTGTCTCTAGGTTTTGTCCGTCATCTGCTCAAGTTGTTTCTTTTTATTTAAGGATTTGTCGGACTCGGGTTATGCCAAGTTTGGAGCTGCCAAGCCGATTAAAAATGCTGAGGTAATGCAAACTGCATATTTGAATATCATTGAATTCATTCTTTTTAAAAATGTTTCACCAAGTCATGTTTCTGATTGTATTCAAGATCGAGAATGATAATCAACAGCCTTCCGAAGACTATATGGAAATTTGTCAATCAGACTATGACACGATACCAGAGGTAAGTCAAGAAATAGTAACATGTGATAAACCTTAACAAATTCAACATTCATCGACTGGACAAAGTGACATTTCGCCTTATGAAACATGAAGCATATTAATAGGTATATTTATCACACAACAGTACCGTTTCTGGGTTCTTAACGCAGGTTCGGAAAAACGATATTGTTAATAACAATGCAAATTATGTAGGGCCCTGTGAGGTCAACACGCGTGCTGAGATAGATACAAAAGTTTCGTTTCAAACGTTCTTCAAGCTTATCATATTTATTCCCGTTTCATTTGCTGTTACTGTATAATGACATAGCTAAATATTATCCTAACATTGAAGTTTTAATTCAGCTATCATGTTGATGTGTTTATCTTTGGATCTTATTTTTTCCGCTCAAGGACATTTTCAGACGACGCAAAGAGGCCGAAAATCACTTCCTTATACAGAAACGTGAAATGGAAAGTAACTAAAATATGCGTTTATTGGTAGTTGTTTGATAAATAGAATCTGAACACTCATGCTTATGGCGTAGGAAATTTATGAAATTCGTTACCAGATTTAAATATTTCTCTCGCCAAGGCTCGGGAAATATTAAATCTGGCAACTCATTTCATAAATTTCATATGCCATAAGCACTCGTTCAAGATCCTCTATACAATGTATATATATGTAGTTCAAATACATAGTGATAAAAAATATATGGGGTGTAAAGCACACTTAACTTGTCATCTAATGTAATTTCATTTACGGTCAACTCTAAAATTTACAGCTTTCGTAAATAACCTTTTACCTTTGTGACCTGTCGCCTTAGTGGTACGTGACAATGACGAAATGCAAGAACGACAACACATGCTTAAGATACGGTAGTTAAAAAAATTTTTTTTTGTTTTTTTGTTTTTTATATTTTTTATTCACAATCTATGCATAGGCAAGGCACACACATATACATATATACAAATATATAATTTTGATAATATTTATAAGATTTTTGCAATGATCTGCCAGCTCTCTTTTATCTCGTTTTCTTTTCGTAACCCTAAAGAGTGGGAGGAGTAGATGTCAACATACATAAAACATTTTATATATTCAAACAGGGATTTCATATTTGGTAAAGAATATTGACATCTGCAGATATATATAAACCTCTTAGCTAAGAGTATCATTATATTAATTGCTCTATAGTCCACAGATCTATTGTTATTATATCCAAAGATTACAGTTTGTTCATTAAAATATATATCAACATCACAAAATTCTTTCAGCTTTTGCTGAAGTATAATCCAGACATTTCGTACATGCTGACATTCACAAAATAAATGAACTATTGTTTTCTTAGTTTCATGACAAAATGAACACAATTCGGTATCGAGTAATTTAGAAACAAAAAGCTTGGCGTTTGTAGACAGTGTTCTATGTAAAATTTGAAATTGGAAAGTTATAAGTTTTGTGTTCATTGTGACATGATGTGGAATCATAACGCAATGCTCCAATTCATTGTCATCAAATTTTATCGACAATTTCTCCTCCCACTTCTGTTTTGCCTTCCACGGCGTCTCGACGACGGATGACAAAAATAAAGGGTAAAAAGTTTTCGATACCTTTGTCGCATTTTGTAATTTTGTAGTATTAATATCATACATTTCATTTTTAGGGAAATTCTTTATAAGTTCCCTCCAACGTTTTGGGATTGCCGATATAATTCCGTTATAGGTTTTTTTTTTTTTTTTTTTGTTTGTTTGTTTTATTTATAGTCGCCTGAGCAATTTTTCAGCTATCCGGCGACTGTCGTTATAGGTTAAGAAATTTGTTTGAATTTCAAATTTTTCTTGAAAATTTGAAAATGAGAGAAAATTTCCTTGTGCGTTGGTAAGATCGTTAATAAAGAAAATCCCTTTTATAATCCAAGACGTTTTGCATATATTTTTTTGTCTATCAATATATCATTATTGAGCCAAAGAGGCTGTCTAAAAATTTCAGAGGGGGCTGTGGTAGGATGTTGTGCAATTTCACCCCATGCATTCATTGTATCATACCAAAATCTATTGAATTCTTTGGATGCAACCAAAAGACCTTCTTTTCGAAGTTGCCAAATATTTGAAAATCCCCATTTCTCAAGTTTATCTGATAATAAAATTTTCCATAAAGCCCTACAATTTGGGTTCAGACATTTTTTAATCCACGTGAGTTTTAAGCTTTTCGCAAACTTTCAGTCCACCTTTATCTTTATCATTCATCATGATATTTCGCTTAATTTTGTCGTTTTTATTATTCCAGATAAATTTGAAAATACTTTTCTGAATCTCATCAAATAGTCTAATCTTGGGGTCTGGAAGGACAGATAAGCAGTGAATAAGAATTGGTAACACTAGTGTTTTAATGACCGTCACTTTGCCCATTATTGTAAGATTTCTAAAAGCCCAATCATGCATTAGATTTTTCATTGATTGCAGTTTCTCTTTAAAATTATCTTCAGTGAAGTCATCTTTTTTTAAATCATATATGATACCAAGAAGTTTGAATTTTCCTTCGTGATTCCAAACTAGATTTTGATTTGTTTTGTACTCCTCGCCACAGCTCCTTTTTACCCCAATCCAGACAGCTTGTGTTTTATGAAAATTTGTTTTCAAACCAGAACATTGCGCAAAGGATTGTAAACAATCAAGCGATGTATTTAAACTATCAAGATCATCTGCTAGAGTTAACGCTGAAATCATCCGCATATTGGCTGATTAGATATTCTGTGTCATTTATATTAATCCCCGTAATATTAGGGTTATATTTCATAGATGCACTGAGGAGTTCAACCGCTAAAATGAAAATATAGGGTGAAAGAGGGTCCCCTTGACAAACTCCTCTACTAATTCTGAAGAAATCTGTGAAGTATCCATTATTCAGGACTGAAGATGAAATACTTGAGTATAGTGTTTTGAACCATTTCACAAAAGATGGACCAAAACGAAAAAAGTCTAATGTTTTTGTAATGAAATTCCATTCCAAGGAGTCGAAAGCCTTTTCGAAATCCACTAAAACCAGAATCCCGGGAATTTTTTCCATATTTAATCTCTCTATTAAATCGTATAAGAACCTTGTATTTTCCCCAATATAACGACCCTTCAAAAATCCAGTTTGTGTTTCACTAATAAGTTTATCTAAAACTTTCTTCATTCGGTTTGCCAAATAAGATGACGCAATCTTATAATCTACATTTAAAAGTGAAATTGGACGCCAATTTTTTATATATTCCTTTGGTTTCCCTTCCTTGGGTAAACATGTAATTACTCCCTGTCGTTGTGTTATAGAGAAAGAACCCGAGTGATAAGCATAATTTAGGGAGTTAAGTATAAACGGATGCAGATCTGACCAAAAGAATTTATAAAATTCTGTGGTGTATCCATCAAGTCCTGGTGACTTTCCATTTTTCATGTTTCTAATTGCGGCCAGACATTCGTCCTTTGAGATAAGTCCTTCAAGAGTTTCAGACTCGTCTGGGTCTAAAATGTTTAAATAAGGATTATTTACATTAAAAAAGTCATGTAAATGATGATCCTGTATTTCACATCCATGGGATGAGTAGAGGGCCTCATAGAATTTTTTTTGAATATTCATTATTTCTCCAATATTTGTAAATTCCTGATCTTTATCAATTAATTTAGTTATCATCTTTTCTATGTAATTTCGCTTTTCCAAATTACAGAAAAAGTTTGTTGACCGCTCTCCCTCCACGTTCCACCTAGCCGTAGCTCTTAGTATTATTCCCTGTATCTTTTTGTTACGTATATTCTTAAGTTCGTTTTCGGTCTTTTCTATATCTTCTCTCCTATCAATGTCACAGTTATTTTCATTATGCAACGTAATTAGCCGATTTTCTAAAAGTTTTTCCTGTTTTTCATTTTCGTGTTTCTTATAAGATGCGTATGATATAGTTTTACCTCTACTAGCAATTTTCAATGTCTCCCAGAGTAGTTGGTCGTTAATAGAGTATTGATTAACTTCGTTATCGGTGCCCACTTCGTAATGAGATAATGTTTCGTTAATGCATTGTTTTATTAATTGTACATATTTTTTGTCATATAGTAAACTATTGTTAAACTTCCAACTTCCTCTTCCACGCGGTTGTTCAACATATTTAAAAGATAATTCAACTGGAGAGTGATCAGACCTATAGGCATAACCAATATCTGCTTTTACTGTGAAGACCTGAAGTGAAGAAGATATAAGGAAGTAATCCAGGCGAGCTTGTTTGCCATGAGGTCCATGTCAGGTGAACCTTGAAAGGGACGGGTTATTTTCTCTCCACACGTCAACAAGGTCATGCTCAGAAATCATCTCCAAAACCCGTTCTCTTGCTTTTTTGTTGTTATTATTCCTGTATAATTTAGTATCACTAGAGTAGTCAAGCGGAACATTAAAGTCACCCCCAATAATCACGGAATCGTTACCAAGTGTTTCAAGCTGTTTAGAAATATTCTCAAAGAATTCGGGACTGTCTTCATTTGGACCATATAACACTGTTAATGAGTGTTTTACATTTAAGTATTTTATATCAAGAATTAAAACGTTACCCGAGTTATCCTTAAGAACATTAAGTACTTCAAACTGAAACGAGTTTTTAAGAAGAATAGCAACTCCTCTACTATTGCTAGTATATGAATTAAAATAAGCCTTGTAACCCCATTCATTAGCCCAGCATTGTTCAACTTCTGTTGAACTGTGAGTATCGACAAGTAAGGTTATATCATATTTTTTACGACATCGTTCAAAAATATCTCGTCTTTTTATGTGATCCGACGCCAAGCCCCGACAATTAAGGCAACCAGTTTTTATATTAGCCATTTTCGTACTGCACTACTCTGAACGCGAAAGTGTTAATTTTGTAAATAGCGAAACTGACAGACCAATGCTTAGATCTCTGAAATAAAAACAAAAGTTGCAAAAGTTGCACTTGCAGTGATGCATAGATTGAATATTTATATAGTGTAACTGACATTCCTTCCCGTGCTTTTCGATTCGTTTTGATAAGAAAAAAAAATAAATTATCCAGACCGCCGATCTCCGGTGGTATTTAATTAATTCTTTTAACACTCACCGGAGACCAGCTGAAACACGTCCTACTCTCTCATCGGTAGTTAAAAAATTATTTATTTCACCAAACTATTGTTTGCATAACATCAACATATTTATTGAAATCTGTACTTACTCTACAGTTCACATTACTATGGGGCAAACTGAATGTCACAGAATTGCTTTATTGCAGCCAGTTTCTATTAGTATGAATGAATGATTTTATGATGTCATGTGATGTTATCACGTGCAAGGTGAAACGTTTTATGCCCGGTTTAAATATGTGACAAAACGTTACCCATGCATGACCTTTTGTTTCGGTACGCTTATTTGACACGGGTGTTTGATCTATCATTTTGTTTGACTAATCGGAAGAGTCTCGTATACCTCATAACGGTATGACTAAGCGTACTATGTTTGATGATCAGAGACAAACATGTATAGGTATGAAAGTTTTAATTTGCGCGTATTTTGATACACTTTTCTATCTAATAGGGGGCTTCCGTGGTCTAGTGGTTAGAGCATCGCGCTCAAAATCATAATACCGTTCATCTCTAGTTGGCGCGGGTTTGATTCTCGCTCGTGCCGAAAAATGTGAGACGGTTTGCCAGTCAAAATGACAAGTAAACGATACAACTTACAAAGGACTACGTGAATTTGACAATCACGATGCTGAGATCAGAAAAATACACCTTCTCTCCCTATTAAACAAAAGCTGAAGCTCCGTGATAAGCATATTGGTAAAACGACGTGCACTGTACGATATATTGACAAAGGGAGAATATATATATATATATATATATATATATATATGTGTGTGTGTGTGTGTGTGTGTGTTTAGCCGTGAATTAAAATAATGTTCTGTCATTGGATAAAACGAGTCACGTGTCAAATTGTCTTTAGACGGCAACATGATGTTCAAAACGTTTGCTAATACAGGAATTGATTGAATGTCATTCTCGGTTTCATCTTGCCTTCTATAGATTTTTAAAACTGATTATTTCCAAAGGACAGTTGGTAACAAACCTAGAGCTAACAAGTAGTGATATATTACGTTCGACTGAGTAGAAGTGGTGACCCTGGACTAATACTGTAATGAAACACAAGTAAAAAGCATATACTATCGTAAGTTTGTAATTCTAAATCATGATTTTGAAGGGTATTGCAGAATCTAGAAAATCCGATCACACATACATAATGCCAACTGAAATTCAGGAACCAGCAATGCCCCCAGCCGTGAGTATCATCCCGCTTTATCAGCATTAACATGTATGATCAGCTACCTTATCAGTGATATTTACATGTATCATCAGCTACCATATCAGTGATATTTACATGTATGATCAGCTACCATATCAGTGATATTTACATGTATCATCAGCTACCTTATCAGTAATATTTACATGTATCATCAGCTACCTTATCAGTAATATTTACATGTATCATCAGCTACCTTATCAGTAATATTTACATGTATCATCAGCTACCATATCAGTGATATTTACATGTATCATCAGCTACCTTATCAGTAATATTTACATGTATCATCAGCTACCATATCAGTGATATTTACATGTATCATCAGCTACCTTATCAGTAATGATTACATGTATCATCAGGCCATCTTATCAGTAATATTGACATGTATCATCAGCCTACCTTATCAGTAATATTTACAGGTATCATCAGCTACCATATCAGTAATATTTACATGTATCATCAGCTACCTTATCAGTAATATTTACATGTACCATCAGCTCACCTTATTAGTAATATTTGCAAGTATCGTATGCCCACCTTATCAGTAATGTTTTCATGTACCATCGGCTCACCTTATCAGTAATATTTACATATATCATCAGTTCACCTTATCAGTAATATTTATATGTATCATCATTTAGCCTTATCAGATATTTACAAGTATCAACAGATCACCTTATCAGTAAACTTTATATATATATCATCAGCCCACCTTTTCAGTAATATTTACAAATACCCCGTGGGGATCCGGGTTAGAATAGATGCTCAGTACCCCTTACTTGTCGTAAGAGGCGACTAAATGGGACGGTCCTTCGGATGAGACCGCAAAAACCGAGGTCCCATGTCACAGCAGGTGTGGCACAAAAAAGATCCCTCCCTGCTCAAAGGCCATAAGCGCCAAGCATAGGCCTAAATTTTATAGCCCTTCACCGCCAAAGGTGACGTCTCCAAATGAGTGAAAGATTCTCGAGCGGGACGTAAAACAATATATAATCAATCAATATATATATTTACAAGTATTACGGACGTAGTCATTTTATAAAATGTATGTGCTTTGTTCCATATATGTATAATTTACAATGACTTGTATAAGCTTATGAAAAATGTGCAATATGGAATCGAAACTTGGTTGTCCAGAAAGACTCCAGAATTCTTCGCTTTGAAAACGTCCGTTTACCATCACCAAGTTATGTAGTACTCCGTGATAACATTTCTACAGGGTCCATTGTTCATGATTTAATATGTAAATTCATTTATTATCATATAAAATCAGCTGATCAAAAAGTTCCTTTATCGAAATGTTCAAAAAAGGCCATACTTCGTGGTCATACAATAGTGCCCGAAAACGATTTTTGATTGATTGAAATTGAAAGTGCTTTTTTTTTTTTTATAGAGTTTTGTTATAGAGATAAGTATTTTTTTCAGCATTTTTTTCAACATTTCAACATACTTTGATGACAAATCAATTTAGGGAGTAAGCATAAATACTAAATGTTCATTATAGAAGCTTTTTTTTCTTCATTTTTTGTTTCATTGAGGCCGTACCGGTCGCGGTAGCTCAGTGGTTAGAGCGTTCGCTTCGTAACCGGGAGGTCTTGAGTTCGAGCCTCGCTCGTGCCATGGCCGCGTCAAATCTAAGACGAAAAATAGGTAGTGATTGCTCCTTCGCCATACGCTCGGCATGTAGAAGTGAGAATCACGGGTCTTTCGGATATGACCTTAAAAATGGAGGTCCCGTGTCACGGTAGGCGTTGGCATGTTAAAGAACCCTCACTGCTACGGCCCTGAGCGCTAAGCATAGGTCTAAATTTGTGGTACTTCACCTACAGCTGGTGATGTCTCAATATGAGTGAAAACGTCTCGACGGGACGTAAAACAAACAAACAAAGAAAACATGGAATAAAAAAAACCCAAAAAAGCCAAGAAGCAATAGTACGAGTATCATGAAATGTTTGTAGAAATTACCTCTTTCGATGAATTTTCAATGTACCTGTAAAACATTTCTGTAAAATACATATATACTCTCTCAAAAAAGAAACGCAACATAGAAAATAATAGCATTTACTTCACATATTTCAATAATCATTTACCAAATAAATAAGATAGATAGAAACATGAAACTTGGCACAATTATTGTCCAACGTTCACTTATGTCAAAAATGGACCCCGTTATTACATAACGATCAGTTATCACAGTTCGAGAGTCAATATCTGTTGTGTCCCCCATTAGCCTGTAACACAGCTGTGATTCGTCTCGGCATGGACGCGATTAAAGTTCTCACACGGGCTTGTGGTATTGTCTGCCATTCCTGCTGGAGTGCCTGCTCAAGTTGACGAAGGTTTTACGGCGCTGGTTGACGTTGGCGCACACGACGGTCCAATTCATCCCACAGATGCTCTATCGGATTCAGATCCGGAGAACGGGCCGGCCAACGCATCACATTAACGTTCTGTTGGTCTAAAAAGTCAGTAGTGATGCGTGCCGTGTGCGGACGGGCATTATCGTGCTGAAACACCTCCCTTCTGACGTTCATAGCTGGCAATAAGTGCGGCCTCAGAATCTCGTCACGATACCGAACAGCGTTTAAGTTGCCTGGAATGTGCACGAGCTGTGTATTTCTGGCGTAGGAGATAGCTGCCCACATCATTACACTACCTCCACCGAAATTGTCCACTTCAACGACACAATTCTGCGCGAAACGTTCATTTCGGCGTCTATAGACCCTGATGCGACCATCTCTTTTCTCCAACTGAAACCGCGACTCATCGCTAAACCACACTCTTCTCCAGTTTTGTAAGTTCCAAATACGAACCGTATTACACCATCTGACCCTTGCCTGGCGGTGTCGATTCCTCAAAGTGGCTCCAACGTACGGTCGTCTGGCGCGCAATCCATGAGCACGGAGTCGATTTCGTACCGTCTGTACGGAAATTCTGCGTAAACCAGGGATGCGATTAGGTGTTAATGTAGCAGCAAACGTCCTGTTCCGTAGATGGAGCAACCGGATGTATCGATCCTGTGCGGCATTGGTGACCCGTGGTCGGCCAGAACGAGGGCGGTCATCAGTAGTACCCTGCTGCTGGTATCGTTGCCAGAGACGGGAAATCGTGCTGCGATGGACGTTGTAACCTCTAGCAACAACATTCTGGGATTCACCGGCCAGGATTCGTCCGTTAGCGATATTCCGGGTAGCAGCGTCTAACCTCGGCATAGTGTCACCTCGTCAGGATTTAATTTAACGACTGCGCTTATGAAAAGAAATACCGAGTTTTTATACCCAAAGTACCCGCTTTGGAATTACCCATGATTTACACGTGAAAGTCGTGCGGGTTTGCGTACACGATGTACCGATGGCATGTCACGCCAATTGTCCTAAGCCGCTCATGGTTGAATGGATTTAAATGAACTCAGTGTCAATTCTTCAATTGGGATTTAAATTTATTGAATCATATATTTTTTATATTCAAACACATTTGTTTTTATAAAAAAAACAACTTTTTAAAATATTTATCCCATGTTGCGTTTCTTTTTTGAGAGAGTATATATTTGAATGTGCTTTTTGTTGTAGTTTTTCTACTTTGTTAACTTTTTCAAAAAATCATTACCATTATCATGTGCAGGAAGCGGATTTAATTAATATACCCTGTCATAATCAGTGCAATTCTTGTTACCCCCTTTCTGGTATCATGTGGAAATTTTACCGACATCGGTGTCTTTCCACTTTCCCAAAAATAGCCAAGATAGCCAAGTGGGAAGGGGGTGCAGATGGAGAACCAAAATAAATAAATTAATTAAAATAATAATAATTAAAATAAATAATAACGTTCTTTAGTTAAATTTTCAACAGCATTACTCCTTGTTTTACCGTGTTAAGTTTTCAGAAGACTAATTATTTGAATCTTTCCTATAAGTATGCTCATTGTGGTGATCAATACACCTTTTAAAATACCTATTGCGTTTTACAACTTTTAAAACGCATACGAGTTGTGGTTTACAAACTTGCCAGAATTAGGGCGTTTCGCAAGGCTAGAGTTACAGGGTATGCCGTTGTCATGACTAAATGACCTGAACAGAGTGATAATTGTTTATTTTCTTATTCTACGCGACTGAAGGGCACATGACCCGCAACGAATTTCATATCCTCGTGCAGTGTCACTTGGTAAAGCAAAGAGATGAAATCGTATACATGCTAATTATGCATAATCACTAGTTAGACCTACGAAGCGAGAAATGTCTCACCTTAAGGAACATTACACTCTACACAATGCCACACTGCAGCTACGGTTACGTTAAAAAAAACCTCAAAAAGTATTTTGATGACATAGTCAATTATATCAAAACAATAACAGGTAGACCTTCATTTATGATAATTTTAATTAACAGCGATAGAAATGACTGACAGAAGTCTGTCATTCGTATACGTATTTGTATTGTAAGTGATCTTGGCCCATTCTCCGATTCATGAAGTACCTGTCAGCAACGGTTTTTATCCAATTACCGAATGAATGGTGTTCTTTTAATGCAATAAAACATTAGTAACGACAGGACTTCGTTAGTTATTATTAATATTTTGGTATGAAACATCACATAATTTTACGAGTTGGTAATAGTTTGTTTTTAATGAATTGGGAATAAGGAGGCCCGTACAATAGTACGGAAAACTTCTCCCCTGTGTAACTTTAAATAAAGGATGCTCAATTTGTTTTCTGATCATTGCATAAGGGGTCTTTTTTTAGTTTTGGTTACACTAGATGGAAATAATTTCTACAATAAGTATTTTCTTTCAAAACAGACCAACTCTCTGGCAGTGTAATATTTATTTCAGGATTATAATTTATCGGATTCGCAGTATGAGAAGCCATTGCAAGTAGTTCGTCCCTTAGGTTTTCAACAAGAGAGCACACGAGATACGAACAAACCAGGGCCCTACATAGTAAGTATACAAATGTTTGTTTAGAAATTAACACTACTTGAACACTTAAGGCCTAACATAGGAAGACTAAGTGAATGTTTAGAATGCAATTCGACACCACTTAGATATAAATCAAACCGAATTAGCCTATGCACCAACGCGGAATTTTGATTGGGGAGAGACACATGAAATCGGAACTTTTACATAACGATGTATCGGAATACTGGAAAGATTGAACTGCTTTCTTGAAACTGTTCGCGATGTCATCAGTTAGTAAAGTTCAAGTTAATAGTGGAAAGTTATTTACTTTGTTGATATTAGAATGTTGCCACTGTATCCACATGTCTTTGAAAACTAAACAAATTTCCCAAAATTCACGTGAAATTTATCCACGTGTCCATACTCACGTGTCCATACTCACTAATTCCGTGTATATCAACTATTCCAAGCATTGCCGTTGTCTGTAAGGATTGATTTTATTTTTATTTATTTATTTTTTTGACAAAATTACTCATAACGTGCATGGTATTTAAAATATAAAATTGACGTTTTGATACATATTTCAGTTCGAATTAAATCAAAGAAGTTTGAAAACGTTGATGAGAAGAAGTAGTAAAATTGCGGGTTCTTCAAATCAACGAATCCCCTATATATGATAATATTAATTCCCCTGAAAGTAATAACATAATGTAATTGTCAGCAAAACTGAATTGAGCGTGTATATGTTACCACTGGATTTGTAATGAAGTGCTACCGCACGTATGAAGTGGGGCCTTACAGTAATTTTGTTTGATAGCAAGGAACGACAACTCTGGGTTTCTCATTGATGACATATGCTAGACTTGTTGGACCTTTACATAATAAAACAGCACAATTTGCACAAAAAGGTTTCCCTGCAGACACAGGCGTTAGAGTGCAAACCCTAGCTGAAGTCGCGATAATGGTGATAACGGTAAAGTTATCAACCATCATCAATCATCATCCTCCCGTGGGGATCCGGGTTAGAGTAGATCCTCAGTACCCCTTGCTTGTCGTAAGACGCGACTAAATGGACCGGTCCTCCGGAGGAGACCATAAAATCCGAGGCCCCGTGTCACAGCAGGTGTGGCACGATAAAGATTCCTCCCTGCTCAATGGCCCTGAGCGTCGAGCATAGGCCTAAATTTTGCAGCCCTTCACCTGCAACGGTGACGTCTCCATATGAGGGAAAAATTCTCGAGCTGGACGTTAAACAATATATAATCAATCAATCAATACCATGTTACATAGAGAAAGTAAAAAAAAAAACCTACCGAATCTATTTCCATTCATAATGTCATTATTGCTTGCATAATCATTACATCATAGCTATTTTAGAACATCATAATGCATAGTGAGGTTTTTTCTATTTTTAGGAGAATTTAGAACATGATTGTGGAGATCCTAGCATTTCGACAACACCAGGAAATCAAATTAAAGTAAGTAAAATAGTAACGTATATTGATATTTCAATTATCTATATAACACAAAACAATATCATATCATATCACTACCCGAGACTGCCTTTCTGATGAGACCGCACAACCGAGGCCCTGAGTCACAGCAGGTTGGCACGATTAAGATCCCTCCCTGCTCAAAGGCCATAAGCGCCACTCAAGTTTGAAGCCCTTCATCGTTCATGGCAACGTCTTCATATGAGTGAAATAATCTCGAAAGAGACGTTAAATATACAACACACAGATATATATAGATAGATAGAGAGAGATATTGTTTCTCATAATGACAATAACAACAGCGCTGTGTACGATATATGAAATAAATCTTCTCTTTTTCCCAAAAGCATGTTATTTATGGACACATTGTAACTAGACATTAAATTTCCGAAGTGGAGCAATATCTAAAATTGGAGAATGTTCGATGACTTGGTTCTGGTAAGGATAATTTATAACTTACAGCGTGGTATATCTGTGTGTCATGGAGTTAGGGATTCTTCTGTTACAGAAATCTACAGAATATGAGTAATGGGCTGTGCACATTATCACTAATTAAATTCACCCACAGGAAATACTTCAACTTCCCACAACGAAGACACCACGGTCTAAACGAAGCAAGCGACCTCTAGTGATTTCCTGTGTTATTCTAACTGTTGTTGTCATTTCGTCCGCCATTGTGACTCTGTTAGTGCTTTATATGAACGAGAAAGGTTGGTCACAACTTTTAAAATCAATAACAAATCTAGACACGCTTAGTGTTCATTTTGGATTGTGTAATCTGTCCATACATTTCCATTTCAAAAACGAATAATTTTAAATTAATATGTATCTGTATAGATGAAATGAACATCATATCTGGTACCAAGTATGTCTTGTTTAGTCACTTGTCAATATCCATATCTAAAAATATGGTGCAAAGGAAGGGTTTTTGTTTTTTTTTACTCCTTTACGTTTCTATTACTACACATGTGTAAATTATTTATTTGTTGAACCTCCTTTAGATAAGTCAGATGCCAATGCAAAAGAACGTTATTTATCAGGTAGGCTAAAAATTTTAATATAACACTCTACGCAATTCAAATTCCTGCAAAACTGATTAAGCTACATGGAACTGGCAATACAAGAAACTGAACAGAAAACGAAATTAATTATTATTATGATCAGGTACAAATTCAACAACGTCAACAACAAAAAGAGGGGGGACAACTCAAACGTCAACAGGGACACTAAGTACAACACTGGAAAGTTCAACAGGAACAAAAACAACTAGTACAACAACACCTTCTACAACACCACCAACAACAACAACAACAGTGCAGACGCCAAACGTCTCTACGCTAGGTGAAGATTATATTCAGCAAATGTTGTTAGGCCAACGATTTTATACCCGTATCAAAGATCGAGGGGGAATATTATTTTTGTCCGGTATCTTTGATTAAGTTATATGGGTCTCATATTTCATTTGTGCATTCCTTATGACAAAACCTCAATTTTCGTACCAAAGTTTTTGCGAGCTTGACTGTGGGACTTTGATCTTCGTTTAAGAAAAAAAAATATCGACTAAATTATGGAAGGTAGGGTTTTCATATTTTATATATACATTATATGTAACTCATGTCAAGACACCCCGTGGAGATTCGGGTTAGAATAGGTCCCTAGAATCCCTTGCTTGTCGTAAGAGGCAACTGAATAGGACGGTCCGTCGGATGAGACCACAAAAACCGAGGTCTCGTGTCATAACAGTTATGGCACAATAAAGATCCTTCCCTGCTAAATGGCCGTAAGCGCCGAGGATAGGCCTAAATTGTGCAGCCTTTCACCGGCAAGGAGGACGTCTACATACGAATGAAAGATTCTTGAGAGGGACGTTAAACAATATACAATCAATGAACCAATCATATCAAGACCTTTCGTTTGAAGAAATGATCTTTGATCTTTTTTTTCACATTAGATTTCGACTTACTTTAAGCTTCCACATTATCACTTGATGGTGCATGATATGATTCGTATATTACATATATGTACTCCTTGTGACAATATATATTTTGGTTTCAAACTTTTTGACCTTGCATTTTGGAATTTGACCTAATTTTAAGAAAAGTTAACTTACAGTACTCGGTATCTTCTCAACCACTTAACCTAGGGCTTCCGTATATTGTATATAAATTCGTATCAGGGGCCACCTTGGCCGAGTGGTTAGAGCATCACGATTAAAATCACAAGGCCTGTCACCTCTAGTCGGCACGGGTTCGATTCTCGCTCGCGCCGATATATGTGAGAAAGTTTGCCAGTTTACTTTCGGAAGGTCGGTGGTCTCTTCCCGGGTACATTGTATCTGGGTTCTCTCTTCAACCAATAAAAACTGGACGCCACCAGATAACTGAAAAATTGTTGAGTGTGGCGGAAAGCACCAAACAATCAATTAATCAACTAAATTTTTATGACTGGGGATTTCGTTTGTTTGCGAATGACATATGATGCAAAAACCGTGGTTAAATTTGACCAAATGTTAACCTAATTATTGGCTAAATTTGATAACCACCGAAAACTTAACCACAATCCCAATATGCGTTGCTCAAAATGTTTTCTTTTTTCAAATATGCTGCACTTCAAAACCCAGTAAGTGTACGAGAGAAACGAAAAACTTTTTTGTAGTTTACAACATTGTAAAAACGGTTCATATCGTACAATTATTTATGTCTGGCAAGGCCGCTTATTCCGGCTGACCGACGCCGAAGGCCGGGATCATCCCATTAAAAAAAAACTTACGCACGTAGTCACGCCTCAAATGTCAATATATAAACACAGATAAAAGAGATTGTACGGTATTTTTTAAAATATCCAATTTCTTTTACCTCCGTCTCAAAACTAATAATTCTTTTCACTACGCCGTTATCACATGTTTTTAGATTTACTTTAATGACATCAAAAAATCCCAAAACTGTTTCAAGGTTAACTCACTCTGAGGTAGACAACAGATCACAGAGAACCATCACTTGTTTTACATCCTGCCTATTTGATTCGTTCTACGTCTTATGAATATGACTGCGTGTAATATGCCCTACCATACTCATTACTGTCTCATTTTCATTGAAGTGTTACAAATTACAGTACAAAAAAACTTTCAGTTTCAATTTCTAAGTTAAATTCGTGATGAACACCCCATTCAGGTTCACTCCTATGTTAATATCGTCGCGGTAGCTCAGTGGTTAGAGCGTTCGCTTCATAATTGGGAGGTCTTGAGTTCGAACCCCGCTCGTGCCATGGCCGCGTCAAACCTAAGACGAAAAATAGGTAGTGATTGCTCCTTCACCAAACGCTCGGCATTTAGAAGTGAGAATCACGGGTCTTTCGGATATAACCTTAAAAACAGAGGTCCCGTGTCACGGTAGGCGTTGGCACGTTAAAGAACCCTTACTGCTACGGCCATGAGCGCTAAGCTGGGGTCTAAATTTGTAGTACTTCACCTACAGCTGGTGACGTCTCAATATGAGTGAAAAATTCTCGACGGGACGTAAAACAAAGAAAGAAACGATAAGATCGTTCCGACAAATCTCAGATATTGGAAATGTTTCCAATTAATTGTTAACTATTGTGTGGTGTTTAATTATTACCTTTAAGAAGGAGGTCCCATTTCGCGGCAGCTTATCGAATTCTCAGAGCTACGACCATAAACGTTAAACTTACTTACAGGTAGTTCACGTACAATAGTAGTGACGTGTCAATATGAGTGAAAAACTCCCGACGGGACGTAAAACAATGTCTTTAAACACAACTGTGTGTGGGTAAATTTAAAATGGGGCGAAACTGTCAGCAAGTGTCGATATACGGAAATAACACGGGCTGAAAATAACCCTGTACACAGTAAGGACAGCAAACAGAGAATTCAGTCCGGAACTCTATATCTCTCTTACATCCCAGAGTATCGACATACACAGAGAATTCAGTCCGGAACTCTATATCCCTCTTACATCCCAGAGTATCGACATACACAGAGAATTAAATCCGGAACTCTATATCCCTCTTACATCCCAGAGTATCGACATACACAGAGAATTCAGTCCGGAACTCTATATCCCTCTTATATCCCAGAGTATCGACACACACAGAGAATTCAGTCCGGAAACCTATATCCCAGAGTATCGACATACACAGAGAATTCAGTCCGGAAACCTGTATCCCAGAGTATCGACATACACAGAGAATTAAATCCGGAACTCTATATCCCTCTTACATCCCAGAGTATCGACATACACAGAGAATTCAGTCCGGAACTCTATATCCCTCTTATATCCCAGAGTATCGACACACACAGAGAATTCAGTCCGGAAACCTGTATCCCAGAGTATCGACATACACAGAGAATTCAATCCGGAACTCTATATCCCTCTTACATCCCAGAGTATTGACATACACAGAAAATTCAGTCCGGAAACCTATATCTATATATACACAGTAAAGTATCAGATTACTCTAATGAGCAAGGACAGTTAGGTCCGACATATGCAGGGAATGCGTAGGTCAAACACAGGTTAAATGTTCAGTAGAGGCATCACTGATAAAACAATTTCAACTGGAATTCATTTACAGATTGTAAATAGAACACAACCTCCGATTCCATGTTTAGAATGTCTATACAAGCATTGCCCCACAGTCCAGATCTTCTGTAGTGAAACACAAACACAACTAGCTTTAATAATGCACTACTGATATAAAACTGATCAGTCGATAAGGAATTTAGTAGCGGATCTTTAATAACGACATGTCTTGAAAAGATCTTTAATGATAGGAAGTGTACTTGATCAAAATAGATGAATATGAAAACCATCATAATCGCTCTGTATCCTTAAATGAATTTTGGTGTAAATGTACTCTATCATTGCTAGTAATATCATTTTATGATCTACGTAGCATAGTTTATATTGATTGGTTAAATATTGTTTAACGTCCCACTCATAGTTTATAAAAATGATCAAACCTGTAACTATCAAACTATATTCAATTCGTATTCCCAATTAACAGTGCCTTGTAAAATATTTAACAGTGATTTAAAGCAGCTAAATTATATACTGTTATTTTACAGATTTATACAGAGATTGTAAAGAGCTAAAACTACATGGTTACAATACATCCGGGGTGTACAACATATACCCGTATCTCCCGGTGACCACAGCAGTGAGCGTTTACTGTGATATGATCACTGAGGGCGGAGGATGGACAGTACGAATGACCAATCATTGTTTATTTGCATTAATACCTTTAATTTTTCAAAATAACTAATTTTAATATACACTGAATATTCTGAATGTTCCTTAGCAATTCTCAGATATTCAACAACATAAAGCTGCATGAATGAAAAGAATTATCATCGCCTTTGGGTATTATAATTATGAATGCACACACACACACACACACACAGAGAGAGAGAGAGATCAACCTTTTATGTTCCTACTCGTTGCAAAAACTACTTCAGTGGCATTAACGGTCATCTGAATCAAAAGCTCATAACCCATGTGCATGAAATATAAAAAACAAATCATCAATACACATATCTACCATATTATTAAATAATTTGTCATAGGGCCAAAAACATTTCCTCTAATAATATAATGTAGAAAACTCCATACTTAATCATGTAATAATAATAGAACTTCAACTCTGGAGACAATTTTAGTAGAAGACACAATGCGTCTTATAATCACGAAAACATGTTCAGAAGTAAAGATGATGTCTTTTAATATATAATGAATTTTCAATATATGACCAACTCTGCCTCTCCCTGAGGCATGAACATTAAACTCAGGGGTGATAAATTTTCCAATTTCAGTAGAGAGTTTTTTGCTGATTATATCATGAAAACAATTTTACTGCAAGATATTCAGGTTTGCAGAATATTAAGTATATTCACAATCTTTGTCACCCTTAATCTATGGATGGTAAATACCAAAATTGTTAAGAATGGATTCAGTCGTTCAAGAGAAGAAGCTGTAAATATTTACGACAGACGACAATAGACAGTCATAGGGCACCGGAGCCACTCCGTTGACCTAATTTACAAAATGCCTTTATCACGAATTATAACTCTCACTTAATCTATCGTTTTCATTATATTGACCTTACACTGAATAAGAATAATTCAGGAAAAAGGACGGCTATTTTATATTTTTGTGAATGTTAATACACTGAGAAGTACGAAAATCAATTATATCTATGTGTATATTTTACCAGGTATTCCAGCACAGAAAAGATGGAAATGAAAACTTCTATGTTGATTGGGCGAACTACAAATCAGGATTTGGAGATTCTGCTGGAGAGTACTGGCTTGGTGTGTATAACGCATTGTTTCCTAAGTAGCTTGTAAGGCACATTTTGATTGGTTTTCGAACCGGAAGTGAATTTTCTACAACCTGCTAAAGCTAGTCTCCATCATCTAGCCGTTTGTGTATACTACCCACAAACGTTTGGATGCTTTGTATAGAGAAGAAATTCTTCATGAAATGGTGCTGTTTTGTTTGCTTGTTTGTTTCACGTCCCGTCGAGAATTTTTCACTCATATAGAGACGTCACCAGCTGCAGGTGAAGTACCACAAATTTAGATCTATGCCTAGCGGTCAGGGCCGTAGCAGTGAGGGTTCTTTAACGTGCCAACGCCTACCATGACCTCCGTTTTTAAGGTCATAACCGAAAGACCCGTGATTCTCACTTCTAAATGCCGAGCGTTTGGAGAAGGAGCAATCACTACCCATTTTTCGTCTTAGGTTTGACGCGGCCACGGAACGAGCAGGGCTCGAACTCACGACCTCCCGGTAACGAAGCAAACACTCTAACCACTGAGCTACCGCGACACTCAGTGTACAGTGTACAACAGTGTACGTGTCAATTACATAAAGTGAACTTGTCATGTCATCTCTGAAAGTATGTTAAACCTTTATATTTAATCGTTTCTTAGGAAATGACCATCTACATCATTTAACTACCCTAGGAACTTCGGAATTGTACGTTCGTCTGGAAAAATTCAGCGGTGGTTGGTTTTATGCTAAATATAAAGAGTTCACGGTGGCTGCAGATACTGACGGATACAGAATGAGACTTAAAGTCGGGTCGTATCAGGGAAATGCAGGTATATAGCGCAAGTAAACACAGGTATATATAGAGCAAGTAAACACAGGTATATATAGGGCAAGTAAAGACAGGTATATATAGAGCAAGTAAATACAGGTATATATAGAGCAAGTAAATACAGGTATATATAGGGCAAGTAAATACAGGTATATATAGGGCAAGTAAATACAGGTATATAGAGCAAGTAAATACAGGTGTATATAGAGCAAGTAAAGACAGGTATATATAGCGCAAGTAAAGACAGGTATATATAGAGCAAGTAAATACAGGTATATATAGAGCAAGTAAATACAGGTATATATAGGGCAAGTAAACACAGGTATATATAGGGCAAGTAAATACAGGTATATATAGGGCAAGTAAACACAGGTATATATAGGGCAAGTAAATACAGGTATATATAGGACAAGTAAATACAGGTATATATAGAGCAAGTAAATACAGGTATATATAGGGCAAGTAAACACAGGTATATATAGGGCAAGTAAATACAGGTATATATAGGACAAGTAAACACAGGCATATATAGAGCAAGTAAAGACAGGTATATATAGAGCAAGTAAATACAGGTATATATAGAGCAAGTAAATACAGGTATATATAGCGCAAGTAAATACAGGTATATATAGCGCAAGTAAATACAGGTATATATAGCGCAAGTAAAGACAGGCATATATAGGGCAAGTAAATACAGGTATATATAGAGCAAGTAAATACAGGTATATATAGCGCAAGTAAATACAGGTATATATAGCGCAAGTAAACACAGGCATATATAGGGCAAGTAAACACAGGTATATATAGGGCAAGTAAAGACAGGCATATATAGGGCAAGTAAAGACAGGTATATATAGGGCAAGTAAAGACAGGTATATATAGGGCAAGTAAAGACAGGTATATATAGCGCAAGTAAAGACAGGTATATATAGCGCAAGTAAAGACAGGTATATATAGGGCAAGTAAATACAGGTATATATAGCGCAAGTAAAGACAGGCATATATAGAGCAAGTAAACACAGGTATATATAGGGCAAGTAAATACAGGTATATATAGAGCAAGTAAAGACAGGTATATATAGCGCAAGTAAATACAGGTATATATAGAGCAAGTAAATACAGGTATATATAGCGCGAGTAAAGACAGGTATATATAGAGCAAGTAAAGACAGGTATATATAGGGCAAGTAAAGACAGGTATATATAGGGCAAGTAAAGCCAGGTATATATAGGGCAAGTAAATACAGGTATATATAGCGCAAGTAAAGACAGGTGTATATAGCGCGAGTAAAGACAGGTATATATAGGGCAAGTAAAGACAGGTATATATAGGGCAAGTAAAGACAGGTATATATAGGGCAAGTAAAGACAGGTATATATAGCGCGAGTAAAGACAGGTATATATAGGGCGAGTAAAGACAGGTATATATAGGGCAAGTAAAGACAGGTATATATAGAGCAAGTAAAGACAGGCATATATAGGGCAAGTAAAGACAGGTATATATAGGGCAAGTAAATACAGGTATATATAGAGCAAGTAAATACAGGTATATATAGAGCAAGTAAATACAGGTATATATAGAGCAAGTAAATACAGGTATATATAGCGCGAGTAAAGACAGGTATATATAGAGCAAGTAAAGACAGGTATATATAGGGCAAGTAAAGACAGGTATATATAGGGCAAGTAAAGCCAGGTATATATAGCGCGAGTAAAGACAGGTACATATAAAGCAAATAAAAACAGGTATATATAGGGCAAGTAAAGACAGGTATATATAGCGCAAGTAAAGACAGGTATATATAGAGCAAGTAAAGACAGGTATATATAGAGCAAGTAAAGACAGGTATATATAGGGCAAGTAAATACAGGTATATATAGGGCAAGTAAAGACAGGTATATATAGGGCAAGTAAAGACAGGTATATATAGAGCAAGTAAAGGCAGGCATCGAAAACTTAATAAACTTAACAAAAGTCCTTCTACCCCTGCATCTCAATAATTATCCATTCGTGTCATTTCTTTACACTCATCTTTTGGTGAATTTATCACAAAATACACCCTAAGCTTTTTTCGCAAGCTCCCTTATAAGC
Source organism: Ostrea denselamellosa (assembly GCA_024699665.1). Lineage (NCBI taxonomy): Eukaryota > Metazoa > Mollusca > Bivalvia > Ostreida > Ostreidae > Ostrea > Ostrea denselamellosa. The sequence continues at coordinate 7,840,758 of JAMZEH010000050.1, forward strand.
AAGCAAGGTTATAATTATTAACATTTACGAATTTGTTAAAGCAATATAAGCTGTCAAAATTGTTATTTTGGTGTCCTAAAATTTAATCGAAAATTTTGTAAACATCTACCTTCTAATACCTGATTTTATCGATTAAACTTTTGACATGTTGTATTTTTTGCATTAAATGCAAAAATGTCCAACAGTTGAAATTAAGTCTTCCCGTACCTTAATTTTCCCGACATTATTTCCGTATGCAATGACCTAAAGTTGAACTCATTCGGCAAAATCAAATGCGCAAGCGCAATATTTCCGGTAAGCACGAAAGATGTCTGACACGAAAGGTTCGAAGCGAGGGAGAAAGCCGACTTTGGAATTTTGCGTAATGTTTCGAGCGATCCCTTAAAACTATCATAACTAAAAAACATACTATCATAACTTAAAAACATATAACATCGTTAACAATGCCAAAATAATGATGGTAACTAGAATTTTATCTCACCTCGCCGTCCATATTTTAATGACCCGGATACAACCCGATCCACCCCGATCAGCATCAGAATCATTCGTGTCAACATCGGTTATCTTCGGGATTGTCGCCGACGATTAATCAGCTGCCATTGTTAGGGTCAAACGGAATGTCGAGGAATATATTTTTCATCACGTAAAGGTGTGTAAGCGATGCATAAGAGAGGAAATTCGATGCAGTTCTTTTTTTCAATCATATCAACGTTCATTTAACCTCTTTTAATGCCACTATAAAAAATTGCAATTTTGGCAGCTTATATTACTTTAAATGTAAGAATTTCTATGGAACTTTATGCATCGGTGTAGTGAATTAATCATTTATAGTTAACTTATTTTCAAAGTAAAAATGTATCAATTTTTTCAAAACGCAAGAGAAGAAATTTGATACGTATATCGATTGTGCAATGGGTTTTTGTTACAGGTGACTCCATGGAGAGCCACGGAACTACAAACACCAATGGACACCGATTTAGCACACGTGATGTTGATAATGATTATGCGCAAAATAGCTGTGCCGTTGCACGTAAAGGTGCATGGTGGCATAATATTTGCACGTGGGCAAACTTGAATGGGTATTATGGAAACGGAGATTGTGTTACTGCCGGAAATTGCAATTTTTGGTACTCATTAACAAACAGCTTCAGCGGTGTGAAGACGTCCTTCATCATGGTGCGCAGGGGTTAAATTTCCCGATGAAATCGTTCCACATTTCAAGGACTGCTATCTGATGTGTAATATTGAATTAAATCTACTAAATATGAGAATGATACATGCAGCGCAGAATACGTTGGTCACTGGTAATATTGCGGTTATCCTTCTCGACAAGAATACTACTAGTCTTCAGAATATATCAATGGAATAAAAATATGAGGACTTCATACATTTTGTCCGGCTTTTCTGTTTGTTTTTCGTTGTTGTAGGTTTATTTTTGTTTGGTTAACTGTTTTTAGTTCACTTGAGCAATAGTCTGTACTGTTCAAGTGTCACGTGCTCTTCTGATCACCTTTTGAGTGATTGTTTGTTTTACGTCCCGTTGAGAATTTTTCACTCATATTGAGATATCGCCAGTCGTAGGTGAAGTACCACAAATTTAGACCTATGCTTAGCGCTCAGGGCCGTAGCAGTGAGGGTTCTTTAACGTGCCAACGCCTACCGTGACACGGGACCTCCGTTTTTAAGGTCATATCTGAAAGACCCGTGATTCTCACTTCTAAATGCCGAGCGTTTGGCGAAGGAGCAATCACTACCTACTTTTCGTCTTAGGTTTGACGCGGCCATGGCACGAGCGGGCTCGATCTCACGACCTCCCGGTTACGAAGCGAACGCTCTAACCACTGAGCTACCGCGACCGGTATTAGTGATGTTTGTTCGGGACATAATTTTGCATCTGAGAGACATTGTAAATTATCACACTTAACATCCTCCGAAGGAACCCATTCCACTTCCAATATTCAGAGTTTGAAAAGATACTAGTAGTGCGCTTGAACATAATATGACTTTGATATTAAGATGTACGGTGACCTTCACGGCCAGTGGACCTCTGACATAATGAGCCCGGTTACTTATCTGAGCATTTTGTTTTAAATCTATTTTTACGTCAGGATGGTAGTATTGACATATGACATCCTAGTGGTCTTGGGACGAAAAACTACCAAGGAATCCCACGTTTACTTATTAGAGTTATGGCGTAAAAAACCTCTTGGACCTTATTATTACACTCACCGTACTGCTGACTGCCCACGATAGGCCACTAGTCAGTGCTTAGCGCTCAGAGCCGCAACAGTGAGGGTACTTAACGTACTAATATCTGCGGTGGTTTAAGGTAGTATCGAACGACCCGTGAAACTCACTTCTATGTACCGATTCTTTGGTTGGTTAGTTAGTTGTATATTGCTTAACGTCTCGCCCAAGATCTTTTCACTCAAATGGAGACGTCACCATAGCCGGCGAAGGGCTGCAAAATTTAGGCCGAGCGTTTGGTGAAGGAGTAATTTGTTTATGACTCGAACTCGGGACCTTCTATGTATGAATTGAGCAACCGCGACCTGTAGAGCTACATGCGATTTGCCAGGTGATGCTTACGTGTCCTACACACTTGATCCCGTCTGTGTTTGCCCGTTGCTCAATTGTGCATTCTTTATCGGTTACGGGATTAATAATTTTTCGTTCTACTATTTATTGACTCCCAAGGAAGGAAAGGTTGAGTTTCGTTGGTCATTCACACGTACTACACAGAATTTTATGATCTCAGATAAATTGCTGGTATTTGAAATGCATCGATTCTCCTGTGGTGTCCGCTGTCAACATTCCACGTCTTCCTTCTGGAAAACTCACAGAAACGTTTTAAAATAACGAATGACAAAAATCTTGGTATATACAATATATTGATCTTCAATGGCTAACCCATTGGCCGGACCGAATTCCAAGATGATCTCTAATCAATCATCCAACCAGCAAAATAAGATCTACCTATATGATCACTTACAATGTCCCCAAGATTGTTAACACTGGTCGTTCGAACAAATACATCATCACCTTGGTTAACATGGACAACCACCGTTCCGGCCTTATTTCCACCAACACCACTAGTGGCATCAAAATAAACTGCACCTACTGCTACATCGTTAACAATTAGCTCAGTGGACATATGGGCATCGTTCTGGATCCTAAATGACCAAGTGAATGCATAAATTCCAGTACGGGGAGCGATGAATATTCCGGAATGATGATGGTAACCGTTTGCAATATTGGTAATCACTGTGTCAAAGGTCAAAACGTAGTGTGAACTCGGACTAGGGATTTTTTGAGATAGATAAGCGTAAAAAGCTACCGTGTTCTCCGCAGACTGTGGAGATGACCCCTGTGATACCAGCAGTCTTCCTGTAAAGATATTAACAATTCATTAAAATTACGTTCACTCTGAACGGCAAACTAGAGGTAATAGAGTTCAACGCTACATTAGTGTTCACACGGTGTAGTTTACAATTGGAAAGGGGGTCTCGTGCAAAATCTCTCTTCCCCACGTCATTGACTGATTGATTGTTATTATTTTCCGCCATTCTCAACTATTTTTCAGTTATCTGGTGGTGTTCAGTTTTTATTGGTGGAAGAGAGAACCCAGATACAATACACCCGGAAGAGATTACCGACCTTCCAAAAGTAAACTGGCAAACGTTCTCAAATATATCGGCGCAAGCGAGAATTTAACCCGCGCTGACTAGAGGTGAGATTTTGAGCGCAATGCTCTAACCGCTCGGCCACGGAGGCCCCCCTCCCCGTACCATTGTGTCTTTGGTTAACACCTGGTATTAAAAGTGAAAGTCAATGGCATTTAAATTGCGACCTTAAAAACGGAAGTGTCCATGTCACGATATAGAACATCCACTGCTACGCTTTAATCACCATGCATGCGATTTGTGGCATTTCACCTAAAGCTGGTGAGTGACCTCTTTGAGTTTATAAAAGAAATCTCGAATTCTCGAATGAACATAAACGATTTGGAATTTGTACTGACAATTCTAAGACATGTCTCAATGAAAAATGGTTTACTGTCTAATATACTAGAAAATAAATTTTGTATTAAATCCACTACGTAATTTCATGTGCGCACTCTCCGAACCGTGTGTATGAATTCATAAAATACCTTTTCGAAACAATGATGAGGAATTCGGATTTGGAGTGTGGGTCGCAGTCGCTTGAGTGGAAGACGTATTTAGGTCCGATGGCTGCCCTCCAACCAACATTTTAGTAATACCGTAGAGATTTTCAAATTTCCTCGCGTTTTCTTCACACGCGCTTTGCATCTTAATTAAGTTCGAGTTCTTCTCCTCGTGTTCCTTAATCTTCTTCGTAAGCCCTGCAATATCTTTTGATTGATTTTCGTTCACGTTTTCTAATTCTCGTGCTCTGTCCTCAAGTATTGTGATTCTCCTGTTCTGATAAGATATGGTTTTCTTCAGTTCCAGTACCAATTCTCGCAGTGACAATTCCTCATTCTCGGTTTGTAGATCCCCACTACAGGTACAAACACCAGACAAATAGCCAAGTAAAACCACGGACAGAAGCAGAACCATCTTATTCAATGACCAGATAATACCTCTTATCAGCAATAACGTATTCAGATCAACAAGACAAGTGGTTCATATCTTTACATCTCAGAAAAAGTACATTCTTGGTTGTCTGTATATTGTTTAACGTCTCACTCGAGAATTTTTCACTCATACGGAAAAGTCACCATTGCCGGTGAAGTACTGCAAAATTTAGACCTATGCTCGGTGGGTATTGACCGTGTCATACCTCCTGTAACACGGTACCTGGGTTTCTGCGGTCTCATCCGATGGACCGCCCCATTGAGTCGCCTCTTACGACAAGCAAGGGGTACGGAGGACCTATTCTAACCCGGATCCCCAAGAGAAAAAGTACATTCTTGGCACTAATATTTAAGCATATTTCTCACTGTTCCATGGAGGTGACAAAAATTGGAACTCACGTGTCCTACCTGTATTCAGTATTCTCCAGATAAAACTTCAATTGGTGAAGGGTCACACACATATATACATATATATATATATATCTATATATATCTGTGTGTGTGTGTGAACATGTGTTACATGTAAGATACCCACTCTAATTAAAATAAGATCTTTAACCCTTCCACTGGAGAGAAGAATCTGACAGCATTGCGTGTGAGGTCTTGTTATTGATCTCAGTCTCATGAATAATTCAATAAATATTCAAGTATAGAAGCTTGACCAAGAATTAAGGACCCCTAAGCTGGACATTTATAGATGTATCGACAACGCTTTATTTATTAACAGTATTCATTTTCATTCAGATATCTATTTGAGTTTTCCCAGTGACCTCGAAATAAAAAGACCACGTGATCTTCCACGATGCCTGCTTCATATTTGGATAATTTATTGAACGTAAACTCTAGGTTTCAATGGCAAAGCTAACGACCAGAAATATTATCACCTGTATATTGTGTGTATATGTCACAACGGATTCCATACACGAAAGCATGTTCTGCTTCTATTTGCTCCTCACGAAAATATAAATAATGTAGCTGGTCGACAGAGGATGCCTACTCCTCCTAGACACCTGATTATAAGAATTGACTTGTGCATTTGATTGATTATATATTGTTTAACGTCCCGCTCGAGAATATTCACTCATATGGAGACGTCACCATTACCGGTGAAGGGCTGCAAAATTTAGGCCCATCCTCGGTGCATATGGCCTTTGAGCAGGGAGGGATCTTTAACGTGCCACAACTGCTGTGACACGGGACCTCGGTGTTTGTCGTAAGAGGCGACTAAATGGGGCAGTCCTTCGGATGAGACCGCAAAAACCGAGATCCCGTGTTACAACAGGTGTGGCACGTTAAGACCTCCCCCCCCCCCCCTGCTGAAAGGCCATAAGCGCGGAACATGTGCCTAAACTTGCAGCCCTTCACCGGCAATTGTAACGTTTCCATATGAGTGAAAAATTCTTGAGCGGGACTTTAAACAATATATAATCAATCAACCATATTTTGTCGCTATGTATATAACACCGATCACAAATGGTTCACGCATGTGTCATCGTCATTCGGTGCGTAGTTATGAAGTCACCAGTTTACAGTCATAATTATCGATCAGACACAAATTACTCATTTAACATTTGTTTGTTTGTTTGTTTGTTTTTGTTATCTTAGTAGTATATGGTTTATTTTGTGTATGAATAAAAGGTACATAAAACTAAAATCAAAGCTAAATATGTATATTTACTGATAAACGTATTTCCATTATGACGTCATATTTTTTTTCGCGGATTTTATCCCAACAAAGATTTTCATAACTTGAATTAAGTCCATCGCGATATTAATACCGTCGAAATAAAAATACGTTTCATTGATGTCTAAATCAGAACCACGGTTTATAAATCAGTACCAAAGTGTAAAATCATTATGATGTGTTCCAGACTTTGTGAGTTTGTTTGGCTATACAGATATCGAGACTACTTATCAATAAATATAATTTTATACCCTTGACTTGTGCAAATCCCTCTTATGCATTATTTTAACATTGTATTAGATCTAAAACCTCAACTAGAATTTTACTTATTTATGAATGCTAATTTCGGATTAGACATACAGCTGTGTGTCTGTTTTCAAAATGTACGAAATAAAAATATTTCTGATTTACACCCAAACCTAAACGTACTCATTATGACATGTTACAGAAATGTGTGCATAGTCCTGTGATGCATGTACGAGATTTTCTGGATATTTATATATTCGTAAATGAAGTTTGCAGAATTGTTTTACCATACCTTACCAGTAAATGAAGTACAATTTGTTAAAAGTGTGCAATTATACACCATACAATTGTGTACACGTATAGCAACGCAAAATGTAATAACGGGCAAGTATCTTAATTCGTCGTTTTCAAATGGGAAAACTGACTACTCAAACTTCCTTGTCATGCAAATAGAAAAAATTAAATAAAATAGATACAAAAGATGGGGGGTGGGGGGGATAAACAAAGCAAGGCGTTTTGCCCAATGTTCAAAAATGGTAGAATCCTTTACTATGGAGTCCCGCGGGGATCCGGGTTATTAGAATAGATCCTCAGTACCCCTTGTTTGTCGTAACAGGCGACTAAATGGGGCGGTCCTTCGGATCAGACACAGTAGGTGTGGCACGTTAAAGATCCCTCCGTGCTCAAAGGCCATAAGTGCCAAGCATAGGCCTAAATTTTGCAGCCCTTCACCGGCAATGGTGACGCCTTCATATGAATGAAATATTTTCGAGTGGGACGTTAAACAATATAGAATCAATCAATCTACTATGAATACCCATTAAAAGTTTTACCCAATTTTCAATTTCGTAATTACTAGGGGATTCTTTGACTCTCAAGCTTACCTTCTCCTAATTAATGTTAAAAAATAGGAGAAGTGCAAAATAGCATAGATATACACATGTGATCTATTGAGCGCCAAATTTGCATAAACCCAAGTAATAGAAGATATCATTCATTTACGATATCATTAATTTGGAATTATTACGTAAGTGAAACAAAGAAATCTATATTATATATTAATGAAAGCAATACTTAATTATCGTTCTTTCATATGGAATTAACGATACATGAAAGCAATTATTAGTTTTTACGTCGAGATAAACGCAAAATGCAGAAGACATGAAATTTGTGGTTGTGAAATCTACAGGTGTCTATCTTAATAGATCATTTGGGTTTTAATGTGCATAGTATTCATTATCAAAATAAAACAATACATGAAAATAAATTACGGTTATAAACGCAAAATTTAATAACTGAGTGTTTTACAGTTTTCCTTATTACAGTTTGCATTACTACGTGCCCTTTTCATGAAATGATAACACCCGTGAATTTTATACCTATTTTACCAAGAAATATTTTCTTTTTATATAAAGCGGGAGTTGTGTATGAGGAATTGATGAACATTGAATATGAATATTTCATCGATCATATATGTTATCCTTGAGTCGGGGGTTCGAATCCCACTGTGGGACGTGGGTGCCGGTCTTTCGGATGAGACCGTATAAACCGAGGTCCCGTGTCGCAGTAGGTGTGGCACGATAAAGATCCCTCCCTGCTCAAAGGCCCTGAGTGCCGAGCATAGGCCTAAATTTGCAGCCCTGTCCCCGGTAATGGTGACAGCCGCCGGATAGCTGAAAAATTGCTCAGGCGGCTATAAACAAACAAACAAACAAAAACAAAACATGTTTATTTATTTTTTCTAATCGCAGTCCCAACGTGTATAAATAACTGTACAGTCAAGTACTTTGTGCGTTAGGGGTATAACGTATTTGTTGGATGGGAGGTTTGAATCTTAGATGTCACAGAAAGATGGACTAGCTAATTTATTTTAGAGGACGATTATTTTGAATTAAATACCATATTCTACGTATATAATCAAAGTAGCCATGTTTAAAGGGGACCTCTCATCCCTAAATAAAAGACCAAAAAAAAATATCTGTTGAAATATCAACTCTCTCTCTCTCTCTCTCTCTCACACACACACACACAATTGTCACAAATTGTCTATGCAAATTATATATACATGAGGAATTTATGTATCTAAATGATTTCCCGATTTTACAAAACTGCAAATGCATAATTAGTAAATATTCTACTTTGATACATCCCCTGATCGAAGAAATCTGATCGGCACGAGCTAAATGTGATTACTCCTCAGGATATTGTCGACCAGTGTACACATACATGTGTGGCCCTTTACAGATATTACGAGTAGACCCAAGTAAATAGTCCTCCACATTTGATACGTTTTCATGGCGAGCATACATGACATTAAAATGCACAAATTATACTGGTACATGTTTTTACATATTTGCATTTTGCGTGAAGTGAGTGTGAATAATGAGATATAAATTTTATGCCCTTTACTTATTCTGTTCTGTTCTGTCGATAGATTTCTGCGGGTTTTTTGGGTTTTTTTTGTATAATTGTGATTGATTATTTATTGTTTTACGCCACACTCAACAAATTTTCAGTTATCTGGTGGCGTTCAGCTTTTATTGGTGGAGGAGAGAACCCAGATACAATGTATCCGGGAAAAGACAACCGACCTTCCGAAAGTAAACTGACAAACGTTCTCATATATATTGGCGCAAGCGAGAATCGAACCCGCACCGACTAGAGGTGAGAGGCCTTGTGATTTTGAGCGTGATGCTCGTACTACTCGGCCCTGTATAAATTTGACAAGTTTACTTCAACTATACGTACATGCCGGTAAAGAGCAGCTTTTAATTATAAAATACATTTATCCAACACTGTTAGAATGCGTTACTGATGTGAGATTTTGTGGGGGTGATTTTTGAGCCCCGTATTGTGTTCTAAATTTTGTTCTCACTTGTTTTTGATACCCTATACATGACTATAGAAGATATACGTGTTACCGTTTAAGACTATCTGCAAAGGTAAATCGGAAGCACTCGTGTGAAATGAAGCGTGGCAAACCCGTCCTGTTATATAACACGCACACCCTGATGCATATAACAATAGAACATTCCTCGAATATGGCGGATAAGAAATCTGGCGGACTCCGAGAATTCCAACACACACACAAACACACATATATATATAGAGAGAGAGATACACACACGCAGAAACACACACACACACACACATATATATATAGAGAGAGATAGAGATACACACACACGCAAACACACAGAAACAGACACACACACATATATATATATATCCCTCTCTCTCTCTCTATATATATATTTATATATATCTATGTCAGCTTTAATTTTGTACCCTATATTAGATACGTGTGAGTTTGGTCATTGTTAATTACCCTCATTCGTTCATACATTATTACGGGTAAAATGAATACGGCTAAACGTTTATCAAATTACATCCCCTTTTATTCTGAAACCATTGAACCGTTCCTTCTGTGACGTCAACAAAGGCGGAAGTAAATAGAAAACAGGAAAATGTCTACGCAATATGAAGGTCTGTATCTTTTTTTTAATATAAATTTATTTATTATTTATGAATTTCAATAATTGTGTTATGTTAAAAAAGATTACATTTCTTTTGAACGTGCTAAGTTCGCAAAGCCAATTTCCGATAGGTAAAATTAGATAAACTAAATTGATTCCACTGTCTGGTTTTAAACATGTGTTCTGACTTCTGTGAACAATGTATAAATGGGGGGGGGGGGGCACAAAGAATAAAACAGACAAGCTACTGTTATTCAAAATTATAGTCAAAATAAAATATGTGATCAGATGGTAAGTTTTAAATGGACTTTAATTTTATGTCTTAACGTCCTTAAATTGGAATGGCGTCGACTTTCGTGTTAGAATATCGATGATAATGTTCGTTGTTTTCTCTTTTGCTTCTGTAACAATGAATGTTAACCAGTCTGAGCGAGGACCTGCTTTTCTGTCAAAGAGAGGATCTGCAGAGACTGAAAGAGAACAACGTGGGATTATATTTTAAAAAGATTTTTCCTGATATTTGGTTTTACTGTGTAGACTTACTTTCATGGATATTTTTTGATAGTTTCGAAGATTCGCTGAGATCTTATAATGAATGCACAGACATTTTGTAGAGTTTATATATATATATATATATAAGATTTTTTATAAATTTTGTATATAGTTCTTAAGAGGTGTTTTACAGAGTTCACGAAGATACCCTTTTTTCAAATCGTTTTCTACAAAGCTTTAATCACTGAATTATTTGAAGCGTCGAGCTGTTTTGTCCATGTCAACCACTGAGTTAAGAAGAAGAATTTAAGTATACAATGTTGTAACACGACCATTGGATATGGGACATGTTTCATTGTCTGACTTTTAAACTCGTTGGTTAATCAAACGATTAACATACCAAACTAAAAGCCCAGACTAATTGGGAAAAATTTTATCTAGAACAAAATTTACAATTATAGATTCATATATCTAAATTAATCAAATTACGTACTATCAGTATTTAGTCCTGTTATTTTATCATGCGGTATCGTTGCATACTCTTCTGAACTACGCGATAATACGGTTGTATTACACGGGATAATTTTGCTAGTAAATTTATCAGAATAATACAATTGCTTTCACCACACAAGACTCCTAACACCTGACTTTGCTTCCTTCTTAGATACCATACACTACAATAATAACAGGTAATATAGATGTGTATCGCATTTCCAGGTGTACCGAATGTAGATGTGTTACTTCAGATAAGGTAACAACGAAATAAAATTTTATAATAAGCAAAACCGAAGCTTGGGAATTTCTGTATGGAATTCCCTTTAACATTTGAACATAAATCATGAGCAAATGCCTCTCGTTATATTTACGTATATGTAAGGATTTTGGAAATCATTGTTATTTTATAATTGTGATTTGTTTTTTTATTTCGAAATCAACAAATGAAAATCAAGTGTTTTGTTTGATCTTTAGGGCAAGTGTTTTCACGTGTGATCGCAATTTTCAACTTTGACACCTCTTCACCGTTTCATGATGGCCGTGGATAATTGATTCATTGTTTCACGACTCGTCGAGAATTAATTTGCTCATATTGAGACGCTGTAGGTTAAGTAACAAAAAGGACCTATGTTTAGCGCTCGGGGCCGTAGCATTGAAGATTCTTTAACGTGCCAACGCTTGCCGCAACAGGGGATCTCCGGGTTTTTTTAAAGGTCATATCCGAAAGACCCGTGATTCTCACTTTTAAATACCGAACGTATGGCAAAGAAGTATTCTATGTCTATGTGAACGTCTCAGGTTTGACGCGGCCATGGCACAAGCGGGGCTCGAATACAGGATCTCCCGGTCACGAAGCGAACAATCTGCCACTGAGCTACCGCGACTGGTCGATGGTAGTGGAAATTGGTTTCTACAAGTTATCAAACTTATGGTCAGATTTTGGTAATATGTTTTCTTTGATTTTGTTATGCTTGTCTCTGAATCATTTTACCGACGAAAATGAATGACAAAGAGATTCTCCCTAAATTTGCAGCTTTCATTAGTTTATGTCATTGGTCTGTTTAATATCAAAGTGGACGGATCTGTCAAAGTTGAAAACATGTGTGAGTTTGCAAGGAAGTTCTAACATTTTTATTCAAATTGTTAAGAGGCTTTTATTTTCTGTCTATATATTGCCTATGATAAAGACCAAAGAGACCCATTCATTGCTCCAAGATACCGACGTTGACTAGCTCCGCCATGCTGCGACAAAAGTCTAACCGCACAACAGGTTCATCTTTATAGTCAGTTAACTTGCCATTCTGAAAGATGATAGCGCTCTCATGGAACTCGAACAGTCCCCCCCCCCCACCATACAGTATACCCACATTTTGCCCTTTCAACTTGCGTAACACTCTCCTCTGCCATTCATAAAGCACAAAATCAGCCCAGTCTGGGGCAGTAGCACTATTCCGGTATTCAATACAAGACTGGGCATGAAACGCCATGAATTGCCTTTGCTGGGTGGAAATGATTGTAGTACGGATAGATGATAACTTTTCAGCCATCTCTTAACCATAGTGGATTCCAATAGCTCCCGAGTGGTCAAAATGGCGTGTGTGTGTGGCCTTCCCCCCAAACATTCTGCCCCCACCCTTCATTTGTTTCCAACGGAAAGATTTTTCATCCCTGTCTGCTACCATTCTACACCGCACATTCTCATGACAACAATCTAAAGACTATCGGCTATAGTATGGCATATTTGGCTGCCTTTTCATTGGTTGATCATTGTTGTGTCCGGCGATCCAAGTTATACTAATTTTTCTCGCTCAGCGATGAAAGACGGCAATCGACTCGGCGCTCGACGATCAGTCGATGACTGACCAACTTGTAAACGTTCATATCGTTAAGTACATCATCTGAGTGATACAAAGTTAACGTGACTACTCAGTATTTCTAAGTCGACCAATGAAAACATTCAATTCATTCGATTATCGGTTTTCAGGACCTTAACATAAGATACCCAAAATTTGTGATAGAATTTTGTGAAACTATTTGTAAATGTTTTAATATTGCTAAAGTGTATTTTATCATATATTTCCCCTATAAAACCGCTTTATTTGTGCAATATTTGCAAACATTTATTTTAAAATTCAATGGAAAAACATAAACCAACCAAATGCGTTTGTGGAACACTGATGCCCCCGGATTACATAGAAGTGGACATGCAAGACATTGAAGATAAAATGTTTGTAGCAATATTTTTTAAAAGCATTGCTTACGGATCCCGAGTGGATCCAGGTTAGAATATGTACTCAGTACCCCTTGCTTGTCGTAAGAGGCGACTAAAGGGGGGTGTCCTTCGGATGAGACCACACAAACCGAGGTCCCGTGTCACAGCAGGTGTGGCACAATAAATATCCCTCCTTGCTCAATAGATAGATAGATATGTAGGCGACAGACAAAAAACCTTATGCTCCTGAATCGTCGATGCCGGGGGCATAGAAAATTGTGCAATATCACGAACGTGCTTTAATGAAACACAGATGTCAACATCAGAGAAATGTTTCAACCGAGGTAACAACATATACCGTGGACGGTATTGGCCTTTGTATTGTGTTCGAAATCCCAAGTCCTGCACTGGAACATGGGTTGAAACACGTGTTTATTTATTATTATGATTATTTGATTATTTATTGCTTTTCCGTCACACTCAACAATTTTTCAGTTATCTGGTGGCATCCTGTTTTTGTTGGTGGTGGAGAGAACCCAGATACATTGTACCTGGGAAGAGACCACCAACCAACCGAAAGTAAACTGGCAAACAATATATATATATATATATATATATATATATATATATATATATTCTTATAATAATCGCGGGCCTCCGTGGCCGAGTGGTTAGAGCATCGCGCTCAATACCACGAGGCCTCTCACCTCTAGTCGGCGCGGATTTGAATCTCGCTCGCGTCGATATATGTGAGAAAGTTTGCCAGTTTACTTTCGGAAGGTCGGTGATCTCTTCCCGGGTACATTGTATCTGGGTTTTCTCTTCCACCAATAAAAACTGGACGCCACCAGATAAGTAAAAAAAAATTGTTGAGTGTGTCGAAGAACATCAATCAATCATTATAATAATCAGTGGAATTACTGAAAAAATATATTAACCATTTATGCATTTTCACATCATTTCACGCTGCTATTAGATATACGTCATAGGTTAATTGTATATTTCATATTCTAAGTTAGCGTTCAAAGGTAGTTTTCCAGTGTACCCAAAGTTTCTAAAATTTAAAAACTTCGCATGGTTTAATTACTACAAACGTTTTATATTTTTGTTTATCTGAAAGAAATAATGAAGCGTCAGTCCAATAGTATGAGGACTTTTGTTTTGAAGAAATTTTCCTTTAAAATGCAGTGATCATTTACGATTCCCTGTGTTAACGTAACGTCAAACTTATGATGTTTTATGAAGAACCAGAATCGTATGACAGGAAAACTTGCATCAATCTTGCGTCTACGATCGAACGTAAGATTTGTTTTGTGAATAGATGTTCATACTCCTGAATCGCTCACCTGATTTGAATTTGTATACCTATTGGGGTTAGAAGAGACATTCCATCGTTCAGTAAAACATACATCACCGATCCTGCTCAAGGATTGCAGCAACACACTGACAATACAGTGAAGTAATTGAACTATCCAACCGAATTTTGCCGCCATGGTTATGGAAGATACATCCTGGCAACTTCTCTACATCAGCGATCTTCAATCTGTATAAGGCTTATGTTCTATACATGTTTCATTACTGACATGTGTTTTGTTTCTTTCAGTTTATCAGGATGAAGGATACAGCGAATGTTCGCCAACAAATTTAAATACTCACGAGGTCAGTACCTGTAACTGACGTAGAACAATAGTCTACGTCACTATTATACTGAATGCGATCCATTGGTAAAATCAAAAAGTAGTTTTACGTATATTGTAGGTTTAAGATTTTGTTCCCAGTGCCAAAGAATATTTTACCAATGGTTTCTCATTTATATGATGATAATAATTAAACTATATATATATATATATATATATATATTGTTTGTTTTACGTCATATATATTAGATTTGACAAAATATACTTAGAAAGTAGATTATACATCGTGTGAATTATGACGAAACACTTACTTTTTTTTTTCTATTGAAACATGATAATTTTAATCCGAAATATTTCTATATAACAATGTTTTGTCAGTTACATATAAGTACTAGTATCGTTCCAATGTGTTTATCTACGAAATGGGGGGGGGGGGGGGGGGGTCCGTGGCCGAGTGGTTAGATATTGTTTTAGTCCCGCTTGAATGTTTTTCACTCCCCAGTTTGATTGATTGATTAAATATTGTTTAACGTCCTGTTCGAGAATCGTTCACTCCTATGCAGACGTCACCATTGCCGGTGAAGGGCTGCAAAATTTAGGCCTATCTTCGGCGCTTATGTCTTTTAAGCAAGGAGGGATTTTTATCGTTCCACATCTTCTATGACAAGGTACATCGGTTTTTTGCGGTCGCATTCGAAGGACCGCTTCATTTAGACAAGCAAGGGGTACTGAGGATCTATTCTAACTCTGATATTCACAGGGTTGGTTAGAGCATCGCGCTCAAAATCACAAGGCCTTTCACCTCTAGTTGGCGCGGGCTCGATTGTCGCTCGCGCCGATATACGTGGGAAACTATGCCAGTTGACTTTCGGAAGGTCAGTAGTCTCTTCCTGGGTACATTGTATCTCGGTTCTCTCCTCAACCAATAAAAACTGGACGCCACCATATAACTGAAAAATTGTTGAGTGTGGTGGAAAACAACAAACAATTATTCAATTTACGAAATTCAGTTTTCATACGTACACTGAGTGGCCAAAAGTATTGCAACAAACATGTCTGACGTCATCACAACTTTACTCGCTTCAAATTTTATTTTTATTGCTGACGCGTTATAATGCCAACTGAGATCGAAATGTCAGGGGTGTGAATTACCTAGGGTTTTAATCATACCGGCATCCGTTTGTTGTTCTCGGTAGCAGACGATTACCGGTGTTGATAGTGATTGAAAACGATGTCGTCGAACAAGAGAGAAATGTCAACAGAGATCAAAGAACGTATTGTAGTTTTGCATTCAAATGGATTTAATGATAACCAAATTGGCAAATCACTTGGAATTCATCGAAGCACTGTTGGGCGAGTTTTGAAAAAGTTCCGAGAAAAAGGAAGTGTGGAAAACAATCCCCGAAGTGGAAGGCCC
This sequence comes from Ostrea denselamellosa, assembly GCA_024699665.1. Taxonomy (NCBI): domain Eukaryota; kingdom Metazoa; phylum Mollusca; class Bivalvia; order Ostreida; family Ostreidae; genus Ostrea; species Ostrea denselamellosa. Next base: position 7,857,014 of record JAMZEH010000050.1, read on the forward strand.
CGAGTGATCGATGAGAGGGGTGATCGGAAACTTTATCGCATTGTGAAAACTAATAGAAGACAATCTTTACAAGATATTACATCAACTTTTAATCGAAATGAAGGAACACATGTGTCTAGGAGAACTATTCGTCGAAGGCTACACCAGGAAGGATACAGGAGGGGCAAGATTCAGAAAACACTTACGATTGGCAAAGTCAACAGACAGCGCCGAATTCTGTGGTGCCGAGGCAAAAGACACTGGAGACCTGAACAGTGGCAGAAAGTTATTTTCTCAGACGAAACACAGGTAGTCGTTGGACAAAATAATTCCGTAAGTTTGTGGAGAAAATCGTCCGAGAAGTGGAAGCCCTACTGTCTGAACCAACGTAAAACGCCCGTGAAAGTAAGTTGTATGTTTTGGGGGTGTATTACCTACGATGGTATTGGTGTACTTGTGCCAGTTGATGGAAATCTGAATTCAGCAAAGTATATTGAACTGCTTGATAACCACTTATGGCCTGTAGTTGCAAAAGTTTTCGGAAATCGACAGTTTATTTTCCAAGATGATAATGCCACCCCCACGCCTCTAGACCGACCAATACTTGGAAACAAGAAAACGGCATTCCAAAATTCAACTGGCCCGCGCAATCCCCAGACCTTAATGTTATTGAAAATGTCTGGCGTTCCATCAAAATCAAACTGTCCCGTGAGATTGATGACATTAAATGTCGGGATGACCTAGTGGCTGCTGTGACGAGAATTTGGACTGGCCTATCTCAAACTTACATTCGAAGCTTATATGCCTCAATTCCCTCAAGACTACGCCAAGTCCTAATCCAAAAGGGGTTTGCTACAAAGTACTAGAAGAAAATAGTAAGTAAATGATTCTTATTTCATTCAAACTTGTTTTTTCTCATGCATATAGTGTTTACATCGTGATGACGTCAGCCATGTTTGTTGCAATACTTTTGGCCACTCGGTGTAGTTTACTTTAATTTCTGTCGGAATTCCCAACCGTTTCAATAGCCGTACTGCATTAACAAGATTCATACGCACATTGTTCACAACTGTTTCACATTAATAAGGAATTGACTATCATTACGGTTGGTAAAACATTAGAAATGTAAAGATATTTGGATGAAAGCAACGCTCAAGCGCGGATTTAAAAGGGGCGGGGTTCTGGACCCGCCTAAAATTTCCATCCGAAAGAAAATATAGTCATCTTTCACCCCAGCACCGCGTTTAATATTGCTTCATCAACTCTCGAGATCGACTTTTTTCGTTCACTGGGGACGATTTCAAAATTAAAAAACCTAATATGATATGAAAATTCAATTTTTCCGTATGTTAAAATGGTAGGAGTAATTTTGGATCCCCCCTCCCGATGAAAAAAGCTGGATCTGCGTCTGCAACTACCTTTTAGAATATGAAAATCAGTATTTTATTAATACATGGTAAGATTTTTGTTTTTTGAAAATATAAGCACAAAATATTATTACGTAGGTTTATATTATATATATATTACATGTATTGTGAAGATAGTATATTTCATATATTATGGTCAAGATATTATATACGTGAAAGTGTGAGAAATAATTATGAAAATTATTTTCTTATCTTTCAGGAAAATTTAGTTATTTCTAAAGACTCAGATTCAGATAAGCATGATAATGTGAGTATATATTTATATGCACAGCGACAATCAGAAACACCCATTTCTAAGTATTAAATGATGTATTAACGATTGGCCGATTTATTGATTGTATGAGTAATGTACTTATCTGCTCACCAGTAAATGTACTTTTTAAAACTTTTATTTATTGTTTTGTTGGTCATTGCTAAAACGTGGATAATTTCACGTCAATTCTATTTTACCCTGTTAAACATTGTATACATTTATGTCGGTTCTATTTTTCACTGTGAAATTTTGGATAGATTGACGCAGATTTACTTTTCACTGTTGAAGCTTTCATGGATTTACAGTCCCTGAAACGTTCTATTTTCTCATTTTGTACATTGTTGTTAGAGCATCGCGCTCAAAATCACAAGGCCTCTCACCTCTATACGGTAGTTCAGTGGTTAGAGCGTTCTCTTCGTAACCGGGAGGTCGTGAGTTCGAGCCCCGCTCTTGCCATGGTTCGCATCAAACCTAAAAAATAGGTAGTGACTGCTCCTTCGCCAAACGCTCGGTATATAGAAGAGAAAGTCACGGGTCTTTCAGATATGACCTTAAAAACGGAGGTCCCGTGTCACGGTAGGCGTTGGCACGTTAAAGAACCCTCACTGTTACGGCCCTGAACGCTAAGCACAGGTCTAAATTTGTGGTACTTCACCTACAGCTGGTGACGTCTCAATATGAGTGAAAAATTTTCGACGAACAAACAATCTATCAATCAATCGCGAATCTCGCTCGAGCCGTGAGGAAGTTTGGCGTTCAGAAGGTCTATGGTCTTTTCCCGGGTACATTGTAGCAGGATTCTGTCCTCCACCAATAAAAACTGGACGCCACCAGATAACAGAAAAAGATGTTGAGTGTGGCGGAAAAACAACAACAATCAATCAATCAATCGTCCAGTGTTCGTTCACCGTGTACTTATCCTTCACCTACCGTGTACAAAGAGATCAGCGTTCTTTCACCGTTCAATTTTGTTTCTTCTTTGTCATTCGGAACTCCGAGGTGAAAGGACTAATCTTTTTAACGATGACAAAATGAACTAGAAAACTGACCAGTCCGACAGGGCCCCCATAATGAATATCCTAGAGGCAGTCATGGCATAGAACGACCTTATTATCTTATAAAGATAAAGCTGATAAATCTAAAAATCGACAGGAGTCTTCCTTTTTCTAATCAAAGTATTATGTATAAAATGGTTGAAAATCTACCAAAAGAAATTTAAGTTATCATTTGCCATAGAAAGGTTGACAGACAGAACAACAGAATTATTTTAAATGCGTACGCCACAGCAGAAGGAACGTCGATATTACATCAGAAATATCACTACAAAGCACCTGCATTATCAAAAGCTAAAATTAAGAGAAAACTCCAGTTTCCCGATTCAGGTTTATTACATTAATTGTTGAGTCATCAATGGAGGAATGACTCGGCGACACGCCTTGACATCGGAGGAAATTATTCGTCGATCAACATGTTAAACAACCATCTTGAATTATCCAATAGTCATTTGTCTTATCATTAATTGATTTTTAATAAATCATAAGCGAACTATTCTTCCTTCATATCAAAAATATTTTTTCAACAGGATCTATATTACCGTAGATCTTGGACATAACATATACTTGTTGTATATACAATATGCATGTACCAGTACATTTACAGATTTAAAATCTTTCTAACGACATTGCACGAGTCTATATTATATTTTCAGGAATTATTCACTACAAAAGGCGGTATAGCTTTTAATGTAGTCTAGTGATTTCGACACAAAATTTTATTCATTTTTTTCTTCGTCTCTGATCATGGAATAAGAATAATGCAAGGCAAACACCCGAGACATTCCGAAGAAATCGCTTATCTACGTTCACCGTTTACTTTTCGCCCCGTTTGCTCACCGTTCACCAAGTTGCGTTCAGCATTTACATACATTTCACTCACCGTTCCTTCATAGTTCGCTCACCTTTCAAGTGGGCAAGCAGAACGTTTCGGGGACTGAACGCCGGTTCTCTGTTTTACTATTAAAGTTTGACAAGATTTATTTTTGTTCTATTTTTTGCTGTTAAAGGGTGGATGTAGTCGTGGGTCCCTTCAGTCGGAGTACGCGGCAATAGAAAAAATCAAAACGACTCAAAGTATCAACGTAGATGTAAGTGAAATATCTGATTTCACGGTATAGTGACAAGTGATAACATCTTAATTGAATATCAAGAATGTATAAAACAGTGCTACATTTAACTCTGGACATGACAAAGTCCAGATTTTGTTTGCTACCCTTTATTATAAAAGTTTTGTGAAAAATAAAAGTGCCTGTGGTGGGATTTTTCTTAGCAGTATGTCAGAATCCAAGGTTGGGCTCACACATCCATGTAGAATAACAGCCTCCAAAGACATGAAATCATATAGGAGAATGGCAGGATTTTAAATCCTACAGAAATCCTATCATAATCCTATGAGAGAGAAAATCCTAATATTTCTATAATTTTCAATAGAATAATTAATCCTATATAAAGTATGTATGGAAGAAATCTTCTATTTGATACTTGGGGCCTCCGTGGCCGAGTGGTTAGAGCATCGGGCTCAAAATCACAAAGCCTCTCACCTCTGTCGGTGCGTGTTCGAATCTCGGCCGCAGCGTTATGTGAGCAAATTTGCCAGTTTACTTGCGGAACGTCGATGGTATCTTCCCAGGTACATTGTATCTGGGTTCTCTCCTCCACCAACAAAAACTGGACGCCACCAGATAACTGAAAAAGTGTTGAGTGTGGCGGAAAGCAATAAATAATCAATCAATCAATCTATTTGATACTTAGTAGGATAAAGTGCCCCATGTATTTAATATCACTCCTATATAATATCTAATACATGGAATATTTTATCACACCATCGTACGATATAGGATAGTTTTTTTCCAAACATACTTATATAGGATTAATTATCCTACTGAAAATTACCGGAATATTAACATTTCTTATCCCATAGGATTATGATAGAACTTTTTTTAAGGAATTAAAATCCCTCCATTCTCCTATAGAATTTTCGTTTTTGATGGCTGTGCCTGGTCAACTACCGATTGCTTAAACGTAAAAACCACCGGAGCTCAGAGGCCTAAACATTCACATTACACGTGCATTTTTGTACACATATCGAAAAATAATTTGAAGAGACAAAGAACAAAATTTGTAGGTAATGACGAGACCTATTTGATCATATCAAGTTTTGGGGACCAGCACTTTAAATAAAAATAATTTAAAATTATTGAAACAAAGTTGTTTGGTTTAACGTTTTGCATCTGCTTAAGTCGGCAAACGGATCAGTGATTACGTAATAAGGATTCTTTAGGGGAATAATGTACCAAAATGTGATGCTTTTTATCTCTTAAATGAAAAATATTTTGTAAAGAATCGTGTGACATAAATTGGCCAGAATGCCATTCTAGACAATATGCCACTTTCAATTTTCCCTTAGGTTCCCTTTTAAGGAATTCAGGGGATGACTAAAACAGAATATCCTATTCAAAATAAGTAGAGGATATTGGATTTACAAGGACAATGAAATGCAGGTCATGAGATCAGGAAGCAAACAAATGACATAAAATATTAAGGAAACATTTGTCAATGTATTCGAAACCCTGTGTACAGTCAAAAAAAGGACAGACACTCCAGAATAAGGGTCGACACCAACACAGGGTCACACTGCAAATTTACCACCATTGTAAAACAGAGACAGTAGCTGGTAAACCCCCCTCGGTTGGCCAGAAAAGCTCTGATTCGGCGTGGCATACTTCTAATGATTGATTGATTGACAGTTTATTATTTTACGCTATACTCAACATTTTTCAGTTATCTGGTGGCGTCCAGTTTTTATTGGTGGAGGAGAGAACCCAGATACAATGTAGCCGGGAAGAGACCACCGACCTTCCAAAAATAATCTGGCAAACTTTCTCACATATATTGGCGCGAGCGAGAATCAAACCCGCGCCGATTAGAGGTGCGAAGCTTTGTGAGTTTGAGCGCGATGCTCTAACCACTCGGCCACGGAGGACCCTGCGTCTGTTCAAGAAGTCCACAGTGAACCTCGACTCATTTGAGAACATTACGTGGTTTCCATGACGTTAACGTCATTAGACATGATCGGTATGGGGGTGGATCTGTAATGGCGTAGGGAGGCATCCCCGTTGCCGGCAGAACAGACTTGCATGTTGTTGCTGGACGTGTTACAAGGCAGTCCTACCGGGCCATCATGGCACCCTATGTTGTGCCATTTGCACGTCGATATGGCCGCCGTTTCAATTTTCAAGATGACAATGCCAAAATGTCATAGGGCAGGATTTTTACAGATTATCTCCAACAGCAGAATATCCACATGACCTTGGCCCGCACTAAGTCCGGACTTTTCCGCCATCGAGCATGTCTAGGGCATGCTTGGACAGCGGTATGCCAAAGTCAACAACCTCCTGCCAATGTCTAAGAACTTGCTGCAGCATTGCAACAGGAATGGTATGAACTTCCCCAAAATGACCTGGGACGTCTCGTTACGAGTATGTCACGCCGAATCCGAGCTTTTCTGACCAACCGAGGAGATTTTACCCGCTACTGTCTCTGTTTCACAATGCTGGTAAATTTGCAGTGTGACCCTGTGTTGGTGTCGACCCTTATTCTGGAGATTCTGTCCTTTTCTGAATGTACACAAGGTTTCAAATAAATTGACAAATATTTCCCTAACTATGTTTTTCTGTCATTTGTTTTCTTCCTGACCTCGTGATTTGCATTTCATTGTCCTTGTAAATCCAATATCCCCTACTTTTTTAAACAGCATATCTTGAATGCTAAATTCATTTTGTTGAAGGTTATAGAACATAAGTTGTAGATTATGACAAGATCTATTCGATCATATAAAATTTTAAGGGTCAGCTCTTTAAATAGAGGACAGAGAAAGGTTAATATTATTTTTTTAATATCTCAAACGCTAAAAGAATGTCAAGCATTATCAAAGCAAAGTTGTTTGATGTGGCGTTTTGCAGCAGCTGCTGATGTCATCAAAAAGGCAACCGATCACGTAATTTGGGATTGTAAAGGATTAATTTTCGAAATTTTGATGCTTTATATCATTTAAACGAAAATATTTTGTAAATCATTCTATACAATAAATTGTTCTAAATACAATGCCGTCTTCAAATTTTGTCTTCCTTCTTTTTTAAGGAATTCAAGGGATGACCGCTAAAACTTGATACCTTACATATCTTGAAAACTTAGACCATTTTGTTAAACGTTAAAGAACAAAAGTGTTTAATAATTTCCCGACTTATTTGACGATATCAAGTCAAGGTTTTTCCTATTACATAATTTGTGATTTATATGTAATAACATAAGACATTTTGATTAGATCATTTCAAAATCGAGTGGAAGACCTATTCGTTGCTCGCAACGAAATCTTGTCTAGTTATTATTGTTGTTATTATTGCTTTTAATAGATACAACAAAGAAGCCCGGATATCAATATCCTAGAACACAACGAGGATATCCTAGAACACAACGAGGTATTATTTATATAACATTATGTAACTAAATTGATATAGCTGGATTTTAATAAAAGGACAGGTGACCCGTATATATTGCATTTTTGAGGGGGGACTTTAGATAGAAATTTGCACCTCACGAATGAAATAGATCGGTGGTAAATGAGAGTTTTTGTTTGGTACGAAATACTTAAACAAGGATGAAATCACTAGGCATATCAAATCAATCTTGTCAGTTGATTTGTTTTTTTTTTATTTATAGTCGCCTGAGCAATTTTTCAGCTATCCGGCGACTGTCACTATTACCGGTGACGGGGCTGCAAATTTAGACCTATGCTTAGCACTAATGGCTTTTAGCAGTGAGGGTTCTTTTACGTGCCACACCTGCTGCGACACGGGACCTACGTTTATAAGGTCCCATCCGAAAGACCCGTGACTCTCACTTCGTAATGCCGAGCTCTTGGCGAAGGAGCAATCACTACCTATTTTAACGTCTTAGGTTTGACGCGGCCGGCCCGAGCGGGGCTCGAACTCACGATCTTCCGTTCACGAGGCGAGAGCTCTACCACTGAGCCACCGTGATCGGTCTCTCTTGTCAGTTGAATTGATGCGCTCATCAAATCAATTCTAGCTTATACACATTTATCTGTATCTTAGTAACCATCATTAGAGTCTCATTAAAGCTTGAGAACCAGTTAGGGAAACCGTAGTTGACAGCAAGTAAAATATGATGCCAAAAAGCGGGACTATGAAAAAGAGAGATTTGTTCTATTGCAAGGTGTAATTGATGTCATTCCTCGCTAAGATTATGAATATAATTCTTATAGGGTGGGGACGTGGGGCTGAGGTCATAGTTGAATTTATATTTGTGTCAAATGAGAACATATTCACTGTATCGCCCCTTTAATATCTTTGCTAGTAATACATGTGTATCTATAATTATATATTAATCACATGTCACTTTTTTTTTTCTGAAGGAGGTGTATGACGAGATAAAGGAGGATGATTGTTATCACACCATTCGGGCGGTACAAGTTTGGGCTTTTTAAATTCATTTATTCTATTCCTATTTCATTGAAAATAGCATGTTTGATGTGTTTAGAGTGACTCCTGGTTTTTGTTGTTGTTTTTTGTTTTGTTTTGTTTGTTTGTTTTTGTTTGTTTGTTTGTTTGTTTTTTGTTAATTAGTAATACCTACCTATGGGTTTGTTTATCTCAGTATACTGTACAAGATAACATGCAAATAAAGTCTTGTTTTTTGTTGTTGTAGGATTACGACCACGATCTTGTAGACTACCTAATGGTAAGAAATATACTACTATTTTTACGGATATTATATATTTATTGATAAGAAATCTCATGGAAGTGGTATTTTTTGAAGGTGCTGTGACATTTTTTCATCTCTGACGGACGAAACTCTCTAGATCCGCAAAGGTTATTTATGCATTACCAATATAGGAAAAGTAAACGTCAAAAATTAGATGACTTATTTATTTTCCACTGATTAACTATCTGCAACAAATAACTTTAAGGTACGATAGAATTGACTTTTAAATCACAAACCCAAGGAAAACAATGTGCTGAATGATGTGTACGTGTCTTCACGCCTTTTGAAAATCTTTCCATGTACAAAGCTATAGTCTCGTCTAAAATTAACAATACACTACGCTGTGATATACCACCGTCCTTGTCAGACAGGAAACGTACCAATGCTTTATGGTCTGTCACTGCAGGTCCGCCATTGTAAAAGCCACGTGCATTGCTGTTATTTGCATTTTTATTGATTTCACAAATGATTGATTGATTATATATTGTTTAACGTCCCGCTCGAGAATTTTTCACTCACGGAGACGTCACCACTGCCGGTGAAGGGCAGCAAAATTTAGGCCTATGCTCGGCGCTTATGGCCTTTGAGCAGGGAGGGATCTTTAACGTGCCACACTTGCTGTGACACAGGACCTCAGTTTTTACGGTCTCCGACGAAGTACCGCCCCATTTAATCGCCACGTACGACAAGCAAAGAGTACTGAGGACCTAATCTAACCCGGGTCCTGACGGGTATGTCGCAAATGGAATCAGCCCTCAGCCATAATGATGATGTCTTACTCCTTCTATATTAGGCAGTGTGTAAAATATGTTTAGGAAATATTCTCATCAAATATATGGCTTAGCTTAACTGAACTACGTTTGAAACTTTCTTTTCTACTAAAAGCACTTGGAAATGCGATATTTGTAGTACTATTTCACTAACAAGCACTGTTGAATTTTATCACCTTTTCCCAAAATGTGTTTAAGTAAATTCCCCTCTGGTTGCCGTTCTAGTGATTTAAATGACTATTTTTTACGAAGTCTACGGAATTGACCTCGCTCGGCAATAAATTCAAGATAGCCAGTGCAGAGAACTCTACAACTTGTAATTTTCGTCAGCCTATCATGATCGAGGACCGAGTCTGTATGAAACTTAAGATTACTCCGCCTTACCAAGTAAATTGATGCAGACGATCTATTCATAACCTCTACACGAGAAGAGGGAATCTTTTACTGTGGGCTTCAGCTCGATATCTGAACACATCGACGGCTTCATGTCTGGATATTATATTGTTAAAGAACTTAACTTTGTGATAAACGGCATGACCAGCTTTTCCATCATCCATTTTTGTCGCAACATTCCATTACCACCTGTATATGGTGTTTATGTCTCAAAACTAACTGGCGCTCGCGCCGATATATGTGACAAAGTTTGCCAGTTTACTTTCGGAAGGTCGGTGGTCTCTTCCCGGATACATTGTGTCTGGGTTCTTTCCTCCACCTACAAAAACTGGACGCCGCCAGATAACTGAAAAAATGTTGAGTGTGGCAGAAAACAAACAAATAAAACTAACTGGATATGTAAGAGCATATTCTGCGTATGATCAAGTTTTAAACAGAGACAGGCTACTGACAAATAAGTTGATGATACTGTTGTTTCAGCAGTTTCCTACAAGGTCAGCTTTCGCAAATGTATGGTCGTTATGATGATTTAATTTGCAAATACAACCTGTGACTAAATTGTGATTGATCATATACTGTTTAACGTCCCGCTCGACAATTTTTCACTCATATGGAGACGTCACCATTGCCGGTGAAGGGCTGCAAAATTTAGGCCAATGCTCGGCGCTCAGGGCCTTTGAGCAGAGAGGGATCTTTATCGTGCCACACCTGCTATGACACGGAACCTCGGTTTTTGCGGTCTCATCCCAAGGACCGCCCCGTTTAATCGCCTCGTACGACAAGCAAGGGGGTACTGAGGATCTATTCTAACCCGGATCCCACGGGGCACCAGTGACTAGAAAACTGATCAGTCAGAAAGGGCCTCATAATGAATATTTTCGAGGTAGGCATGGCGTAGAATGTCCTATTACTTTTATTACTTTATTCATTCCAACAAATTCTGAATCCCACACTGTGTAGTGTTAGGACAAAACTCAAAAAAAAGTAAAATCAGAAGGGGTATTCCTCTGCCTATTCCAGTATCATGTATAACACATACGAGAAGATTTTCTAGGAAACTGAAATGATAGCGAGTCACAGAAAACGGCCACGGATGGACAAACGGATTTAATGGATTTTTTTGTTTTGACACAGGTTTAGTTGTCATATATGATAGGAATTTCTTTTGTAAAGCAAACAAGACTGAATATAACTGTTAATCAATAATAACTACCTATAACTGGCTTAATAACTAAACATAACATTAACTGTGATTTAATATACCACGGGTCGCGGTAGCTCAGTGGTTACCGTGTTATCGTCGTAACCGGGAGGTTGTGAGTTCGAGCTCCGCTCGTGCCATTGCAGCGTCAAACCTAAGACGTATACATGGGTCGTGATTACTGTCACCAAACGCTCGGCAATCACAAGTGAGAACGGGTCTTTCGGATATGACCTTATAGACCGAGATCCCGTGTCGCGACAAGCGTTGGTACGTTAATGAACCCCCCTCTGACACGGCCCTGAGCGCTAACCATAGTTACTTTACCCAAATCTGGTGACGTCTCAATATGAGTGAAAAATTCTCGACGGGACGTAAAACAACCTCCCCAAACAAAATCAATCAATTAACCTACATGTACATATACCTGTAAATCAAAAATAATAACATATACCTGTAAATCAAAAATAATAACATATACCTGTAAATCAAAAATAATAACATATACCTGTAAATTGATAATGACTGCATACATATATGTCTGTGATATAAATTTCCTTTGTAGGATCGCCATGGTGATATGACGCAGCCACTTCTGGTAAGAAATGTGCAAAGAAATCCAGGTATAAAGTCAAAACATCACTATATTAGAATGCAAATTTATGTGTCTTGTTCTGTTATTCGAGATGCAATCCCCCCCGAGATATCTGCCAGGTGGAATGTGTTTTTCTTCCACATCTCAGTGTTGACAGCAAAGGTTGCCTGCATATCGAAGATTGTTTAGTTAACCCCTTAGTTTATGGGGAACGTAAAGCACAATACGTGTCTACTGTAAAAGACAAAAATACGGGATAAAGATAATATTATGTACAAAACGCTCATCTAGGAAACACCAGTATTTGATATTAGTATTTACATTTATGTACTGCGTCACAAAGTAGTACCGACTTTGAACAGGTATTATTTCTAAAAAGGATTTAAATGTAATTAAACTAATTTAATATCAAAGTATTAAAAACATTAAAATAGTGATATATTTTATAATGTCTGGGTGATTTTGTCAACATACGACACATTAAAATGCATGTTTTTCCCCCTTTTATTTATAGAACCCTAACCCACATCGAGAACATAATGACGACACCTTGTCACCGGTACATTTCTACATACTAGAAAAGTGTGGCTTACTGCAAACATATTTTATTTGTGTTTACAAAGAGTGAAGGAAGTATGGTAACACTTGCCTTCCACCTATGTATTCCCTTTTTTTTTTAAAAGCAAATAAAATCATGGTCTTGGAACTGACTCGTTTGATAGAACCCAATTCCTGACGCCTACAATACAACAAGACGGTTTATCCCTTATAAATGCTTTATTTTCTTACATTCATGTAGTCTTTCTTTCTTATAAATCATATTTACAGTTTTACTGTGTCATAAATGAGAATAATGTTGTACGCGTCTACATGACATGTATCACTTTATCATAATAATAAATGTAAGACAGTTTTCAAACATATCGATTTTTTATTCAGAAAAAAATCCAGAATTGTTCCCACTGGAAAAAGGTGCTCTCTGCGGTAGCGGTAGTGATGGTGACGATGTCGATTGCTCTTGGAATCGCGTCAAAGTACATAGGTAAATTTAATACATTTCACTTTCTAAATACAAACTGTAATGGTGCCCTGTAAAATGGATAGGGCCAGGTATTATCACGACGATAGCGATATTCGGGCAGGAATTTCCACAATCAACGACGTTTCTGAGAGGACGAAATATTGTGAAAGGAAAACCAAATGTTTTCCCCAAGAAGATTCCTATTTGACGTCCAAAACCAATTGTTTTCCCAAGAAGATTCCTATTTGACGTCCAAAACCCAAAAGTTTTACACTGCCATAATATCTTGAAAGATTTTTCATTTTTCTTTTCGAATACAAATGCGTATAGCATTGCTATTGAAAGAACTTGTCTCTTTGATATTGTCGATGTCAACGCATGAAAGTAATCTACTTATAATAATGGCGATTATTTGCTATTTGTAAGATAATGGCGATGCATATTTCTAAAACAGATAACAAAAAAACCTTGATTCTAGGCTATAATTTCAAACAAAACTGACACGGCATGTCACTGTTAGAAAATGTCAGAGAATCAAACATCCTGATAGACAGAAAGAATCATGTACACTGGCCTTATAATTTCATTTAAAAATTAAAAAAAATCATCATATAATTTCTAAGAACGACAACGAACATCAAAATCCTAAAAAATGTGCACAGCGTTTGAATGTCTTTAAGTGCTTAATAGTAGTAAATCTTGGAAACTTTGGAAAAATTCAACACAAAACATGTCTGTATAACCTGAGAACAATATATAGTCTATCATTTGTGGTAGTGGGGGACACGAAAATCAACCCCTACCCCACAAAATGTACAGACATACACTATTACAATCCTACTTAATATGAATGCCTAAGTGTGTAAAATGTAGGGAAAGTCGGTCGGATATAAAGTCGTATGTTCACCACGTCAGTTGAGGCGGCATATTAAATTTCCCGCACGACGCTTGAATCACATGATAATTGCAGGATATATTACGGTGAGAAAAAGTGAAGATGACGAACAATCATCAACTTAATCATCCTATAAAGGTTGAAAAATTAACAGATTGGCAAACACGGACCCCTGGAAACATCTTATTCATTTTACCGGACTAAGTATCCCGTAGTTTATAACGACTTGACAGAATGCAATTGCTTTCTACTGGGAAGGGTTCCTCCACGGCAGGATAAACATTTAGGACTTGGAACCAACAGGTGTTTTTTTTTTAATTTCAAGCTAAGGACAAGAAGTCTGATTTCGTCCACCTTTACCAGAAGAATTCAACATACAAGCCTCTTCTCTCCTTGATATCGACACACTCTTCTAGTGTCCACAGTGAAACACCAACCACGGATTCATATACAACGTCTGCTTACGTAACAAGTACACCGTCAACATCAGAATCGGGTATGCACAAAAGTTACGTAGAAACTGTTTTAATAAATATATCCGGGTCTTTGATATACGTAACGATATAATATGTATCTCCAAGAGTTTCCACTTCATGCAGTTAGTTAGAATATCTTTAAAGAAGCATACTCCTGACTGAATTTCTTTTCAAACATGAATAGAAACACAAATATCAGTAATATTTGTATATTCATTTTTATATTTGATTGCCTAGTTTGACAGCTCAGTCGTTTAACGTGTCGACTGCAGCTTTGTAGATAACGGGTTCGAGTTCAGCAGGAAGTTTTAAACATTTTCCCGACTCCTTTCTACTAAAACTGCATTTTTTGACAAAATAAATTAAATTGAACATTTTCAGTTTCAAAGTATCACTGTACATATCCTGCACATCTCATTCATATCAAGTTTACCTGGTGTGTTATTCCTCCCTAAGGCCGTCTCTTTATCATATTGACATGCCATTTATGTACAGATTCTATCCTCAAAATATTTAGTATGTTTCTTCCACGTTGAAATGCTTGTCTTGTCGCGAATAATGAATAATAAGCAAACCATCCGGTCCCCAAATATGTTGGTAGTGCAATTTATTGAAGACGAACAATGTCACAGTACCCTTTCAGTAAGATTTTATATGAAGTAACAACTGAGAGGTTATTGAATTGTGTTAACAGATGGAAAGGAAGGTGGAAAATAACCAAATTTCATTGACGTTTTACGCAATAAACATGAATATCGCTGCTTTCGTTACCATGGATATGACATTACAGCTTGTGATGTCTGTATATAAATGAAATCTTGTTGGATGGAACTTTATTTTGTTATTTTACATGTACTTCTTTTTCGAGGATTTTCACTCTCCAGCTTTTGGTGAAATACCACAAATCGAGCATCGCGCTCAAGACCGTTCCAGCAAGAACGAGCTGACTAACGCCTACCTTGATATAGGGCGTCTGAGTTTGGTCATATCCCGAAGAACAATGTATGATTAAACGTACAAGCTCTCCATATTATTAACACAAGTTAAATGTAGTAGCGAAAGTTTTATTTAAAGCAGATTTTTCAATTTACAAGTTTATTCTGAGCACAATTAGACATTTCTAGTGTTTTTCACTCTCACTTTGTTTTACACATTATATTTCTAATACGCAGTCAACATGTAAACAAACACATGGCATGAGCCATGTTTACGTAACAAAATGAATGCTGTGTCTCAACTGTAACTCAAAAGCTGACATTCAAATATTTGCTGACCATTGCAAATACCTTAGTTACGCATTGTACACATTACAAATAGAGAAATGAAATTTGAAAAAATGTTCAGCTCAAATCGTGTCCCTGTCCTTTACGAACAGTGCAAGCAATATCCATGTAATACATATACAAATAGGAACAACCGACGAAAAATGTCCGAAAGTTAAATGAACTAAGAAATCCGACCTTTTCCTTTCATCTGGGATGACACCAAACAGTTTACGTTGCATTAGTTATTATATAGGGCCGTTATAGACAGAGATTGATTGATTGATTATTTATTGCTTTCCGCCACACTCAACAATTTTTCAGTTATCTGGTGGCGTCCAGTTTTTGTTGATGGAGGAGAGAGAACCCAGATACAATGTACCTGGGAAGAGACCACCGACCTTCCGCAAGTAAACTGGCAAACACGCTCACATAACGCCGCGGCCGAGATTCGAACACGCGCCGACAGAGGTGAGAGGCGTTATGATTTTGAGCGCGATACTCTAACCATTCGGCCACGGAGGCCCCTATAGACAGAGAGAAAACCACCATTATCAATTACGGATGTATGTTTAAAATATATACCGGTATATTATATGATTATCATTAATGATATGATTATTTTGCTGTAAGTTAAGCTATCTAACGTGTATTAGTAGTACATATGTAGTGCACGTGTAAGACAGTAAGCTAGTTTGATTGATATGTACCGGTAGTCACACATTTGTTGATTTTGTTTCACCAAAGAAAACTAGCAATAGCCCTCAATTACACGGATAGTTGATTTATTCGTGCACTCATTAAAGCCTTTTGTTCAGTATTTCAACCTTTCGACTGTTGGGAGATCTTCCAGAAGGGAGTGACTACTTCCGGAATTTATCAGATTTATCCGTTGGGAAAGGACAAAAAATCCAAAGGTGTCCTGTGTAACATGGAGATATCACCGGGTGGATGGACAGTGAGTTCAATATTTTGTTTATTGATTCAATGCTGTTTAATTTTACCAGTATCACAATGGAAATAGTTTAGTGTATTTATTTTTGTGTCTTTAATCTTTTCAACACAACACAATATAATACAAGATGTGCTATTATATTATTATTGTTTGTTTTCCGCCACACTCAACAATTTTTCAGTTATATGGCAGCGTCCAGTTTCTATTGGTGGAGGAGAGATCCAAGATACAGTGTACCCGGGAAGAGACCACTGATCTTCCGAAAGTCAAATGGCGAACTTTCTCATATACATCGGCGCGAGCGAGAATCGAATCCGCTCCGACTAGACGTGAGGGGCCTTGTGATTTTTAGCGCTATGCTCTAACCACTCGGCCACGGAGGCCCCTGGATGTGCAGTTAAACAAAACAGACTGTGTACAATAAGTGTACAGAGGTGTACATTAAAAACAAGTATAATAGTAGTATGAATTAATATACATAGGTGTTCCAGCAGCGACATTACTTTGATGTTGACTTCAATAGAAACTGGAGTGATTATAAACATGGCTTCGGAAATCTTCACGGGGATTTTTGGCTTGGTGAGTTTAGTGGAATCTGAATTGGGTGGGTAGGGGGTGGGGAGATTTCTGCTTATGGTGTAGTCCAGGCTTGACATTTCTGATCCCATGAACAACCAAATCAGCATGTACCGCGTATATCAGCATTACTGCCCGGAAATGTCTGTGTACATAAGCCATGCGCAGTGAGGCATCATAAAAATCACCGTCCATATACGAGCGATCGATAGTGTTACAACATAGGCAGTTATCCTTTGCGACATCTTTATCAAGGGTATAAGAACCTTGGCTATCAAAGATTTTGACCTAGTGATATTAACTTTGACCTGTATTTAAGAAATGATAACATAGGCAACATCTCCGTATCTATCTATGGTGGGGCTTTCATATATTGTATGGAGATATTTCGTATGACAAGAATTTTCATGTGACACTACAATTTTTCACTTCGTGACCTTGAAATTTAACCCAAGTTTCAAAACTTTAACCTTGTAACAACTTTTGAGTGGGGAGTGATAGGACTCTCATATTTCGTTTGTTAATATTCTTTGTGACGAAGTATTTTTGGCCTAATTCGTTATAAGGTTAATGCAGGCAATATCTCGAGAACTATTTTGTATATATTCCTTATGACAAGATCTTTCAATTTTTTCTCTGTTGACATCGGTGGCATAGTGTTTCACAAACATATCTTGTTGATAAGTGATTCGTTATACTAAATATAAACATTCATAACATAGCAGAGTGTTTCGCAAATAACACTCTGTACCCTGTGGGTTTTGTGTGTGTGTGTAGGGGGGGGGGGTTGTCATTTGCACGGATACGACATATTTGTCAGTAGCCTGTCTCGATTCAAAAACTGATCCTGGGCAGAGCATTCTCTCGCGTATTGAATCTATTGAAAGACATGAAGACGATTATGTTATGATATATGCAGTAGATGATGGTATATTGCCTCACAGATATGCAAAGTTGATGGAGGAGCTAAAGTCACCCCGTTTGTCATAAAGCTGTGTTGTTAGTTTGTAGTTGATGTTATGTGCAATAAAATACACAAATATGAAGTAGATATAGAAGATTCTGTGGAGTCGTTTATTGTCAAGTCCATTGGGATTGATTGATTGATTATTTATTGCTTTCCGCCACACTCAACAATTTTTCAGTTATCTGGTGGCGTCCAGTTTTTGTTGGTGGAGGAGAGAACCCAGATGCAATGTACCTGGGAAGAGACCACCGACCTTCCGCAAGTAAACTGGCAAAATTGCTCACATAACGCGGCGGCCGAGATTCCAACACGCGCCGTCAGAGGTGAGAGGCCTTGTGATTATGAGAGCAATGATCTAACCACTCGGCCACGGATGCCCCCTCATATATCGAATCACATATAAATGAAAGCGAGTATTAGTAGTACATAAATAGTCATCAATGCATCTAAATGTCGAGATGAAGGCCACAGCAAGTTATCTCTTCTTCTCAGTTAGAAGCTTGTGGATAATTTCTGCCTCATAAGATTACAAAAACAGGTCAGCTAACAAAGGATCACAATTTGTGCCCATGGCAATTCCAACAGACTGTTAGAAGACATGATCACCAAGGTAGATATTATCAATGAGGAATTCCAGTATCTTTTGGACAGAGTACTTACTTATAATGCTACATTGACGTTATCCATCCGTTCGGGGTTTTCTTTTCTATTTTCACTTCTCACTCATATATGAAGTTGACGCTAAAACGAAAATGAAAACTAGTTTTTCATTTACGAAATAACGACCGATATTTTGTTCATAGGAAATGAATATCTATATCTACTGACATCAAGTTCTGCATATATTACTACCATGTACCTTGGGATTTCGAACACCGCTGGGAAATATTGGTATGAAACTTTTGATAATGTTCGATTTGCAGCAGAGGATGATGGATACAGGATTTATCTGAGAGGACAGGCGAACGGGACGGCTGGTAAGCTTTCATAGTGTTTGCATCATACACTCGGTCGATTGGTTAGTTGTATATTGTTTCTTCTTCTTCCCAATAATGGCCACCATCAACATGTTGATTATTTAACCTCCCGCTCGAGTATTTTTTGCAGACGTCACAATTGCCGGTATAGGACTGTAAAATTTACTAAAGGCCTTTCCTCGGCACTCACGGCCTTTGAACAGAGACCGCCCCATTTAGTCGCCTCTTACAACAGAGGACGTATTCTTACCCGGATCCCCTGAACTGCTATCTCTTAAAAGACGCCAAATGGGTTACGCAGGAGATTGATTGATTGATTATATATTGTTTAACGTCCCGCTTGAGAATTTTTCACTCGTATAGAGACGTCATCATTGCCGGTGAAGGGCTGCACAATGCTGGCCTATGCTCGGCTCTCAGGGCCTTTGAGCAGGGAGGGATCTTTAACGTGCCACACCTTCTGTGACACGGGACCTCGGTTTTTGCGGTCTGACCGATCACGGTGGCTCAGTGGTAGAGCTCTCGCCTCGTGAACGGAAGGTCGTGAGTTCGAGCCCCGCTCGGGCCGGCCGCGTCAAACCTAAGACGTTAAAATAGGTAGTGATTGCGCCTTCGCCAAGAGCTCGGCATTACGAAGTGAGAGTCACGGGTCTTTCGGATGGGACCTTATAAACGGAGGTCCCGTGTCGCAGCAGGTGTGGCACGTAAAAGAACCCTCACTGCTAAAAGGCATTAGTGCTAAGCATAGGTCTAAATTTGCAGCCCCGTCACCGGTAATGGTGACAGTCGCCGGATAGCTGAAAAATTGCTCAGGCGACTATAAATAAAACAAACAAACAAACAAACATCATCCGAAGGACCGCCCCATTTAGTTGCCTCTTACGACAAGCAAGGGGTACTGAGGATCTATTCTAAAAACCCGAATACTCACGGGGCTACACAGAAGACGTTTGAGCTTGAAGACGTTTGAGCTTCAAGATGTATACTGTTTAATTGTATGAAGTATTAGTCCCACTAGATGATTTTCTACTGATGTTATAGCAATGTTTCAGTATGTGCAGGTATAAAAGTGTCGGGTGTGTATTGTAGTTTGGATTATTTACTTTCATGCGTATCATTTGATTTCCTTCACCTACTTTTCAATCTGTTGGTTTGGTTAGAATTTTACAACGACTGTGTTTTAATTATAGTTTTATCTATTTAGGGAAGCTTAATCTAAGGATGACCCCTCTTTTCAGACAAATATAAATGACTATATATATATATATATATATATATATATATATATATATATATATATATATATATCGTGAAACGTTCTACTTTTCACCGGTCACGGTAACTCAGTGGTTGGAGCGTTCGCTTCGTAACCGGGAGGTCGCAAATTCGAGTCCCGCTCCTGCCATGACTGCTTCAAACCTAAGACGAAAGATAGGTAGTGATTGCTCCTTCACCAAATGTTCGGAATTTAGAAGTGAAAATCAAGGGTCTTTCGGATATGACCTTAAAAACGGAGGTCCCCTGTCACGGTAGGCGTTGGAATGTTGAAGAACCCTCACTGTTACGTACCTGAAAGCTAAGCATAGGTCTAAATTTGTGGTACTTCACTGTTGACGTTTCAATACGAGTGAAAAAATCTTCACGGGTTGTATAACAATCAATTAATTCTAATTTACCATTTTTTCGTTCGTTCACCGTTCAAGTGGGCATCAAATGTAGGTAACATGTTTTACATTACTATATGCAAGTGACTAATTGTGTGAAACTAATAGAGTCCCTGAAACGTTTTAATTTACCATTTTTCCGTTCGTTTATCGTGCGTTCACCGTGCAAGTGGAAATGTATAACCCGTCAGGAACGATATCTATCTTTCTATCTGCATATGTATGTATGTATGTGTATGTATATATGTATGCATGTATGTATATATAAAACTTATATAACTTCAGGTGATTGCAGCACCAGACACACTACTGTCGGGAAAGTAGGTCGTATGGACGACCAAAAATTCAGCACATTTGACCGTGATAACGACCTCAGACCGTGGCAGAACTGCGCAACCTCTAGAGGGGGAGGATGGTGGTTCAACAACTGCCAGTTCGTATTTCTGAATGGACCTAGCGGAATGGATGGGGATTATGTGTACTGTGGTTATTTTGACATGAAGATGAAAACTTTTAATTCGTCAGTCATGATGCTTACCAGAAGGCCGTTGGAGTAAGGATCATAAAACTTTAAGTATTTCAGACGCGTGTCAGTACCAACCTATCTCATGAAAAGTCGATGTTTAATATAGGACATACTATTTTGAAATCATATAAGGTATGTTGGTGAATATTGGTCAAGTATCCGAACTTGCTAGAGTGTATTTACAATAAAGGAGTGCCAATATTCATCAATACACACAAGTTCAATATCCCCTTAACTATAAACATAAGGCAGGTATATTGATTGATTGATTGATTATTTATTGCTTTCCGCCACACTCAACAATTTTTCAGTTATCTGGTGGCGTCCAGTTTTTTTGGTGGAGGAAAGAACCCAGATACAATGTACCAGGCAGGTATATGGCTTTATGCTGATAACTTAGTTTTCCCGCCAGCACACAATGTGAAGCTTTGAGACTGGAAACATACGTATTTAATTGTCTACAATTTCAGCTTACAGTATCCCTGAACATTATCAGTTACATAACACTATCAGGATTAGTGGACTTGCGTTGTCGCACGCTGGGTTTCGGCAATCTAATCCACTAACGCCTTCATTATATTTGGATTGTTTTCTGTGTTTAATGTAATTTTTTTTAGAAACTGACACAATGCTAGCACTAGAATGAATACTTGTTATATTAGTGTTGTTTCAATAGATGTATTTCTGTCTCTTAACTGTAAATATTACAAACATACGTTGCCTTTAACGGTATATGTACCGTAATAAACAGTATTTTGTTATGTGTTAAAAGGCAGACCGTGTATTTTGTCAGTTTGATATGAAAAATAATGCTTTAACAATGTCGACAAATTATATACGGGTATTAAAGTAGTGCTGGTCTTTTTGAAATTCCGCGTGCAATGTCACGTGATCACGTATATTCCAAAATGGGGCGTTCACTCTCCGAACAGGAAGATATACGATTAAAAAGGAAATTAGCTAGATTACGTCTTAATACGACTGATTGATTGATTATTTATTGCTTTCCGCCACACTCAACAATTTTTCAGTTATTTGGTGGCGTCCAGTTTTTGTTGGTGGAGGAGAGAACCCAGATACAATGTACCTGGGAAGAGAACACCGAACTTCCGAAAGTAAACTGGCAAACTTGCTCACATAACGCCGCGGCCGAGATTCGAACACGCGCCGACAGAGGTGAGAGGCTTTGTGATTCTGAGCCCGGTGCTCTAACCACTCGGCCACGAAGGCCCCCCTTAATACGACTGAGTTACATTGTAAATTGCATACTTTGTATAAAGTGTATAACCTATTTAGCTTAATATAAATCATGTGTTTTTTAACTCGTAATCCAAAGATTACGGTATGTGTAGCTTTAATGTTTGTATGAAACTTCCTGTTCTTTCTTCTTTGTACTTACTCCATCAATTGATTTATCATTCAGGTATGTAGAAATGTTGAATGCTTTTGACATACTACATTACAGAAACCTTGGTATTCTCACCTCTGCACGTGGTTTCCTGGCTATGACAAGCGTGCTGAAAAAAACTATTTTGGGAGCCAGATTTTTATGTAATTTATAAACGATTTTTATTTCTATAACAAAAAACTAAGATATTGTCTAAAACCCCACACAACCACTCAATCCATACAATACAACAATGCAGTATTCACCTTCGACATAGTTACCCAAATGAAAAACTTACATCTCCATTTTTGTTTTATTCGTTTTGTTCTAATGGAGGCCAAAACGTACTACTGTAACTGCAGGAACACACGGAACGAATACAGGGGTGTACCTCACAGCGGAGCCCTGCACAAAAATTCTAATTAATTGCTAGAGCATATCACGTGAAGTATGTTTTCACCATATGAAGAGTGATACAAGGTCTTAGAGAGCTCTAACCTTGAACAAGACTGTGCTGTGATTGTCATATTCCTCTTTCATCTTATCATCACTCCACGGTGTCCACTGGAACAAAGAAGGCTGTTGAGGTTTACAATAGAAGCAAAGCCAAATCCAGAGGTTTTCAATAGAAGAGTTGGACCACAACATTTTCTGTTGCTTCTATATGTATTATTCAAGATGAAACAAATGAAATACGCAATACACAAATGAAACCAAATACATTATATCAAATCTGAAATACAAAATTTAAACGACTGTACACATTCAGAATATAGATAATAGCCCTGTTAAATTGTTTGATATACAAAAGGGGAAAAGAGATGACAAAAATTACCCACAGCGAATTTTAACAGTAAACTCAATTAAACAAGAACGGGGGGCCTCCGTGGCCGAGTGGTTAGAGCATCGGGCTCAGAATCACAACGCCTCTCACCTCTGTCGGCGCGTGTTCGAATCTCGGGCGCGGCGTTATGTGAGCAAGTTTGCCAGTTTACTTTCGGAAGATCGGTGGTCTCTTCCCAGGTACATTGTATCTGGGTTCTCTCCTCCACCAACAAAAACTGGACGCCACCAAATAACTGAAAAATTGTTGAG
Source organism: Ostrea denselamellosa (assembly GCA_024699665.1). NCBI lineage: Eukaryota > Metazoa > Mollusca > Bivalvia > Ostreida > Ostreidae > Ostrea > Ostrea denselamellosa. The sequence continues at coordinate 7,880,272 of JAMZEH010000050.1, forward strand.
TGTGGCGGAAAGCAATAAATAATCAATCAATAAACAAGAACGCCAGTAAAACTGATGGATGCTCCCCAAAATGCATCTAACGAATGAACTACTTCATATGACGAATGACTCGAACAATGATCAATAACTGTTGAACTAGTGTTGAAATGATTTTTTTCCATATCTAAGGTATCTATTGAGTGACGTTGACCTTTGCAAAATGACCTCGGTCCAAAAGTCCCTGTCTCAAGGAATATTTGTGATCAATTTCTGATGAAAGGTGTAGGAGATGGGAAATTTTATATACAATGCGTTACCTTGACCTTTCCAAAATGACTTTGAAAGTTCAAACGTCATTGGCTCAAGCAATATTTGTGATCACATATATGAATTTCAATTGTATGAATTTCTGGTGAAAGGTTTTGGAGATACGAGTTGGGACGGACGGAAGGATAAGACATCCTTCCCCAATTTTTTTCGGGGAACATAACAATGTTTACCTGACTTGGAGCGCGAAACATTAACTGGCAAGATTGGGGATTATACAGCGTTTGTTACTATCAACTGTTACAGTCAAAACACTGTACATTGTATCTGGGTTCTCTCTTCCACCAATAAAAACCGGTCGCGGTAGCTCAGTAGTTAGAGCTTCGTAACCGTAAGGTCGTGAGTTCGAGCCCAGCTGGTGCCGTGGCCGCGTCAAACCCAAGATGAAAAATAGGTAGTGATTGCTCCTTCGCCAAATGCTCGGCATTTAGAAGTGAGAATCATGGGTCTTTCGGATATGACCTTAAAAACGGAGGTCCCGTGTTACGGAAGGCGTTGGCACGTTACAGAACCCTCACTGCTACGGCCCTGAGCGCTAAGCATAGGTCTAAATTTGTGGTACTTCACCTACAGCTGGTGATGTCTCAATATTAGTGAAACATTCTCGATGAGACGTAAAACAAACAAACAAACCAATAAAAACTGGACGCCATCACATAACTGAAGCATTGTTGAATGTGGCGGAAAACAACAATCAATCAATCAATTTATGAAATGATACGTGAACAATATACAAATGCAAGCAAAAATATGTTTAGAAATTTAAAATGTTGTCTTTTTGCAACACCACGCCGGAATGTTGCACTGTGTAACTATTCGTCATTATCAAGATTGGGCTCCAAATTTGTATTAATGAACTAATTTTGTCCACATCAAACGAAAAAAAGACTTCATAGTTTTTTTTTTTTAACGAGAATTCTTGCGTGCGCAGAAAATCCGTCTAGATGGCCATATCGGACATGCAATGCGTTCTAGACAACACGGCGGACATTTCCTTTCTTTCTCGTTTAAGTATTTCTAGGTGTGTCAGATATTTAGTTTACTTACGTCGTGCATACAGAGGTAAAATAAATGAGTAAATTATCGAATTACTGGTTTCAAAGTCTGACCTAGTGTGTTTCGTTTGATTGTGATAATTTTTGGAACAATTGGGTATCGAACCCGGGACCCATACATTACAAGTTATGTGCTACCCAGGCAATAAAAAAGATTTGCAATATTACTACAATATAAAATTTTTAACCTGATTCGGAAATCGTGCAAACTCTTCTTTTTAAGTGAGGAGATGAAAAACTGATATCAAAGAAAATGTCAGAAACGTTGCGTATATTCCTTAACAACACATAAATTTCAAATGTGCCGGCAATTTATGAACAAAATTCAAACAGAAGTCCATTGACTTTTTTCTACAGCATATCGGACATCAAACTGAATCTGGAAAACAGCTATAGTTCCCAATTTATAATAATAAAAAGAGGTAATGTGAACACTACTCACTAGAATACACCCGCTTACCCCAATCTGTCAAAACCAAACGATGTTTCTTTGACCTTTTGACCCCAAAATCAATATGGGTCATCTTTGCCCCATTAATAGTCAATATGTGTGATATGGTGACTCTAGGTGAGAAGGATAACACGTAAGAGCCCGGAAACCATTTTTTTTCTTTTTCATTGTCCAGTGCATTGGACCCATTGATTGGGATCGTCTTCTTCCCACGGGGGGTCTGTATGTACGGTACGTTGGCTCTAGGTAAAAAGGATGAAACTGAAGAGCCTAGAAACCATTGCGTCTACAAACGGAAAACCTGATTGCAGTATATTGATTGATTATATATTGTTTAACGTCCCACTCGAGAATCTTTCACTCATATGAAAACGTCACCATTGCCGTTGAAGGGCTGCACAATTTAGGCCTATGCTCGGCGCACGGGACCTCGGTTTTTACGGCCTCATCCGAAAGACCGTTCCATTTAGTCTCCTCTTACGACAAGCCAGGGGTGCTGAGGATCTATTCTAACAACCAGGATCCCCACGGAGCAGACCTATACTTGATTTCAATATAAAACAAGCGTGTAAAATTTCAGAATGCCCCGTACTATGGAGGCTACCAACCTGTGACGCCGTCGTTGAACCTGGTATTTTGTTGGAAGTAGGAATTATTTGTGTCAAGTAATATTTTTTAATACTTTGTAGTAAAAAGAAAATCAGTTGGTTAAATTTTTTCTGTCATCTGGTTTTATTTTTGTGCTGCTCTCTCTCTCTCTGTGTGTGTGTGTGTGTGTGTATGTATGTGTGTAAGTGACCTATCGCCATTGGTCTGCGTCCGTCGTCGTCCGTTCTAACTTCTTGATAACTAGTATTCGGATTCTTTTCAGCTTTGTACATTTCGGAACTCTCGCATTCCTTGGTCGCGGCAAAAACTGCCCAATTTTCTTCTCTGTAACCGCACTTATCTAAGAAAAACCAAATGCATAGTGATATCCAGCAGGACGACATCTACCAAATTTGTAAGTTTAATGATTCCTGGACTAGAGTTTCTGACTCCAGGACAAAACGGGGCCAAACTTAGCGTAAATGTGTAAAAAAAAAAAAAAATAAATAAATAAATAAAATCATACAAATATCAAAATATATTTAGAAGGTGTAAGTGCTCCTTTACCAAAATTGTAAATTTCATGATTCTAGGAAATAAGGGTTTTAGTTCCAGTTTGGAGCCAAGATCAATATATTGATTACTGTCTATATCATTTCAAACACTTCTGATACAAATAAAATGTATGCAGAAAATTATGTATCATTACTTTGAACTTTGTAACCCAGGCTCCAGGACGGGTCCAAGTTAATCATCGTGTACTAATTAACCTATATTATATTATGCAAAGCCTTTCATTAGTATAGACTCTAGTCTTAAGAACGCATCTTATTCCATATTGTTACTAAGTTTACAAGTTAGTTTAGAACAGGAATTTTCCTCTAGATTTCATAGCCATTAGGTCTGTGGGCCTCCTGTTTTTAAATTTTACCCGCACTTTCAATGAAAAGAGTGTTGGAGATCTTCCCCAACACACGTAAGAAATATCGACTTAACTTTGTGTTGAAATTCGCGTGGATCCGTCACTTTCTTCAGCTTTTCCCTTGGGCAATGTATAACAATAAAAGATCATTTTGAGCTCTAAAAGATGACAGCTCTCGCTACCAGGTCTTACATACCAAAAATCTATCTAAATATGAATTCGGTAATATCATTACTAACCCAGAGTATGGTATACTTACCGATTCGATTCTGCCTGAGCTCAGTATTCTAACAAATTGGCCGTTACTTTAATTTCCTGTGTTTTTATTTTCTCTTAGCAAAATCGGTGATAAGAGACCATTTATTCGTTGTCAGCCTTAGCCTAGGTGGATTATACAGACCTTAATTAGGATAATGTGATAATGTAATTCATTTATGAGAGTAAACTATATCTGCCATGCGAATTTATCAAGAAATTATTTAGAATATAATTTGACAGAAAACTAGATATGCTAATGTCTTCAAATTTCAAATATACTATTGCTGTTGTTTGTCGATTATACCGTAATCAGAAAGTGTTAAAGGTTTACAGAATATGCTAATGTTTATCAAAAGAGGTCACGTGTCGCGACAGGCGTTGGCACATTAGAGAACTCTCACTGCTCCGGCCCTGCGTGCTCAGCATAGGACTAAATTGGTGGTACTTCACCATCAGCTGGTGACGTCATAATATTAGTGAAGAATTATCGACGGGATGTAAAAAACAAATAAACGAACGAGCATTATGTTTTTTAGGTTTAAAACTGTGGGTGTAAAAAATCCTGTTAAAATCTATGCTAAACATGACCCTCATTAAAAAGAAAATCATGACAATTTTTGGTTCTTTCAGCTCTTCCGAGTTTGTTTGTACATTGGATTTCCAGCAATTGTGACTTGAGCATTTCAATAAACTCGGGAACTTTCCTATTAATTGGTCTATATCGTTTCAGATATAATTCAGCTTCCGTGATTGATAGAGCGAATTTTGACAATCAGATGGAAAAGTTGTTGGCAAAAATACAAATGTTACGAATTTTAGTAGGAATGGATATGGATCATTGTATTGGATTTTTGGAATTGGATACGTCTCACTTTTTGACGGATAAGTGAGATTTGTGGTCGAATTCTCGTGGGGTACGGAAGGGGCCAGAGTAGTTGCAAAACACGTTTGATTTAGTACACAGTGAGTGATGTCAATTTTTAAACGCTTATGAAATTAAGTTTTCTGTTCGAACTAGTGTATAATAAGCATGATCGATTAGAAAAAAAAACCCACTAAAACTTCACATCATGCAGAGGGGGAAAAAAAAGTCACGATCAGAGTTCGAATTTCCTCGATAAGTAATATAGTGTTTATTAACATTATTTACGACCAGAGCGCCTATGCTTCTTGTGCGTGTCGTTACTAGTAGCATTTTCGTCCTAAAATAAAAAAAAAAAGATTGGTGGTACAATTTAGTCTTTAATATGTGTATATATTAAACAAATAAGCATAACAGTTTCACTTACCTCTTCGACAGCATACTGAAAATCCCTCTGTGGGATTACGATTACAAAAGAATCCACGTGGACAGTTTTTCCTGTATGGATTACGACCGCATGAATATAGTGGAATAGGTTGGCCACATTCACATCTAGGAGAAGCAGTTGGGGTTCTCTGAAATATACCAAAATGGGAGGGGTTGTTCATTTGAAAGCCTTTATTATCCCCTCCCAATTCATTGCGACAGGGGATAATGTGTAAAAGGATTGATTGAATCAATCAATCAATCATTGCGACAGGGGATATTGAGTTAAAGGATTGATTGAATCAATCAACCATCAATCATTGCGACAGGGGATATTGTGTAAAAGGATTGATTGAACCAATCAATCACTGCGACAGGGGATATAGTGTAAAACGAACCGTTCGTGTAAGTGTGTGTGTGTAACGCTGAGATTGCAGACAATAGACAGGCTACATCTTTTGCGGATTGACTTTATACGTCACATGTACACCTGTAGTTATCAAGAGAGGAAGAACCCTTTAATCTTATCTCGTGCCGAGAACGTCCTAATTGTTAGAGCTCACCCGGGACTGCCTGGGTTCGAGTTTGGTAGTGCCGATATGTATAACCCCAGGGCATTTGAGGAAAGCAAGAACTATTTTTTTGCTTATCCCCCAGCATTAAAATCGAAAGTCATGTCTTTTAAATATAACATTAAAAACATAGGTCCCATGTCATAGCAAGCATTAGTACGATAACGGAACATCATTGTTGCGGCTGTCTATGCCATAAAGAGGTCAGACGTTTTCGCACTTCACCTAAAGCTGATGATGTCTTCTCGTATGCACGTGTAAGCATTCGTAAGTTGAACGTAAAACAATATACCAAAAAAAAATCTTGCGTGGAGCGTTTGACAAAAAAGCTCCTATAAATACATCCAGTGATCAAAGAAAGCAAAATAAAATCTGATTACCTTACGAAGACAACAGACTGCAAATCTGTCTGATGAATCTGTTACAATAATACTCCGGGGGACAGCCCTGTCTTGTGGGACCACGCCCACAAAAGACATTCGGTAAAGGAAGCCTATAAAAATAACTTACCTTTTCACGACAGCAAACTGCGAACCTATCCTTTGAATCGATGTTACAAATATATCCGGGAGGACAGTTTTCTCTTGAAGGACCACGCCCACAAAAGACATTCGGTAAAGGTTGGCCTACCTCGCATGTAGCTAAAGGTCCCGGATTGACCTGAAACAAACAGCATTTAATGGAATGACAAAAAAGAGAGGAGTCATTAACAGTCTTTAAGGCTGCCTATAAAAATAACTTACCTTTTCACGACAGCAAACTGCAAACCTATCCTCTGAATCGATGTTACAAATATATCCAGGGGGACAGTTTTGTCTTGAAGGACCACGCCCACAAAAGACATTCGGTAAAGGAAGACCAAACTCGCATCTAGCTGACACATGTGGAATAACCTTTGAAAAGACGAGGATATATAGTATCTATATCATATAAAATTAAAAGTATCTGTATCACTGTAAACTGATTGATTGTTTGTTTGTTTTACGTCCCGTCGAGAATTTTTCACTCATATTGAGACGTCACCAGCTGTAGGTGAAGTACCACAAATTTAGACCTATGCTTAGCGATCAGGGCCGTAGCAGAGAGGGTTCTGTAACGTGCCAACGCCCACCGTGACACGGGAGCTCCGTTTTTAAGGTCATATCCGAAAGACCCGTGATTCTCACTTCAAAATGCCGAGCGTTTGGCGAAGGAGCAATCACTACCTATTTTTCGTCTTAGGTTTGACGCGGTAGTGGCAAGAGCGGGGCTCGAACGCACAACCTCCCGGTTACGAAGCGAACGTTCTAACCACTGAGCTACCGCGACCGGTTGATTGATTGTTTATTGTTTTCCACCACACTCAACAAGTTTTCAGTTATCTGGGGCGTCCAGTTTTTATTGGTGGGGGAGAGAACCCAGATGCAATGTAACCGGGAAGAGACTACCGACCTTCCGGAAGTAAACGAGCAGACATTCTCACATATATCGGCGTGAACGAGAGGCGAACCCGAACCGACTAGAGGTGAAAGGCTATGTGATTCTGAGCGCAATGCTCTAACCACTCGGCCCCCACTGTAAAATTAAAAGTATCTGTATCACTATAAAATTAAAAGGGATTTTCTACAGTGGTTTATGATTGACTGATTGTTTGTTTTGAGTCCCGTCGAGAATTTTCCACGTCACCAGCTGTAGGTGAAGTACCACAAATTTAGACCTATGATTAGCGGTCAGGTCCGTAGCAGTGAGGGTTCTTTAACACCTGCCGCGACACGGGACCTCCGGCTTTTAAGGTCATATCCGGAAGACCCGTGATTCTCACTTCTAAATGTCGAGCGTTTGACGAACGAACAATCACTAGTTTCTTAGGTGTTACGCGGCCATGACACGGGCGGGGCTTGAACTGACGACCTCCCGGTTACCATTGATTGATTGTTTCTTTGTTTGTTTACGTCACGTCGAGAATTTTTCACTTATGTTGAGACGTCACCAGCTGTAGGTGAAGTACCACAAATTTAGACTTATGCTTAGCGCTCAGGGCCGTAGCAGTGAGGAGTTCTTTAACGTTCCAACGCGACCTCCGTTTTTAAGGTCATATCCGAAAGACCCGTGATTCTTACTTCTGATTGCGGATCGTTTATGTTTCATAGGTGTGAGGCGGCCATGACACGGGCGGGGCTTGAACTCCCGACCTCCCGGTTACGAAACGAACGCTCTAATATGATGCAGACTGTTAAATTACATTTCCTCTCCATCTCATGTTTACCTCCTTTGTAGAATACATAATAATTTTCACATTGCTGGTAACACCATAAACACGAACAATCCTGAATAGTAATTTCCTACCATACTTATCTGCCTTCATTTATCTTGGGCATACAGATATTGTTTGTCAAAAGATGGCACCAATGTTTTAAAATACGATTGATTGATTATTTATTGTTTTCCGCCACACTCAACAATTTTTCAGTTATCTGGTGGCGTCCAGTTTTTGTTGGTGGAGGAGAGAACCCAGATACAATGTACCTGGGAAGAGACCACCGACCTTCCGCAAGTAAACTGGCAAACTTGCTCACATAACGCCGCGGCCGAGATTCGAACACGCGCCGACAGAGGTGAGAGGCTTTGTGATTTTGAGTCCGATGCTCTAACCACTCGGCCACGGAGGCCCCTTATTTAAAATATGAATTTCCCTATACACATATACAAAATGCAACAGCATAAATTATAATTTTCTTTTTTACTTTCGTTTAATAAATGCCTTTAAAACTCAGTATGGCCCTTTTCAGCATCCATCGCTTTATGGAATCCATTTATTTCACATCCATAACTCAATACAGATAAAGAATTAATTACGTATTGAAGGATTTTTATTTTCCGCATAGAATATTTGATTATGTTTCGTTTTCTCACTGTACTGAAGGTTTATGTCAAAGTAACAAGGGCGTCAAAACTTTTTCATTCACTGTTGTTACACTTTTACAAATGTTTTATTTTACAGCTATTTCAAATATTACAATTTTTATTTTTGATAAACACTAGCATATTCTGTAAACCTTTAAAACTCTTTGATAATCGACACACAACAGCAACAGTATAGTTGACATTTGAAGACATTACCATATCCAATTTTCTATCAAATTATATTCTAAATAATTTCTTGATAAATTTACTCTCACAACACTAAACGAATTACATTATCACATTATCCTAATTAAGTTCTCTATAACAAACACTTGAAATTACAATCACACATTCGCAAAATGTATAGAAAAACAGAATTTTTAATTAAAATTCAATTAATTTTTAATAATAATTTTGATAGTTGAAAACCAATTTCAAATGTATATATGTTTACAAGAAAAGAAAAACTTCAAAATGGCACAAAAATATATTACCTGAAAATATATTTCTGTGTGTATTTACACTTGCATTAAATTCAACCGCACACCGGCACATCCAGTATTTGCATGGCGTATTTCTTGACATCATATTCACAGAGACGTTAAAATGCCATACCGGTACAAATATGCTAATATATAGTGACAAAAATGTAAAATCTCACCAATATTGTAGAGAGGAGTACAATCACACCAGCCATTCTCACAAAGGATATTGAAATAAAAGAGACAAAACAGGAGAAATCTCGTATAAACTGATCAATCAAGGTAAATCCCTACTTTTTTCTCGCTTAATGCAACATGTGTGATGTTTCCGTGTTTTAATATTTATAAGATTGTAATTACCAGCGGCTGAGGTCATATATTAAAAAACAATTAACCATAATAAAGACGTCAGATAATTAACAACAATTAAACCGAGATGTCAGATTTCATGTTAGTTGGTTAATTCTACATGTGTATAAATTCTGATGGAACGGAACAAAAATCTTGAACACAGATACTCAAACATAGCAGTCTTTATAATTGGTACAAGGCGGCCACGCCATTCAAGCATTTCCTACTTACTACTGTGATTGATTACAAAATATTTTTCCAGTCGTTGTAATACCACAGAAGAAAAACTGGAAAGAAATACAATGTACAGCATTCCTGATTTACATCCGTTACAGTAAAAACATTTGACGTCACAATGCAGTGGGCGATAATTGACTCGGCGCGGACTCTCGTGAAAACATTGAATTACTACAATGTAGTTCTATCGCCGTACGGGGGGGATCATTTTTCAGCAGAGATTTACATTCTAGGCTGAAATAAACAAAATGTTTTAAACATTTTTTTTAAATCTGTAAACCTGTATATATTTCATCACAAGTCTTACTGCTAGAGCAGCAATGATATATATATATATATGTATATATATATATATATATATATATATGGATTGATTGATTATATATTGTTTAACGTCCCGCTGAAGAATCTTCTACTCATATGTAGACATCACCATTGCCGGTGAAGGTCTGCAAGCGGTCTCATCCGAAGGACCGCCCCATTTAGTCGCCTCTCAAGACAAGCAAGGGGTACTGAGGATCTATTCTAACCCGAATCATCACGGGGTATATACATGTAAGCCAAATGGAATAACGAAATACAATGTATATATATATATATATATATATATATAGCTTTGCCCTTCAATCTTGGTATTAAGAGTCATCCTTGTATTTGATCTGGACCTTAAAGTTCCAATTCAACAATGGACGCAATCTGGTCTAGATAATAATTTTCGAGTTAAATGCTTTAAACCATGATATATATGTAATTACGACAACAAAATACCTTAATGCATTATATAAATGTAAATATGACAGCAAAATACCTTAATGCAATGATATATAATTGATGCTCACAAGCTCGAATATTGGTTTTCATTTTAAAAGTTCATTTCAAACGCCAAAAATGATGTATATTGTTCATGAAACATTGTCAATCCCCATAAACATACGCGTCTGCACGCGGAAGTTGATTTTCTTCTGTGTGTAGAGTCACGTGCTACCCTGTTAATTTCCAATCGCGTCATCAAGCTCCGACATACTGACCACTTGCTATTTTGTTTCTTTGGAAACATTAATTCCAATGATATTATTGTAACATAACCATATCTACGTCATTTATACCTCAAACGGATTCTCTGTAATTTTCCATGTGCAATCCCGATGGGTTATTCCCGCGTGATGCATTTAATTCTCCCTCAAACCTGCGACTTTCATTGTCGTCTGCTCTTGAACTTCAACTGTTCCTTCCACATGTTTATTTTTTGATGCATTTCAGCTCTCCTCTTTTTCGTCCTTGTTGATCTTTTAGGCATGTTTTCCAAACAAACTAACTTATTTCTGTAGCTTTTCAATTAAACCAAAATCATCTCAACTTGTGTCAGACCTTTCTTCTGAAATTCCCTAATCAAAAAAGAATATCCTTTATTCTATTTGCTAACTTATGTCCGAGGTATTCCGGGATACTGTTTCGGAAGAAATAAAAGTCTGGCTTGAAATAAAGGCTGATAGTGATATCTATATATCTTATTATGATTTTATAGATACTTTAAGATATGAAACATAAAGGATTCCAAATAAAGAAATAATCACAGATAATGGTGAAACCACAATTTCAAGGTGTATCTTTTCACAACCACTACATGAAAACTACGGTTTCCATGGTGCGGAAACTATGGTTTACACATGGTGTCAGTTTGGAAACTCTATGTTTACAAGGGTTTGCGGAGTGCGTAAACTTAGGCTGTTCCCGATTCCAGGTAGTTTACGCAGCGGAAACTTGTGGAAACCTTAGGTTTCCGCACTGTTGAAACTACTTTACAACCTGGGTTTATGCTGTGCACATACCTGCAGAAATTTGTTAATGTGAAGAACTTACCATTTTCTAAACTATGACAACATAATTGAATCAAGGTATCCCCGAGGGTACCCGGGTTAGACTAGGTAATCAGAACCACCTTCTTGTCGTAAGAGGCGACTAAATGGGGCGGTCCTTCCGATGAGGCCGCAAAAACCGAGGCCCCCTGTCACACCAGGTTGGCAAGATAAAAAAATCCCTCCCTCTTCAAAGGCCCTGAACGCCGAGCATAGGCCTAAATTTTGCAGCCCTTCACCGGCAATGGTGACGTCTCCATATGAATGAAAAATTCTCAAGTGGGACGTCAAACAACATACAATCGATGAAGGCTAGACACTTTATCAGTGATATATATTGTGCTCCTGGAATTTATAAATGGTTTTCCAGTGGTTTTTGCTAAAGGAGTTACTATTCATTTGATAAAATGTATTACTAACCACAAATTAAAAGAAAACACAATTTTTTTTAAATACGATGTTTTATTAAAGATTCACTGACTTATACAAAGATTACTGAATAATAATACAAACAATCTTATGCTGGGTTAAACAATTTAGTATACGTACAACAGTACTAGTGTAAACAAGAAATGTTTCAGAAGCATGATTGCCCTCATGGTACAAATTGAAAAGAGTTACACACATATATAATTTAATTGATAGTAGTGTCACAGTGTCAAAACAATTCAAAATATTGAACAAACAATATCTTAATTGTCCACAGCGGTTTAACCCTTGACCTTTAACCATGTAATCCCAAGATCAATAGAGGTCATTTACTCCTTAGGATGTATCAGTGCATCAAGGATGGTGTCAATCAAGCAAATGGTTCTAAAAATATAAACACAAAATATTACTATGTCCTGATTAACCCTTGGTCTTTAACCATGTGACCTCAAATCAGTAGGGGTCATCTACTTCTTAGGATATACCAGTATACCAAGTTTGATAACTGTCAAGCACAGGGTTCTCAAGATATTGAGTGGTCAGTATATTCATATTTCCAGTTTGACTCTTGACCCTGTGACCCCAAAATCAATAAAGGTCATCTATTCTTGACGATGTACAAGTGGCCATGTTGATAACTGTCAAGTAAAATGAGTAATGGCCAAACGAGATTGTGTCCCTCTGCGCTGAGCCCCAAGGGAGGAAATATTTAGCATAGTTCGAAAGGGGAAATTGCACCCTACCATGTGTTAAATTCACAAAGGTCTGCTTTTATTTTGTCTAATTTTATAAATCCTTAAATATGCGACAAGCAGAGGAATTTAGTGAAAGCATTTCCCCGGATTTACTATAGGTTCCGTAAAATAAACACACACACACACACAATCGAGGCGTCAAAAGAGAAAACTCGATATGTGTCGGGAAGGTGACAAAAAGTAGGGGACGAAAGGTGAAAAAAATTAAAAGGAAATCTCTCGCGCCAATTTTTGATGGAGTGACTCCTGCTCCGTCAAAAATTAATACAATACAATATCATACGAGGGCGAGTCAATAAGTAACCAGCCTTCTTTCCAGTTGAGATCCACCTTTTTTTTTCAAAGTAATTGCCCTCTAGTATGATGCATTTAAACCAGCAATGCTAAAGTGCAATCAGCCCTGAAAATGCAGGGGGCCTTTCCATTGATACCGGTCGCGGTAGCTCAGTGGTTAGAGCGTTCGCTTCGTAACCGGGAGGTCGTGAGTTCGAGCCCCGCTCGTGCCATGGCCGCGTCAAACCTAAGACGAAAAATAGGTAGTGATTGCTCCTTCGACAAATGCTCAGCATAGAGAAGTGAGAATCACGGGTCTTTTGGATATGACAGTTAAGTTGGACATCAAGAACCTCAAGGAGTTGAGTCGAGGGGCTTTGGTGGAAATCCTACAGAAGTGGCTGGAAGAGGTGGCGCTCCGGAAAGAAGAAGAGACGACTGAAGTGTACCGGTCGTCATTAAAACGCTAGCATCGGACACGTCACTGAAACATACAACTGCGTCTGAGAGTGGAGGCATCACTGATAAGCAGAAGTCTCAAGTGCGCATCCAGAAACAGTTCAAGATTAGTGGTGACATTTGTAAGAATGACATATCGTTTGCCAGTGTTCTGCGCCAGATTAGAAATGGACTGCTCCAAGGCTACACAGAACTTGAAATAGTCGACGGCATTCTGAGAGCAATCCCATCATCCACGACATCTTTAAGAAACTACCTTGACAGTCGTCATGACCTACCTCTAAACAGCCTGAAAGAGATTTTACGTTCACATTATAATGAAAAAACACCAGATGAACTTTACAGTGAGTTAGGGTCTCTTGTGCAAGGAAACAAAGAAGAGCCATGTGACTTCTTAATCAGGGCAATGAATCTCCGTAATAAAATTTTGGGTGAAGCGGAGGACTCTAATGACCCTCAATCCCGCTACACGCCAGAACTTGTGTATGGCTTATTCAGTCGGTCAGTGCAAACAGGACTAAAGGACTTGAGTATCCGTCAAGAATTTAAACCATTTCTGGAGAAGAAGGAGCCTAAAGATGAGGAGCTCATCCAAGCCCTTACCAGAATTGTCAGTCGAGAGAATGAGCGCAGGGCGAAGAGGGGACGTACCGATGTACACGCTGTATCAACAACGGAGGACACCGCCAATTCCGCCATTCAAACTATCGCAGCCGAGATGAATGCACTCCGTGCTGAGGTCGCCGAGTTAAAACTTTCCAGATCATCTGATCGCGATCAACCACATCGAGCAAGCCAGGGCAGAGGATGTCCGTCGTGTAAGCAGAAAGGGACCGGACGGAGCTGTCGCCACTGCTGGACCTGCGGCAAGGACGATCACCGGAGACGCGACTGTCCATCTCGCGCCAACTCAAGTCACCCTCCGAAGAATTCGGGAAACTGACCAGGACTGCTGATAAGGGGGATACGGTAGTCCGCAAAGAGACCCCCAGTACAAATAACTGTAGCTTGTATACAATTTGTGCATATTGTAATGCTAAAGTATCAAAATCTGGTTGTACAAGTAATGTTTGTCAGAAACTGTATTCGTTAGAACGTAAGAATAGTCAGAGTATAAACTTTTCTACGTTGAGAGGTTCTGTGTATGAATTATCACCACGTAGTCAGAATAGATTACTTAAGTTAGTGGGTGAGAAATGTTTACTTCAGGTTAGGATTGAAGATCAGTACCATGATGTCTTATGGGACACTGGAGCTCAAGTGAGTCTCCTTAGTTTAGAGTGGCTGCAACAGCATGCACCTACCACCCAAATACATAGATTGAGTGAACTTTTGTCAAGCAATCTTTCTGTAAAATGTGCAAATGAGAGTGATTTACCATTTACAGGGTGGGTTGAGTTAAACATATCAGTGAAAGATTGTTCACTTAGGGTACCTTTTCTTGTATATGAGATACCGTTAGACAACCCGATACTAGGCTATAATGTCATATCTTATTTTGAAGACAAGGACAGTGTACAGGCACTTCTGAAGGACCGTGACCCAAAAGTGGCGAAGGCAGTGGCTGATGTCATCAAGAAGGAAAAGGCAGTGGAACAGTTATTAGGCGTGGTGAAGGTTGGGAAATGCGGCATCACGATTGGACCTAACAGCGTTCAGCAAGTTAGATGTATCGTGCGGTCCAGTAGCCAGCATCAGGATCGTATGGTAATGTTTGAACCTAATGGTAGTCTGCTAGCTAATATACATGCGGGTGAAACATTAGTGAGAATACCTAGGGGGTCCACATGTCGAGCCTCAGTTCCAGTCGCTAACGATTCTCAGTCTAAGGTAACATTGTCCCATGGGCAGGTCCTCGGGAGTCTGACACCAGTAAAGTGTGTCGTGGCCTTGTGTAACCCTGAGGTAAGATCAGTCGATTCTGCAGTGGTGGTGAGTTCGCAAGATGGTAGCACTCAGGACAGCAGCGCTCCGAAGGAGTGGGACCTTGACATTCCGCTGGATGATCAGCTCTTGACACATGACCAGATAAAGGTGAGGCAGATGTTCAGGGAAGAGTGTAATTCCTTCTCACAGAATGACGATGACATAGGTAATGTTCCTGAGTTACAACTGGAGATAGAGTTGTTGGACAGAGAGCCAGTTCGTCGTACTTACAGTTCAGTTCCGCCTCCTCTTTACAAAGAAGTAAAAGATTACGTGGTTGACTTGGTGAATCGAGGATGGATCAAGAAGTCCACGTCACCCTATTCTAGCCCAATGGTATGTGTGAGGAAGAAGGATATGAGCCTCAGGTTGTGTATTGATTACCGTGCTCTAAACCAAAAGTCGGTACAGACTCGCAGGCCAATCCCTAGGATTCAGGACTCGCTTGATAGTTTGAAGGGTAACGTCTGGTTTTCAACCTTAGATCAGGGTAAGGCTTATCACCAGGGGTACATGAAACCAGAGTGTAGACCATATACTGCATTTATTACCCCTTGGGGTTTGTACGAATGGCTGCGTATACCGTTTGGACTCGCAGGTGCTCCAGGAGCTTTTCAAGAATTTATGGAAGAAACCCTAGCTGAGTACAGAGATGCACTGTGTATTCCATACTTGGATGATGTCTTGGTTTATAACCGCACTTTTGAGGAACATCTGGATGGGTCAGGAAGATTCTTAGGAGGCTAAGAGATACTGGAATAAAGCTGAAGCCAAGGAAATGCTCGTTTTTCTGCAAGGAAGTGTGCTTTTTAGGGCAGTTGGTCTCTAAGGACGGTTGTAGGATTGACCCAGCAGACATGAAGGCTGTTATCAAGTTGAAGGATAAGAGTCCCACCACCGTGAAGGAAGTTCGCCAACTGCTGGGACTACTAGGTTATTACCGGAAGTACATCCCAAACTTCAGTAAGAGAGCTAGCTGTTTATATGCATTGCAGAAGGACTCAGATAGTGACAAGCAAAGTAAAAGGGGAAAAGGACAACCAGCAAAAGGTAACCGTATCATATGGACAGATAGTCATAGAACATGTTTGACTGAGCTCCTTGACTTGCTGGTAAGTGCACCAATCATGGCATTTCCAGACTTCGAGCGTCCGTTCATCTTACACACATGCATCACAACGTGGTCTCGGGGCAATATTGTATCAGAAGCAGAACGATGGACGATTAGCTGTGGTGGCTTATGCATCAAGGACCTTAACACCGGCGGAGCAGAGGTACCATTTACACAGTGGAAAGTTGGAGTTCCTTGCTCTCAAGTGGGCGATTTGTGAGCGTTTTAAAGATTACCTCTACTATTGTCCATCTTTTGACGTATACACAGATAATAACCCCTTAACATATGTCTTATCGTCAGCCAAACTGGATGCCACAAGACAACGTTGGGTTGCTGAGCTTGCGGACTTTACATTCAAGATCCACTATAAGCCTGGTAAACAGAATTCAGATGCTGATACATTATCCCGCTTACCATTAGAAATACAGGATCTGTCAGCAGATTTCAAGGAAATTGATGGGTCGCTTGAGTTGACGGCAGTAGTCCAAGCCATGAAAACTGATGACCCAGTCTCTAATTGTGTTGTGTACTGTTGTACGACGGTCGCTGAGGAGGAAGAGAAACGGGGCTGTCATGACGGAAGTGTACTTCTGTAACGGGAGTGGTGGTGAATGACTTGACACTGATGATGGTTACAAATGGATTTATTCTGGCATCAATTAATATATGCGTTTATCATGACGTTTCAGATTCTACAAAACACATTAAGAGAAATTAAGTACATGTATACAATACAATATCATCATAATCAATTATATGGAAATATATACATTTATAGTAATTTATCATAAAATCATAGACACACACATTACTCAACACACAGTAATGCAAAGAGTTATTCCCCTTGACACGGCATTAACTTATTTACAAATATAGGGATAACTTTATATCTACTATATACAATTATCATATTAATTCTTAATATAATAGAACAATATAAGTGCATGATTATTTACATGGTAACCTACCAACTATGGGCTGAATCCTTTCCCACTAGCTTAATTACTGCCGATTTTCATACTATCTCTACATGTTTATAAGATCTACAAACAATATCACACACTTTATTATACAGTGTCTAATGTTTCTAATATTCATATTTTCATAAAATAACTATATACTATCACTCAAATGCTTTCATAATAAAATGTTAAAAGTATAGTAACTATGTTTTCTCTCAAATCTCTTTTCACACAATATTAATCATAGATTAATATATTACTAATTAGTTATGTAAAGTGTTACTGTTAAAAGTCTTAAATATCAAAGTTAATGTGCTGTCAGTGATTTATATGTCCGGAAAACAAGTTCAACACAATGTCCAAGAAACATGTCTTCTTCTCACCACTACCTGGATTCAAGTAATTGTCAAACTCTACTCACAGACAAAGGGGGGGTTAAAAGGACTTGGCGGGAAAAAACTGACCAATGGGCTTTTAAGCTTATCTAATTAAACCTAAGTTCAGAGTTTAAGGTTAAAGTTTATTTGAAGTTTAGATTTTACTATCTACATTTTAATTTTACTTTAATTTAATATTTTAAAATAGTTACTCATTATTGAAAATTCTTTCATAACTTTCAATGACATCTGAAAGAAAATTAAAATCAATATAAATCATCAAATGACACTATCACATACTTCCCCTTCTTTGAAATGACGTCCTCGTCATCTCATTTCGAAGTATGAATCTGAAAACTAAAATCAGTCTAAAAATTCAACGATCAAAATTTATTTCTGTAACAGTATCTCTACAAATGCTGAAGACAACTGCTTCTCGTCTAAACCAGATAAGTGATTGCTTGAAACAAGTGATTTAAGATACTTGCACTTTAATACCCAATCTGGTTGCTTCGATTCCTGCAACGACATGGAAAATTCTCCAGTTCACATCCAAGCTGGCTTGGTCTTCCTCCGAACAGGTCTAGCCTCTGCTACAGTGTCTGGAGGTTCATCTGGAACAGCTTCTTCGGGATCATCTAAGAGGGCATTATCCTCAACAGCGACTACCTCTACAGTGTCCTCTGGAGTGACTTCGGGAGAGTGACCTTCAGACTCCCTAGCTTCTTCATCTGGATCGGCATCTGATGTGTCATTCTTGTCCTCATCAAGAGTGAGAGCGTCCTCCCTAACATCAGTGTCGTCCACTATTGATGCTGCACAGCCAGCTGGGTTCTGACCGTCGTCAGTCTGTTCGGCATCAACATCTAAAGGAATGTTGTTTCCTTCATCATTCAGCGGGATGGCTGAATGTGGCGAACCGGTCCTGATTATGACTTCCTCGTCACTGCTGTCACTGTCTGAGTTCTCAGTTTGAATGGTCTCTTGTTTCGCTCTTCTCCGCAATCTTGTTCGTGGTTTAGGTCTGGGTCTTTCTGCTAATACTGTTGGATTGAAATCCAGATGTCCAATGGGCAGCAACAGGTTACGATGGACTGTTCTCCTTCTGTCAGATCCTTCCACTTTCACGGTATACACGGGGATTGATGAATTCGGCTGACCTACAACAATGTATGGTGTTGATTCCCATTTGTCAGAAATCTTGTGTTTACCATCAAAAGCAGTGATTTTGACTAAAACTCTGTCTCCGATATGAAGAACTGCTGATCGAATCTTCAAGTCGTAGTTATGCTTTTGTCTTTCCTGCGCTTTTCTGTTTGCTGTGGTTGCTAATTCATATGCCCGTGATAGATTGGCTCTCAAAGTCTCAGCATACTTTGGAATAGAAGTCTCTGACGATGGTCCTGGGATGTTAAAGGCAATATCTACAGGTAATCTGGGTTGCCTACCAAACATCAGGAAAAAAGGAGAATGTTGGGTAGATTCCTGCTTCAGAGAGTTATAGGCATGAACCAGTGGAGCTATGTGTGCCTTCCAATCTGCCCTTTTCTCTATATCCAAAGTACCCAGCATCTGTAATAAAGTCCTGTTGAACCTTTCACAGAGCCCATTGCCCATTGGGTGGTATGGTGTGGTTTTGGATTTCTTGATGTTCATGATGTTACAGAGTTCTTCTATCAGCTTTCCTTCAAATTGAGCTCCTTGATCGCTATGTATCTTCTGTGGAATCCCATAATGCACAATAAATTTGTGAAATAAAACATCTGCTGTGGTTTTCGCTGTCTGGTTTTTAGTTGGAAATGCCTGAGCATACTTAGTAAAATGATCAGTAACCACCAAGATATTTTGGAAACTACCTTTTGACGATTCTAAAGTCAAAAAATCAATACAAAGGAGTTCTAATGGCTGAGATGTTGTGATGCTGACAAGAGGAGCTTTCTCACTCTGGGCTTTCCGAAGAACACATCTAGAACATGTCTTAATAAAATGTTCGATATCTTTGGTTATTCCAAACCAATAAAACCTATCCTGTATAATGCTTGTGGTCTTCTCTCTACCAGGATGTCCCATATTGGTATGTAAATACTCGAAAACCGTTTTCCTGCAAGAGTAAGGCAATACAATTTGTTGTTTCTTGCTGGAAGAATCTCCATTTTTTGTCTTTCTGAAAAGAATACCATTACTGATGTAGAGCTTTTCAAAATTTCTCAACATTGAAAGATGAAAAGGAGTATTGTTACTTGGCAAGTTCTCTTTCGAAGGAGGAACTCCTGCTCTCACATGAGTAAACCAATATCGAATGTCTCTATCTCGGCATTGTTCTCTTCTAATGTTAAATTCTGAAATGTCGGACAACTCTGACTCAAATAAACTGTCGGTTACAATCGGAGAAATAGATAAACATTCAACAAAAGGAGTATGCACATGATGCATATTACAAATACTCTTAATAGATTCAACAGATATTTGCTCTCTATCACGAACATCTGATAAATCAGGCAATCGTGATAAACCATCAGCATCTGAGTTACATTTACCAGGGCGGTAAAAAATATTGAAGTCATAAGTGGCTAATGAAGCTACCCATCTCTGACAAGTGGCATCTAACTTTGCAGAAGATAATACATAAGTCAAAGGATTGTTATCTGTAATAACATCAAAAGTAGTACCATACAAATAATCAGAAAATTTCTCAGTAATTGACCATTTAAGTGCAAGAAATTCAAGTTTGTGAACTGGGTAATTTTTCTCTGATTTCGACAAACCTCTACTAGCGTATGCGATGACACGTTTCTGGTTGTCTTGAAATTGGTAAAGAATAGCCCCTAATCCCTTCAGTGACGCATCTGTATGGATTTCAAAAGGTTGACCGTAGATGGGGAAACCTAAAATTGGAAAATGAGTAAGACACTCCTTAAGTTTCCTGAATGACATTTCTTGCTCCTGTTCCCAATGCCAGTTTGGTGGTGGTACTTTTGCTGATTTCGCTCCTCTTTTAGTTTTCTTAGATGTGTCAGGGGCTAAATCTGTCAATGGTCTTGCAACTTTCGAGAAATCTTGAATGAATTTGCGGTAATATCCGACGAAACCAAAAAATTGACGAACTTGGTCTGGATTTACCGGAGTAGGCCAACTTGAAACTTTCTGATTCTTCTCAGGATCAGGTTCAATCGGACACTATATGGCCAACATGTTTGACTTTCTTCTTGCAAAATTCACACGTCTTGGGAGATAACTTCAAGTTGATCTGCCTTAGACGCTGGAATACCTGTTTCAATCTTTCCAAGTGATCGTCAAAGCTATTGGAAAAGATAATGATGTCATCAAGGTAGATGTAACAAACCTTTAGATGCAATCCGTCAAATGCTTCCTCCATCAGTCGTTGGTATGTGGCGGGCGCATTACATAATCCAAACGGCATCCTATTGAACTCGTAGAAACCGAGTGGACCGACCCGTAAATGCTGTGCGCTCCTTGTGCTTCTCATGAACCTCGATTTGATGGTATCCACTTTTCATGTCAAGGATGGTGAAGTATCGGTTATTCGACAGCGCTTCTAAAAATCTCATCCGTCCTAGGCAAAGCGTAAGAGTCTTTCTTGGTCCTGTTGTTCAATTCTCTGTAGTCGATGCACATTCTTAAAGACTTATCTTTCTTCCTGCACAGTACTACATTACTGGACCATGGAGATTTGGATTTTCTAATAAGACCTGCATCAAGTAGTTGCTGAAGATGGTTCTTAATTTCCATGTACATGGTTGGTGGAATTCTCCTACATCTCTGTTTGAATGGAATGTCATCAGTTAACTCGATCTTGTGCTTTACTATAGATGTATGACCGATATCTGTATCTGATGATGAAAACACATCTTCATAACTCTGAATCAGTTCAGTAAGTTGCTGCTTCTGTGCATCTGGTAAACTGTCGTCAACACGCAATGATTCCATTTTGCTGTGGTTCGTGTCGCTAACTGGAGCAACTTCCTCAATGGTAACTGGTTGAATTTCACACAGTATCTCCTTAGGTGAAATCGTTACTGTCCTAGTCGTAATGTTGTCAACTTGAACTGGTATAAGCCGATCACATGGATACTGGAAATTCACTAACGATGGTACAATGTCTAAGTCAGTCGGAATCCGAGACCTAGATGTTGGTTGCAACAGTGCACATGTAGCATGGTACGGTAATACCTTGTCAACGTAACCTTGCAAGGTGACTGAAGAGTTAGGTCGAATGGTGATGCATTGTGGATGAGCCGACTTAACAATTCCAAGTCTGTTTCTGTTTTTCTGAAGCTCCTTCTCTTTTAGTAATAGAGATCTAAATGACAATTTCCAAGGTGCAGATAATTGTCGTTCCTGTAAGCAATTACTTCCTAACTTCTCTTGCGTATTCTCTAAAAGATGGTGCAAGATGTTAGTTCCAAGAAGAATGGGTACATTACTGTTGTAGTTACTCTCTGGAACAACCAGTAGTAAACAAGGACAAGTCTCTTCAATGGATGATTCAATTCGAGTTGTAATATTCCCCTCTATGTATCCGGAATATGGCAGGGTCTTTCCATCAGCACATTCAACATGAAGTATGTTCTTGATGGGATGTAATTCAAGATGTTGTAAATGATCACGATAAAAAACTTCATTTACTGTAGATACCGTAGAACCTGTATCTAAAAGAGCTTTACATTCGGTATCCTCTACCTTGATATCTACTTCTGTAGCATTCCCAATCAAGGAGATGTTTTGATTTATAGGGCGTCTTAGTCTCTTGAGGCCCAGCATTCGCCCTTCGACACCGGCCTTTTGGTGTTTAAATCACCTTTGACTTTGTCCAGATTTACTCTACATCCATAAGAAAGGTGACCTAATTGTCCACATCTGTGACATGTAGGTTCATCTTCATCTCTATCATCAGAGGATGGTCTGTCGTTATACTTCCTGCTTCTCTTATGCTGGTTATATCTCGACTTTTTTCTTCCTCTGCTGCTGTAGTCATGTGATTGTGGACTAGGTTCTGGTGCACTAGGTCGAGTTGATTCTTTGTACTGGTAATTCTGTTTGTTTTCCAGTGAGTCAACCTTAGTAGATAGCTTGTTGATCATTGCCTTCAATTCCGCTATTTCAATTGATTGGCCTGGTGCACTTGCTGCTACAGTCATATGGGGTGTTGTTTTCTTTCTATCCTTTGGATGTTCTTTCTCGATCAATCGAATCTCCTTTCTCAAAGCATCAAATGTTTCACATTTGTCGTAAAGATATCCTGAAATATCCTTGAAATCTTGACGAAGTCCTGTCCAGAATTTGTTTTTGAGCATTTCATCGGCATCAGCTTGTTGAACTTTTCCTTTGTCAACAGCTTTACTAAGTAAATCCTCGAGTCGACATCCCCATGCTGTCGTATCCTCATCAGTTTTCTGAGTCGCACTGTAAAAACTCGTAAGAAGTGATTCTCCTCTTTCAACTGTGCCATGTATACTCTCCATCTTATCTAGGACTTGACTCAAAGTAGCCTCTGCCCCAAGTCGCATAGCAACTTTGCTTGCGTGTGTTTTGAGAGATCGCCTTATAGCCTGAAGTATGATGTTATCTCTATAACCTTCCCTCATCAAGCATTCTACTTCATATTTCCAAACTTCATATGCTACGTCACTCCTAGCAGGGTCTCCTGAGAATGTTGATAATTTGGGTATGTATGTGGACCCTGGAGTTCTATGACTCATCGGCATAGGAGGTGCATAAAACGGAGGTGACTCCGGTGTTGCCTCTTCCTTAATGAGTCTGTTCTGAACCATGAAATTATCATATGCCTCCTTAGTGAATACTTTGTACTCATGATTCTGTAAATATTGAATAATTCGAGCTTCCTCGGTTTCTGACAATTCATCTGAATTTTGTACTACTTCATTAGTATCTTCTTGTTGTGTTGTAGCTCCATCCTCAGTTTGTAACTCCTGATTTGTTTGATCAGTCGACATTGTGAAAACCTTTTACTATGATAGTACAGTGTAAATTTGCAAAGTAAATAACACAGTATTTCAACACTACCAGCAATTGCAGTGTAGTAACAAACGTAACCATAAATATGAGCTAATTCGCAGCGCAGTGATCACATAGCAGAAAATATGTACGCTAATGAAAGAAACCGCACGAGTAATATGACGCATAAAAAACGAAAAGAAACCGCACATGTGAAACGGAAAAAAAAAGAAACCGTGCGACTAACTAGTCAAAACGAAATAACACGAAAAATTCTATGAAATAGCACGCTAAAAAATTTAATTTTATTCATTTTATTTCTAAATTATTTTAAATAAATTTATTTTAGTTCACTTGTTACTTCAACTAATTTTGTTTAAATAAGGTTTAGGGTCAAGGACAACAGACAATGTTTACCAATATAAACCTTTAAAGTGTAGGGTCAAGGACACTGGATAATATAAACCAACCTCGGACAGACTACTACCAATCACAAATAGTCAAAGTCAATAAATGTCACATCAACCAGTCATAAAACTGTAAGTGTTATACTAAGGTAATTAACCAATTAATTTGTAAGTTGTTTTTTTTTTAAAGATTTGTTCACCCACTCTACTCTCTCACTAATGTGCTGTTTCCTACAACTGTATGTAAACAACTAAGTTTCTAGTGGTAGAGCTCTCGTGAGTTCATACCAACATATCAAAATAATGAAGCATACTGTGCCATAGAAATGAAATGTAAATAAATGAAAGTGAACTAACTCAATAACTGCTGTGTCAAATTTCAAAGAAAAATAAACAGCTGATTATGTAAACAAAACCTGAAATAAAATATTTCTAGCAAAGTAAACAAATTGCCATGACTTACTCAATACATAAATTCCTCAATCTAACAAAAACACATTTAAATTGAAATGAAATATTTATAAATCCGAAGAGTTGATGAATTTCTGCAACCACGTGAAAAAACACAAGTTGGAAAGTCAAACCGGATATGGAATTCACATGATGTGGATAGAGTCGGTATGGTAGGAAAACAAATTTCCGGAATGTTTCAACCTGAAGTGGAATCCTTTTTAACCGAAGTAAATGAAGCGTAACGCACTCGGATGAAATTCTTCAGTACTGCAGACAATAGTCAGCACTTCAAATCAGAACAGTGTTCATAGTTTTAGGTCTTGTAGCATGAGTTGAATGATCAAGCTTTTACCTTGAAACTTGCACATGTGGAACACCTGGAATCTTTTCACACTGACGATTTATCCAAAACGGCCAGGAATCAAACAAGGCTCCTAAAGGTGGTGCCGTCTGTCCCGGCCCCACGTTGGGCGCCAAATTTGTAACGGGAGTGGTGGTGAATGACTTGACACTGATGATGGTTACAAATGGATTTATTCTGGCATCAATTAATATATGCGTTTATCATGACGTTTCAGATTCTACAAAACACATAAGAGAAATTAAGTACATGTATACAATACAATATCATCATAATCAAATATATGGAAATATATACATTTATAGTAATTTATCATAAAATCATAGACACACACATTACTCAACACACAGTAATGCAAAGAGTTATTCCCCTTGACACAGCATTAACTTATTTACAAATATAGGGATAACTTTATATCTACTATATACAATTATCATATTAATTCTTAATATAATAGAACAATATAAGTGCATGATTATTTACATGGTAATCTACCAATTATGGGCTGAATCCTTTCCCACTAGCTTAATTACTGCCGATTTTCATACTATCTCTGCATGTTTATAAGATCTACAAACAATATCACACACTTTATTATACAGTGTCTAATGTTTCTAATATTCATATTTTCATAAAATAACTATATACTATCACTCAAATGCTTTCATAATAAAATGTTAAAAGTATAGTAACTATGATTTCTCTCAAATCTCTTTTCACACAATATTAATCATAGATTAATATATTACTAATTAGTTATGTAAAGTGTTACTGTTAAAAGTCTTAAATATCAAAGTTAACTTACTGTCAGTGATTTATATGTCCGGAAAACAAGTTCAACACAATGTCCAAGAAACATGTCTTCTTCTCACCACTACCTGGATTCAAGTAATTGTCAAACTCTACTCACAGACAAAGGGGGGGTTAAAAGGACTTGGCGGGAAAAAACTGACCAATGGGCTTTTAAGCTTATCTAATTAAACCTAAGTTCAGAGTTTAAGGTTAAAGTTTATTTGAAGTTTAGATTTTACTATCTACATTTTAATTTTAGTTTAATTTAATATTTTAAAATAGTTACTCATTATTGAAAATTATTTCATAACTTTCAATGACATCTGAAAGAAAATTAAAATCAATATAAATCATCAAATGACACTATCACACTTCAAACCTTATCACCCAAGGATATAGGCCAAGCACAAGATCGAAATGCAGTGTTAAGACGAGTGAAGGAGTTAGTTAGAGGTGGAGTAATTAGGGTCAAGAAGGAACCTCGAGCAGTCCGGTTGTGGATGAGAAATCATCAGAAGTTGTACATTCAGAGCAATATGCTATATCGTCGGGCACAAATAGACATGGGACAGCATGTTCAGCAGGTATGTTTACCCGAAACTCTGAGAAAAAGAGTATATGAAGAATTGCATATCAAGATGGGGCATCTGGGTCTGATCGTGTTTGTGCTTTGGCCAAGGACCGGTTTTATTGGCCACTAATGGTAAAGGATGTTACCCATTATGTAAGAAATGTGTGCAGGTGCCTGAAGGACCGTCGCCCAAATCTGAAGCGAGAGGCGGAGCTGCAGCCCATTCAATCAACATACCCATTTGAGCTCATCTCCATGGATTATGTACACTTAGTGCGGTCTAAGGGAGGGTATGAGTACATCTTGGTGCTATTTGACCATTTCACTCGCTTTGCGCAAGCATATCCTACACGTAACAAATCAGCAAAAACTGCAGCAGATCGGCTTTTCAATGACTTTATTCCAAGGTTTGGATTCCCCAACCGCATACATCACGACCAAGGTCGGGAATTTGAGAATGAGTTATTTAGTCAGTTACAGAACCGATGTGGGATTATTCACTCGAGGACCACACCATATCATCCTGCCGGCAACGGACAATGCGAACGAATGAACCGCACAATCTTGGGAATGCTGCGTACACTGGACCACGATAGTAAGGCTGACTGGAAGAGTCATGTTAATAGATTAGTACATGCATACAATTGCACTAGGAATGAAACGACGGGCTATACACCCTTTTACCTGCGATTTGGAAGGTCTCCAAGGCTACCAGTAGATATTTTGTTTGGTATTGAGAAGGAGGATGACAGAAAGGATGTGTCGTGCTGGAGACAGAGTATGCAGGAGGCCTACGAGATTGCATAGGGACGTGCTCCTGAGAGTGCAAAGCGGGCCAAGAAGCGAGATGACTTGAAATTGAAAAGCATTACTTTGAAGGTGGGTGACCGTGTTCTTGTTAGGAACTTAAGCGAACGAGGAGGACCAGGGAAGATAAGATTCATGTGGTGTGCAAACAAATGTCTGAAAATTCACCGGTGTATGAGGTTGAACCAGAGGATGGAGTTGGTCGGAAGCGGGTACTTCACCGCAACCTATTGTTCCAGTGCGAGTACTTGCCATTGGAGACAAAACCACAGAGAATGAAAAGAGTGCGAACACGTGGGGAACGAAATGAGATCAAGGACAGAACAAGAAACTTGGAGCAAAGGTCGGAAAGTAGTTCATCTGAGTTGGGAGATATTTTGATTGAACATGAGGAAACTCATTCAGTCCTGAACCCAATGGCTGAAGCATTTGAACCATCGAACAGTAATAGTGGGGCTGGCGACAGGAGTACTGGTGAAAATTTTGAGTCATGTGACAGTGGGCCGCCGTCTGATGCTACTGTTGTTCATCCATCTACTAGTGATGACTCCAAAGATCAAGTGACGTTTCGTCCTAGGAGGGAACATAGGCCCCCTCGAGTACTCACATATGACACTATGGGACACCCTTCATATGAACCATTAGTGGGGCAAATGTCCTGCCCTCTAGGAAGTGATTACAGTCACCTACCCATTTTCCCGATAGGAGAAATATAAATACTTGCATGGGTTAAGTTGGTTTTTTTTTTTCATGTTCCACAAATATAGTTATAATTTTTTTTTATGATGGATTGTGATCTTAGTATAGATAGTGACTATTAGAGGTATTAATTTGTAGTGAGATAACTATTGTTCCATGATAATGAATCAGTATTTGGTTCTCAATAGGTTCAAAGGCTGTGTGCACAACTTTCTTTGAAATACTGTTTCTCATAATACATGAGTAGTAAGCATAGATAGTTACTTGTATATGATCTAATGTGAGAAATCCTCATGAGTTATCTGGAGCATGCTTCTTCTAAGAATAGTCGCAAACTTGGGTATGCAATTTACCTAAGAAATGTATGTATTTGAATGTGTTAGCTCAAATGTCGAGGACGACATTCAATTGTTAGGGGGAGTGTGTTACAAGTGTAAACGAGGTGTGAACTTTATATCTTTTCGAAGGGGCATTTAATTTTTTATTTTAAGTTACCATGTTTGAATTTAGCGCTACTTTTCTGTTAGTTTCGCGCCGTCTGTGACATGTGACATAATATGCCCGGATGCTGTAATAAACACGTTTACATCCTCTCCTGTATTTTCTAGGTAAGCATACAAAATAACTGTTACTTGAATGTTTGACATGGTGTAAGTGTTACTTAAGATCATAATATTCATGTATATGAATACATTTCATGCATCACCACATATCGTTTTGTTTATTTGAGTGTTTATCTCTGTTGTTGGCGTGAGCGTCACAGCCACCGAATTTGTTCGATATACAGTATCATGATTTGAATGAAGACTTGTATCATAAGCACATTAGTGGATCAAATATTACTTTATTCATTTGTATCTAAGGAATATTGATACCCGTATTTCATTGGATCGATCTTATTTCATATTATTTTATTTTCGTACCAAGGTAAACTTTGATGTGTTGTTTACATTGAAAGAGTTATCTCTCTTGGTATAGTAAATGTGAGAACAAGTGTAAATTACTTATATTACTAGTGTCAACAAAACCCCAGAATATATTATTGTATGAGTTTACAGTTATAAGTATGAGTCAGTTCTTTTCTAGTCAGAATGTTTTGGCAGCAAATGACAATATTGAGTATATCTTGCATTCCGGTATAAATATGGGCAACTTACAACATTTTCTCAGTTATAGATAAGTGTTGCCATATGCACTTTGTCAGTTATAGATAAGTGTTGCCATATGCACTTTGTCAGCTATAGATAAGTGTTGCCATATGCATTTTGTCAGTTATAGATGAGTGTTATAGATAAGTGTGACCATATACGCATTTTGTCATTTATTGATAAGTGTTGCCATACAATTTGTGCATGATGTGACATAATATGCCCGGATGCTGTAATAAACACGTTTACATCCTCTCCTGTATTTTCTAGGCTGTTACATATTCATCTTTCTGTCATATCTTTAAGAAATGCTAAACAAAATAAATTGAAAAAAACCCGGCAAAATTGCACGAGATTGTGGAATTCATTGCCCTGAATTGCATTATGACGTAAGTAACTACTCTTGCATCATACAGTCCCTGAAAAGTTCTGCTTTACCAGTTCTATTTTCGTTCAGCGTGCGTTCACTGTTCCTTCACCGCGCCTTAACCGTTCGCTACCGGAAGTAGAATATTTCATGGGCTGTATATCCTTTCACTACATATAACTAAACATTGGTAACATTTTTCAATAACTAAATCCAGGTAATTTATAGTCCTTGAGACGTTTTACTTTTCTATTTTCCATTCGGTCAGCGTGCGTTCACAGTCGCGGTACCTCAGTGGTTAGAGAGCTGGTTTCGTAACCGGGAGGTCGTGAGTTTGGGTCCCACTTGTGCTATGGCCGCGTCAAACGTAGTACGTTCAAATCGGTTGCCCAAGGGGGCGAAGGATCCGGTCGCTATATATAACAAATTTGGAGTCTTGGACGAAATGGATTTTGCTCCATCACACTCCTCCTCAAGAGCCCGGAGTCTTTCTCAAAAAATCATAAAGGGAGAATATATCCTGTAACACATAAGAAATCATGAATTATCCAACATTTATTCAATGGAATTGTCGAGGTTTTAGAGTAAATTTCAATGAACTATC